>CM060407.1:28219606-28819606 GCA_030545235.1 Helianthus tuberosus | reverse complement strand
CAAACCTAAAATTATGTTAAATCACAAAGTTAATCTCATTAAAACCTGTTTCATAAAAATCAGGAGAGATATGTATATACAAAAAAAAAAAAAAAAAAAAAACTAAAGACCCCTAAACATATAGTATGAGAATCAATCAATCGATCGATCTCAAACCTTAGCTTTTCTGCAATAGCAAAGTGAAGCTATGAGACTCAAAAACTTTACAAGACGAACTAAATTCCCCAACCAACTCGGAACACTTGGCGGTAAAACAATCGATATCTAAATCTCCCACACCTCGCTCGTCTCTATCGAGGCCTTTCAACAACTTATTAAAAGTAACGACGTCGCATGGTAGCACGAGCCCGCCAGTGGTTTGGAACCCGAACTCCTCCTCGGCTTTGTTTAGTAACGACACAAACACATGTAGTTTGAGAAAGCGTGTAGGAATAACAAACCGGTGGCGTTCAGTGCCCACGTAAACCGCTAGTGAGCCGGCTGAAGGGGTGCGACGACGCCACCGTTGGACTACTTGTTTCAGACGGACAATTTGGCTGATCTTGTTGCTGGCCTTCATAAGTAAAAGTTGTGATTTGTGAATGCAAATAGTAGGAATGAATGGCTAAAGAATAATTAAAGGGAGTATTATTTATACTCCTATATCCCGTAGAGTTATCTTTTTTAAATAATAAAATCCAAGATTTTTTTTAAGATTCCATATCATAATTAATGGATTCTATGGTTATCATAAGTCTTTTATAATCTTATCTCGTCATCATCAACTGATTTTTAAATACTAATTAGTTACGTAATAAAATCAAATATTAATTTAACGGAATAATACGAGCTAGATTCACATAATCTATAAATAGTTTACGAGATATGCAACAATTTAACACGTCATATAACGTATGTAACCATCATCATTAGTGCTCTAGTGGTGGCTACGGGTATTTAAGTTCCACATATGGTGGGTCCGGGTGAGTTTTCCCCTCCAGGTCTCAAGCTCGAGTCTGGTTGATAGATGTTTAAATTGGGGATTTATTGTGTGAGGAGGCTCTCTAGCACGGACCCGATTAAGACAACGTATGCTAGACATCCCGACATTCGCGAATAATTCACACCATTCGAAAAAATATATAACGTATGTGTTTTTGTTTTAAAAACATGTATTGATGTACTCTGATTGGTTTAATTTGCTAAGTCTTTTTCCTGTAGAATCAAATATTTATCTGATTTAGAGTTTTTATAATATTCATTACTTTTAAGTTTTAAATGTATCTAGTCTCGTACTCTCGTAGCCCCTTAATTTAGTTATAATTTGACTTCAAAATGTATCTAAAACATAATATATTATCAGTATAGTAACCAAAATATGTATTTATAGACTTTTTAAGCATAGAAAACATGGATTAAAACTAATGATTTGAAGACTTTTATGTATAACAATTTTGGGATTGACTTATTTTTTAGAGTAAACTTCCGTTTTGCTCTATGTGGTTTGATCGTTTTAACGGTTTTGACTCAATCCTTTAAAAATAGTCATTTTACTCCTGATGTTACTACTTTTTCTCTACTCTGCTTCGTGACCCTTACTCCATCCAATATGTCTGTTAGCTAGAAGGGCATTTTGGTAATTTTATAGGTATATATGTTTAAAATTTAATCATGTTATTACTAATTCAAAATTCATTTTTGACTTCAAATTTATAAACCCAAACGGCCACCACCGACCATCACTAGCCGCCACCAACACCAACCACCCCTTGTCTCTCTAAACCATATATTCATTCATACTGTTGAAAACAAATGTCTAGATTTTACATGCTTCACTATCAAATAATTTATAAATAAAGTTTATATGTAAACATTCATCATGATTTCAAACAGCTCGTATGTAAATGATTTCAAACACATATATTCAAACAAAAAATTTAAGTGTCTGCGCACAAATACAAATGGTTAACAATTTAATCCAAATCTAAAACAGGTGCGGAACCAATGTAGAACGAGCCCTAGCACGGGTTACAGCTCAACCTCGTATTCGTATTCGCAGTGTCATTTTTTTCGGTTTTATACATAGCATACTCAAAAACATATACGAGGATATCCCTAAGAGAAACTTATGAAACTTGATATTATTCATTAAGCCCAAAACCTGTTTAGTAACAAAGCCCAAATAATTAGTTTTATAATAATTAATCCCAAATTGTAATAACTAATAAAACCCATGTAATATAATAAGTGATCTTGCGCGTCTTATGGTTGATACACATGTTTAGTCACTCTACTTTTACTTTTATTCAATTAAGTATTTCACCTTTTAGAGTTTTTTTCTCCCTAACGTGATGAACCAAAGCCAATCTAACTGAACAATATTGTTTCCGCTATCGGTATTATCAGAACCGATATTTTTTTCTTTTAGTATTTCGTTTGTTAGTGTTTTCTTTATACATACGTGGACGTTTCAATGCTCCTTTTCCAATAATTTTATGTTATATCTTTCGGTTGCTGTATCGAGTGTCGGTATTATACTGATAATCAAACTCCCGCCGCAACACGCGGAGTAAAATTACTAGTTCAGTATTAAAATTATATGTTATGTTATGTTACAAAAATAGACATAAATCAAAACGAAATATTGAAATTGGTCCATAAAACGTAAAAACTATACAAAGCACTGTTTTAACATGAATCTAACAAACTTCAAGTTTTATAGCCGACAAAAATGACTTTAAGGACTAAGGAGTCATAATGCTAAATTAAACTACTGAATTAATATACAGTATTATAATAGTGAATTAAAAAAATTAACATAAGGTAAAAGAAGTTAAAATTTATTTAAGCTATAATTATACTGACACATTTAGGGCAATATTTATAAATTTGAACCGCTTTCTAAAATGAATAAAAGAAGTTAAAAATTATTTAAGCTAAAATACTGACATATTTAGGGCAATATTTATAAGTTGGAACGGCTTTCTGAAATGAATAAAATAATGTAAACTTTAAATATGTTTATTAAATTTAAAAAAGAGTAAAAAAAATTAATAAACGGTGTGTGAGTCTTTAGGGAAAAAAGGAAAAAGATATGTATCACGGAACCGTAACCAAAGTGCCTCCATATTTGTACTATTGTACAGCAATATAGGATCTCTTAATTTATCTATCGTCAGTCAACATAGGAATACTAATTGTATCATTTATAATTCAATAAGAATGTGATGTTTTCCTTATAATATTATCAATTAGAAAGATTTAAAATAGAACGGTAGGTACTAAGAATCTATGATATACAAAATAATGATAGCTACTGTTTAATTTTTAATATTTTTCAGTTAAGATGATTACTATTTTTTAATAAGCTTTCGCAAGCTAAGATTTGGTGTTCCCAAATCATGGCGAGATGGGATTAGGGAAATTGTAGGTTATGAAGATCTTATTGAAGACCAGAGGCCGAGCCAGTTGGTTAGCGAAATGCAAGGTGTTGAAAGCCAATTGGTCGGACACAACACATTGCGTTGCACATCCTCATTCCACCACCAAAACTCCCTATTATACCCATACTAAACCTTAATACCAGTAGTTGTGTTGATAAGTAGTAGAGGGGGCAATCTTGACCCAAAGCCTTCCAAGTGGGTCAATTTGGGTTGCATTTAAAATTATATGGGTTGGCTTGGGTAAGATATTTTAACTAAATGGGTCATAATGGGTCACTTGAAATTCCATCTTGTTATTTTCGGGTCAAAGCGGGTCGACAACATTAAAGAAATGGGTCGATATGGGTTAGTGTCTTAAAGAAACAGGGTGGGTTTCGGATCGGAATGGGTTTCGAGCCGGCACAAGTATCTGCACGAGACGGGTTACAACACGAAATGGGTTTTGGATCGGAACAGGTTCAGTTCAAATTGAGTTTCGGGCCGAGTCGGGTTTCGGCACGACGCAGGTTTTGGATCGGAACGGGGTTGGTTCGGGTCGGGTTTCTGGCCGGCACGAGTTTCTGCATGAGACGAGTTTCGGTTCGGGACGAGTTTCGTACCGTTTCGACCCGAACCGTTTCGACCCGTACCGTTTCGACGCGCACCGTTTCGACGCGCACCGTTTCGAGGCGCACCGTTTCGAGGCGCACCGTTTCGACGCGAACCGTTTCGACGCGAACCGTTTCGACGCGCACCGTTTCGACGCGCACCGTTTCGACGCGCACCGTTTCGACGCGCACCGTTTCGACCAGTACCGTTTCGACGCGCACCGTTTCGACCAGTACCGTTTCGACGCGTACCGTTTCGACCAGTACCGTTTCGAATCGAACCGTTTCGACCCGTACCGTTTCGACAGGAACCGTTTCGACGCGTACCGTTTCGGCCCGCACCGTTTCGAAGCTAGGAGTTTGATATGAAGAGACTTTTATACGAAGCCAGTTTGATACGAAGTAACATTGGTACGAATCCAGCTGATTGTTTGGTACTCAGTCATTATACGAACCCCGAAATCAGACTTCGTACAAAGCAGGGATACACAATCTGCAGTTCAATATACACAGAAGTTCGAATTGGATATTCAGTGTATCTGTGAATCAGTCACTGCAGTGTTTGTCCGCTGATCCTAACCCAACAGTGTTTTACGAACTTGAAGTAACAATTCAGTTTGATACGAATCCAGAACGATTACGAATCTGTTACTGAGAACCTGGATTCCATTTGTTACGATTTAAGTTCATCACGAATTTGCAGTTGTTATTTGCTGAAATTTGCAGCTGTTATTCGCTGAAATTTGGACAGATTTTAGTTCGGTTGCAGAATTAAAGGTTGATTTGTTGCAGTTCACTGCAGAATTTGACGGAAAAACACGTTCACAAAACCACGTTCACGAAACCACGATTTAAATACTGGTGCAGAATTTGTTGCAGTTGATTTGTTATATTCGGAAAATAGTGGGGACAGTCACGATCACGAAACCACAGTTTAAATCGGTTTTATAGATCTGCACGTGTTTAATAAAATTCATCCGCAGAATTTTTCGCTCAGAATTTTGTCGTTTAGTCGCTGCAGATTAGACATTCGCTGCAGATTGGTTATATACAGATCTGATTGGTTATACGAATCAGGAGAGTACAAGTTATACGAATCGAGATTTTGCACATCCGGTACAAAGTTATTCGCAGAAATTATAAGCCGAAAAAAAAACTGAAATACTGACCCAAAAAAAAAAAAAAAAAAACTGACCCGATCCGACCCGAAACCCGTTCTGACCCGGACCCAACCTGACCCGAAACCCATTCTGACCCGGACCCGTTCTGACCCGGACCCGTTTCGACCCGAACCAAAACAACCCTTTTTTATAATTGACCCGTTTTGACCCGACCCGTTTTGACCCGAACCCGTTTTGACCCATGACCCGACCCGACCGATCCGACCCGTTTGCCAGGTCTAATAAGTAGGTTAATAATCTAATCTAATAACGTTTAACTATGGAATTGTGGTGAGAACTTTATGCGTGTGACACCAAAACACACGACAGTGATGGTAAGGCGATTCACTTCTGTTAACCCAACATCTTGCATATCGATGAGTCATGTGATATTCTCCTAATGTGTTACAAGCACTCATTCCTCTTAGAGAATCAACATCCATGTTAAGGTCTACACAACCACCCCGAATGATATAGAAGTTTTTATGATTTCACATTGTAACACCCCAAAATAATCATGATACCGTCCACTATACCCCAACTAGGTAAAATTTAGTTCTTTGCGACCACGCGAGAGCTTCCATAGAGGTCCCCAATCTTGATACGATATGATATGCTTATGGCCCAAAAATATGTCATTCTTGATTTCTTGGTAGGTGGTGTGCTCGATTGAAACTAACATCTCTCATGCCAACTACTGGTGTGAGATTTTCAAAAGTGTTGCAACTGAGAAATATGGATGTATGTAGAACGAACATCTCATCACATCATTGACACAATGGATATGACGAGTTCTCAACTACGATATGAAGTCCTACTAAAGGTGGGGTAAGAAGTATGATTGTACCGTAAAAAGATTCTCACCACACAACGATGTTATACCAGGAGATGTTGAATTTATAAAGAAGCAATGACCTTACAAGACATGGCACATTTTGGAGCCACAAACTCGATGAATCTCCCAAGTATTTTGTAGTTAAGTGTGCTAGAGTAAAAGTATTAATCCTAATAAGATAAGTGACCTTTTTAAAAACTTTCATTTGGTCTCAAATAGTAAAACCATGAGGATTGGACCTGATACAACAACGCTTTTATCGTGATTGTTAGAAAGTTCACCTAGTTTATATGGTGATAAAAAGGAGAAATAATAGGTCACTTGAAGAGTGCTAAATACGTTAGTCAGGTGAGTATGGATTGACTTGGTTATGAGCCAAAACTTAGGTTGTAATTATTTTTTTGGTTTTGGATTTAGATAATTAACTGGTTTCAGTTACGAATGGCCATGGTTGTAAAACAAGGTTTCCAAGGCCGAGTACTCTCCGAGTAGTCGCTACAAGGCAGGCTGCCGAGGCGACTTTCTTTGACTCCGCCTAGTTACTCGGAGTCGGTCAAACGCGGTCAACCTCGGCCAGAATTGGATCTAGTAGGTCAACTAGGGCCTAGTTTGACTTAAATAATAATATAACATAATTTCTATGCCTACCATATTAAAGAATAAATATCATTTTCACGTATTTTGTTATAAATATTAGTAAATTTGTGTTATTTGACATATATTTAATCTCCAAAAAGTAATTTCTTTATAATTTAACATGTCCGAGTACTCCCCGAGTACTCTCAATTCCCCAATCGACCGACTAGGAAGCGCCTAGCGACTTTTGCAACCATGCGAATGGCTCGGTTTTTTCAGTTATACGGGCATTCGATTTAGTTAACCATTGATCAACATCCGGGCCTATGTCGATTCGAGTTCTTCTATAATCAAGTTTTGAGTCGTATAAAAAGCATGCTTATTTATATGTAAAGAACAATGAAGACATAAGCGATATGTTATCTATAAAAGAAGTTTCACCAATGTTTTTTTATTGACATAAAATATAGTAATTGTAAAATATATAAATAGATAAAGCTTCCTGTAAAAAAGACCAAAAGTGTGAGAAGGGTAAGAAAGAATCTACATCATTAGATCTTTGATCTAATGGTTGAGATTAATAGGGACCAAATTGTAAAATTAGTTTTATTTTTTTGGACTGAATTGAAAATTATAGGGGTAATAAAGTCTTTATATCCATTCAAAATAGGAAACTGTAAATCAAAATCCCTACAATTTCGATCTCTCTCTACATCGCAGTGGAGCGGCGGTTCCAGCAGCACCAGTTCATCATCTCCGGCGGTTCAGCGGTTAGCGCAAGGTCGTTCCGGCGGTCGTTTGGATGTCCGAAGGTGCAGGGGTTCCGGCAAGGTGGTTTCTGGTGGTTTGGTACGAGCGACTAAAAGACATCCAGCAAGGTGGTTTCTGGTACTGAATGGTGTTATATACTTTATTGAATGGTGTTATATATGTGCTGAATGGTGTTATATACTTGCTGAATGGTGTTATATACTTACTGAATGGTGTTATATACTTGCTGAATGGTATTATGTACTTGTTGAATGGTGTTTATAGAGATCTTTTAAAAAAAATCCAGTTCATATAATTAAGGTAGCGGTTATGGGAAGTTTTTAATTAATTGAATTAATGATAAAATTACTTGTTTACCCTTTTGAATTAATTTAGATTTAGGACACATACCATCTCCACAATATTTCTCACCTTTCTCACACTTTTAACCTTTTTTACAATAACCTTACCCTATATAAATATAAAGGTTAGATTTTAGTGACGTTCCAGTTAAATTAATTTGATTTTTTAAGAATAGGGTTATCAAAATCAGTTGCAAGTTCAACTCTCATTTGGTGTAGAGCGAGGCATTGGTGAGCAATGATAGGAGACACAGAGAAACCTGAGTTCAGTCCTTGAGCCAAACGGGTTTTACCGGTAATTTCACAGTCGTGCCTACAGGCGGGTGGGTTACCGGGTTTTCCCCAGAATTGGTGGTGGCTCGGGTTACTCTCGGAGTACTCCGTTGTCCAGTGGGTGCCCCAAGAGTGCTCGGGATTGATTCTGTTGGTCGTTCAAAAAAAAAAAGATAAAAATATAAGAAACCGATTTAATATTTTTTTAAGTTACAGGTGTCAAAATGCTAAAGGGACATCTTAGCCAATTCTATCATCACAATTGGATATGATTCACTTTTTCAGACACAATCTGCAAAGAAATAGATATGATTTCTTCATCAATGCAACTGCAAGCTCTGAATGTCCTTGAAAACTCCATTAGACCCACATTAAACCACCACAACACACGAACTTGTGCATTGAAACTCAGTGAACCCGTACCCACCCACCAACTGTTCGACCAAATGCCTCAATCAACTGATTCTTTAGTTTGGAACAGTATCATCCAAACCCATTTAGGAAATGCTGATTACTACAAGGCTGTGACAACTTATCATGAAATGTTAACGCGTGGCGTTCGACCCGATAGGCACACTCTCCCTCGCATCTTGTCGGTTTCGAGGCTATCGGGTAGCTTGACACTTGGCAAGCAATTACATGGGCAGGCAATGAAGCTGGGTGTGTGTAATGATGTTTATGTGACTGGTGGTTTGATTGAATTGTATGGGCATCTTGATGGCATTGATGCTGCAAAATGGGTGCTTTACAACTCTGAAAAGAAGATGAGTTCTGTGTCTTGGACATTGTTGGGAAAGTTGTATATTAAGCAAAATAAGCCTTTGTTGACCATTGAATTGTTTAATGAGATGGTGAATTCGGGTGCGGAGATTGATCCTGTTTCGCTCATCACGTGTGTTACTGCTTGCATTCTTGCGAAATCGTTGAAAGATGGGAGGTATGTTCATCAAACAGCTAGGAAACATGGGTTGATGTTTGATCTTTTAGTAAGCAATTCCCTTTTGAAAATGTATATCGAATGCGGTAGCGTTAAAGATGCGCGTGGGCTTTTCGATCAGATGCCGTTACGCGATGCCATTTCTTGGACTTCCATTATTCAAGGGTATGTGAAAAACGGAGAGATAAATGAAGGTTTGAAGTTATTCAGAAGAATGATTATCGAAGATGATATTAAACCGGATGTTGTAGCTATTTCTAGCATTCTCCCAGCTTGTGCGAGAATGGCAGCCCATAAAAACGGAAGAGAAATTCACGGTTACTTGATTCGGAACAGAATTCCGATAAACCCTAAAGTCGAAAATGCTCTAATCGACATGTATGCAAAGTCAGGACGCTTAGAGTACGCTTCGATGATATTTTCGAAAATGAGATCAAAAGATATTGTGTCATGGACCGTGATGATATTCGGCTATAGTTTACACGGTCAAGGTAATATTGGAGTTGACTTATTTCAAAAAATCCCAAAAACCGACATAGATGAAATCAGTTACCTTACAGCCCTTTATGCTTGTTGCACATCGCGCATGGTTGAAGAAGGTATGCATTATTTCAATTGTATAAAGTCACCTAAATTGGTACATTGTGCGTTAACGGTCGCGCTTTTATCGCGCGCTGGAAAATTTAATGAAGCGGGGATCTTTATTAGCGAACATAAGTTATCAAGGCAGATAGAGGTGTTGAAAGCATTGATAGATGGATGCAGGATTCATAGGAATTTAACCACCGGAAAAAGGTTAATCGAGCACTTATGTGATTTGGAGCCACTTAATGCAGATAACTACATAATGATGTCAAATTATTACGCACAATGTGGGAAACATGACATGGTTAATATATGGAGACAGACTATAAGAGACATGGATTTAACGCCAAAGATTGCGTATAGTTGGATGGAGTTTAGAAATAAAGTTCATGTTTTTAAAACAGGAGATGTATCGCATCCAAGATCAGAGGGTATGTATCGGGAGTTAGAGTGTTTGATGAAGAATTTTGGTAAAGACGGTTTTAAGTTGGTTAAAGATTTTAGTTTTCATGATGTAGATGAAGAACGCGAGTGTATTCCAATTGGTCATAGTGAGTTATTGGCGATAGCGTTTGGATTGATTAGCACAAAAGGTGGGACGACTATTCGTGTGACTAAGAATCTTCGTGTTTGTCATAGTTGTCACGAGGCTGCAAAGTATATATCGAAAGTAGTTAGCCGGGAGATTATATTAAAAGATCCAAACCGGTTTCATCATTTTAAAAATGGGACTTGCTCTTGCCAGGACTACTACTGATCGGTTGACCATCTCATAATTTGTATGAAATCTCGGGGACCGATAAATCGCAGCCGGATGCTATGGTCAAATGGTTCGACATTCATGACGCGGTATCTCAACCAGGTAATTTTAAGTGCGGGTTGATATGGTTGCGTTTGGCCAGCCCACAAATTCATTAATTAGCCAGTTAACATGCCAAATATCGCTATAAAAACTTTATAATATTCAGTAAAGCGATTTAGTATGTTTTTATGCATTTGAGTGCACTTTGAACTACCATCAGCGCGTTTGACATGTTTGGCTCATTTGACTTGTATCTTTTCTTGATTCGACTTGTTCAAAGTTTAAGTTCAATTTTCACATTGATGAATTCCTAGATGCTTTTATTTTGAACATGTTAGCTTGACTACATATTTTGTTCATGCAAACAACACAGACAGAGGATCTAACTATCTAAGACCCGAGGGCCAAGGAGACAATAGCTCGAAGGCCCTGAAAAACCCAAAGGGCTAATCGACCCACAGAAGTAGCTAACCAATGTGGTCGATGACTGACCCCAAGAGGCTAAGGATCAAATTTGATGTTAATCCCTGCAGTTTTCTTTTAAATGGTTGTTATCTTCGTGTTATTATAATCTATTTACTCTTTTTAATTGTACAATTGATTGATGTATATCTATAATTTGATATTGGAAACTGGTGAAGAAGCCAAGAAGGTTCAAATGGGATGATGAGAAGACCAGATGTGGATTTGCTTGGTAGTGGGAGAAACGTATTGGGGTCATTGTAATATTTAGATAGGGCCTTGAAGATTGAAATTATTCAAGTATAGCGATTTCTGCACGGGAAGGGAGGGGTGTTGGTTCTAGCTGCTGATGTCGGGAAAGGGAATTGAGGAAGGGAAGCATTGCCAAGAGGAGGAAGGAGGCGCAGTTGTGTAGGTGGCGATGGTGATGTATGGATGTCAAAGACTCAAAGGTGGTGGATTGATGATGATGATGATGATGATTGTTGTCAAAGGTGGTGGTGTTGATGGTTGTCAAAGGCGGTGGTGGCATTGGTGACATTGATCGTTGTCAAAAGAGGTGGCACTGATGACATTGATGGTTGTTGTCGAAGGTAGTGACAATGGTGACATTGATGTTGTCAAAGGTGTTGGTGGTGACGGGCGGACAAAGTGCTTCGATCACCGCCAACATCACCTTTTCGCTGGCATCCTTGCCCCCGCAGGCCTATACTCATTGCCACTAGCCACCATAAGGCCTATACTAGTGGCCCGGTTTTTTAATATGCAGTTTACCTTGCTTCCGGTCTTGACCACATCAGACTGATTTAGAACTTATGCACACAGTACGCCTCACTTTTTTCTCATTCCTTAGGAATAGAATAAAAAACGATAACTTGGTCCAGATTCTTCTTTAAAAATCAAGCTTTGTATTATTACTCGTAAAAAGTATTATTTCAAATAATAAAGGTTATACGACAGGTTCCAAGCTCAAGACTGCCAAAACCAAACCATGCAAATCTCAAATATATCAGTTAACAGGGAAGACTTTATTGCCAATACGGATGTAGTGCGTTACAAAGAAAAGCAAGAAAATGGTACACAAACATAAGCTACTTTAAATGGAAAACTCGATAGACTGAATGACCAAACAGGCATACCTGAGCCATTCACTGAGAATGTAACCTTTGAACATCAACCAAGCTGTAAAGGTCACCACGACGTTGCTTCTGCAGTGGCAGATTTGTCCTGTAGATATATTCATCATATTTAAAAGCTCATTATAAACATAGAATAATAATGGTTATAAAAACGTGTACTAGACATCATAGTAAAGTCTCACCTCCTTAGCTCAAGTACTGAATAATCAATCTCTGTAACGATGGTTGCCTCGTCATGTTCTGTTGTAGCTAGTACCTCTCCGAACTGTCAAATATAAACATAAGTTCCTTCAATAAAAAGTTAAAAATAATTATAAATTAAATAAAAAATTCCTCTCATCCACACATCAGTCACCCGGAAATACAACATATATTAGGTCTTTTGTAGAACCTTAGAAGAGACTAGTGAGGTTGACCGACTTACTGGTCCAACTAAGGTTGAATGGCCCCATGCCACATACCCAGATCCAGCATCTCGAGCAGGAGAGCAAGTTGCTACGTATAACTGTAACAAAATTCATGATAATTAAGCATTTAAACGGATAATCAGGTCAGCCATACAGCCATCAGAGGTGAAACACTTTATGTCCATGAAAAATTCATTTATATATATAACTAGTGTATCAGATATAATTACTTAAATGACTCTGGGCCGCTTCAAGAAACTAGACTTGTTATGACTTTTAGGATCCTTTTGTTAACGTCATCATAAAAATGGGCAAACAAGTCGTTAAAATAACCCCAAAAAGGAGACACAGATATGTTTTAAGAGACATCCCAAAACAGACAATAACTATAAGTTGAAAAGATGGCGCCCGTGTGAATGTCGTTGGAAGAATGCAAGAGTTTACACTCTACATATGCAATGTAAAAGGAGAATGTTCTTTATCTTCTAAAATAGTAGCATGTAACACCTTTATTCCTCCACACAGTCCATCTTGATGAAGTAAACTGTTATTTTTATATTATGTGGTTTATTAAATCATGTGTTTAAGCTATAAAGTTTGATAAATATTATATATATACAACGTTATCTATATTTGTAAAAACTATAGATAAATAAAAATATTTTTACAAAGAATTACAATGTGACAATTGATTAATCGTAACTAAAATACTGGAAAAAGGTGAAACCCTTGCAAAATTAAAGTTACGCCTTTTAACTTTTTGTCAAATACTTCAATTGCTAAGGAAGTTTCGGATACTTCAAAAGGTAATTAATAGCTATTCAGACTATTCATCCAAAAAACTTATCATCGAAAAATTCTCAATATTTCAGACAGGGAATAAAGAGCATACCTGATTATCTACAGCCCTGCATATCAAAATGGGATAAAGCGCATAAGTTAAAGTGGGAAAACATTGAAGAGATGAATAAACCATAGGACAAAATAACGCAAATAGGAAGTCCCAAAATAATAGCTACATGTCAAAATATAGATAATGTGTGTAAAAACAATTCTACATACCTTGCCCTTTGTAGTAACTCCCAATGCAGTGGCCCAGTAGTCATGTTGAATGCCCCAGGATAGCAAAGTAGGTGAGCACCTGATGAACAATTGATAATTGATTAACAATAAGGCACCAAAATGATATTGAAACTACTAATTAAATGTACTTGCAATACTATACAATTAAAACTGAAATACAACTACATGCTAAACAACATTTTCTTTCATAGTATTATTGTTGGCATTTACAGTTAAAGAAATGAAACTGCTCTGATAAGAACACAATGATTACAGTTAACAATTGCATTTAATCAATCTGCTAACAATCTATCTGAGAGATCAGAGAAGTACAACTTTTATGTTGGCCTATTATGATCATTTTGCTATACTGTGTTATTACATGATAGCTTTAAATGAAAAACGTAATAAATTGATAGCTTTAACAAACCTCTTGCAGCATAAAGCATGGCCAGTTCCTGAAAACGAATGTCATAGCAGATGCCTATACCTATGCGTCCAACATCTGGAAAAAAAAATTGCAATGAAGAATCTCAGTAATAAAGAAATAGTATTCCAACTTATATATAATTAATGTTGTAAGGTATTCCAACTTATCGGAGTAAATAAGAACGCTACGATACAAACAGTGTAACATTCATCATCAAATTGTAAACAAACCTGTATCCACAACAGTAGGAGTTTCTCCAGCAGTAAGAGTTTTTGATTCCTCAAAAACAATCTTTCCAGGAATATTGATATCAAAAAGGTGTATCTGTCAAGCAGTCATATCACACAACTTATCAGAAGTTTGTCTGTATAACAAAAATGGCAAATAGTTTCTGCAAAAAAAAAAAAATTGACAATCCTTTTAAACTTTACAGTTTTGACCCATTAGAAATAAAAATAGCTCAAATTAGTGAAGGGTGATAATGATAGGATAATTCAAATTTACATTGCACATAGGCTACATAAAAACAGTACCTTTCTGTGTTTAGCTTTCAGCTTTCCATCAGTATCAAAAACGCAACAAGTATTGTACAGCTTGTCCCCACATCTTTCTGGTATGGAACCACCAACTATTGTGATCTTCAAAGAACGAGCAACTTCAGACAACATTGCTGTTGAAGGAGATGAGTCCGTGCCACCATCAATGTCCTCAGCATACACCGGGAAGCTATCATTTGAATAAGGACTGTTCCATATTTCCTTACATACAAAATCACAAGATCAGCATATTAACTACAACGAAAACCAAAAATAAACAAACAGAAAAAGGTTAAGACTGTGAATTTTACTATACAGTGATATAATCAAGGTTTTAAAGAACGGAATCGAGCCTCGAGGTGTTTTCCCTTCGCCTCACAAGGTGTATGCCTCGAGGCGAGCCGAGGTGAACAGAGGCGTAAGCCCGAGGCGGAATTAAAGAATAAATATAAAAATTATATATCTTATAAAAATAATAATACTAACTAATTTCATCATCAAATTCATCAAAAACACACATAAAAAGACATAAATTGCTTGAAACTAATACAAAAAGTCAAAAACAAATATCAAAAACCCCTGAGGCGCAGCCTTTTTAGTGCCTCAGCTCCTCTGAGGCACACATAGCTGAGGCACACATACAATATAAACCCCGTGAGGCGCGCCTCAGAATCGTTTTTTGGGCGTTTCGCCTTGAGGCGCACGCCTCAACCATTTTTTAAAACCATGGATATAATAATGACATACAATAATAAAGAAAGAAAAGTAGAAGGTCATTATAAAATATTACAGGCAGAACAACAAGCTTGGCACCCTTCTCAGCAGCCTCTTCAATTGCTACACGAGCATGAGCGATATTCCTCTCCTTGTCTGCTGTCACAGACAGCTGACATAAACCAATCTTGAACTGCAAAAGAAAGTAAACCGAAAATGTGATAAAATATAAAACCGTAAATGCTGTTAAGCATCCAAATTAACTACTTTTAGACCCCAAATTGTCACATTTTTTCTGTTTTAAAAACAAAATTATTATTCAAGATGATGAACAAACACAAACAATCCCTAGCAGCATTCTCCAGTTCTCTACACAGATAAACACACTAATCCTAAAGTATAACACTACAAGGATATACCCAAACACTCCCCGTTTCCAATAACAATACAAAACTGCATGCACAAGTCAAAAAACCCTAACCACATGCCATACATACACCTATCAAACACAAAATCAGACGTTAAAATATACAAAACCTTGGAAACAGGAGGAACAGGCAATTCAACAGCAGGAGGAACCCTAGCTTTCTCGGGACTAAACGAAGACGCCATGGATGATGCTGAAGCACGAGTGATTGCACGAGCAGCAGTGAGGTTAACTTTACAACCAGTTAACGGAACCGAGAAGTTGCGTGGAGTAGATAGACGGTGTGAAGCGGCGGTTGTAACGGAGCGAGTGACGGTTGATGATCGGAGAGTAGAAGGGAGAGTTGTTGACAAAAATGCAATTGATCCACTTCTCATTGCTTTTCCACCGTTGCTTTCACCACTCAGCCATTGACGGACGTCAGGTTAAAAGTGATTGGGATCTTTTGGACTGATTGAAAGAATTAAAAACCCATTTATTTACTATGATCTTACAACGTTTTACTTGTTTTGCAACTACTGAATGGTTAAATAGTGAACTAGTAAGGCCGTTTGTTTCACGAGCAAATGTTTGAATGATTAAGATTTATACAAAGACTGAATTGGTCAGACATTTGCCTCTAAACGGTTAAGCATTATACAGGCTTTTAATAGTTTAGATCTCTTACTGGTTCAGCACTTAATAGTTCAGACCTCTTATTGGTTCAGCACTTAACCAGGGTTGATATGTTTGGCTCATTTGACTTGTAATCTTTTCTTGATTTGTCTTGTTCAAAGTTTAAGTTCAATTTTCACATTGATGAATTCCTAGATGCTTTTATTTTGAACATGTTAGCTTGACTACATATTTTGTTCATGCAAACAACACAGACAGAGGATCTAAGACCCGAGGGCCAAGGAGACAATAGCTCGAAGGCCCAAAAAACCCAAAGGGCTAATCGACCCACATAAGCAGCTAACCAATGTGGTCAATGGCTGACCTCAAGAGGCTAAGGATCAATTTGATGTTAATTCCTGCAGTTTTCTTTTAAATGGTTGTTATCTTCGTTTTATCATAATCTATCAACTCTTTTTAATTGAACAATTGATTGATGTATTGGAAACTGGTGAAGAAGCCAAGAAGGTTCAATAAGGGATGATGAGAAGATTAGATGTGGATTTGCTTGGTAGTGGGAGAAACGTATTGGGGTCAATTGTAATATTTAGATAGGGCCTTTAAGATTGAAATTATTTAAGGATAGCGACTTCTGCACGGGAAGGGAGGGGCGTTGGTTCTAGCTGCTGATGTCGGGAAAGGGAATAGAGGAAGGGAAGCATTGCCAAGAGGAAGGAGGCGCAGTTGTGTAGGTGGCGATAGTGATGTATGGATGTCAAAGACTCAAAGGTGGTGAATTGATGATGATGATGATGATTGTTGTCAAAGGTGGTGTTGACGGTTGTCAAAGGCAGTGGTATTGGTGACATTGATCGTTGTCAAAAGAGGTGGCACTGATGACATTGATGGTTGCTGTCGAAGGTAGCGACAATGGTGACGTTGATGGTTGTCAAAGGTGTTGGTGGTGACGGGCGGCCAAAGTGGTTCGATCACCGCCAACATCACCTTTTCGCTAGCATCCTTGCCACTGCAGGCGTATACTCATTGCCACTAGCCACCATAAAAACACATATTGCGGGTGTACCTATCACTTCTCTTCTAAAATGACACGTTTCAACCCAAGCTAATTTTAGGGCGACAAATTTTGACCCAATTCAAAGTGCTGCTTTTTAAAATCGCCCCTTCTAGACCACATGCATTTTCACTTAAACTCGTTTTGACCCCAACACCCAACCTCGATTTTGAAATATACCTCTTTTATCTTAACTTAATATCTTAATCTCTTATAACTTTGAGAGGAACAGAGTTTCTTTTGAATATTTCAAATTAGATAATCAGAATAGACGGTCATACATCATGTTTTGTTGGCTTAGTATTGTTGTTTATCTTGTTTAGTAATACCAAACAAACAATCATCAACTTTAGTCTTGGACTGGCCAGTCAAACCCAAGACAGGACCAACATCAACAAGCTACTAGTGGTCCGGTTTTTTAATATGCAGTTTACCTTGCTTCCGGTCTTGACCCCATCAGACTGATTTAGAACTTATGCACACAGCACGCCTCACTTTTTCTCATTCCTTAGGAATAGAATGAAAAATGATAACTCGGTCCAGATTCTTCTTTAAAAATCAAGGTTTGTATTATTACTCGTAAAAAATATTATTTCAAATAATAAAGGTTATACGAGCGGTTCCAAGCTCAAGACTGCCAAAACCAAACCAAGTAAATCTCAAATATATCAGTTAACAGGGAAGACTTTATTGCCAATACGAAAAGCAGGAAAATGGTACACAAACATAAGCTACTCTAAATGGAAAACTAGATAGACTGAAATGACCAAACAGGCATACCTGAGCCATTCACCGAGAATGTAACCTTTGAACATCAACCAAGCTGTAAAGGTCACCACGACGTTGCTTCTGCAGTGGCAGATTTGTCCTGTAGATATATTCATCATATTTAAAAGCTCATTATAAATATAGAATAATAATGGTTATAAAAACGTGTACTAGACATCATAGCAAAGTCTCACCTCCTTAACTCAAGTACTGAATAATCAATCTCTGTAACGATGGTTGCCTCGTCATGTTCTGTTGTAGCTAGTACCTCTCCGAACTGTCAAATATAAACATAAGTTCCTTCAATAAAAAGTTAAAAATAATTATAAATTAAATAAAAAATTCCTCTCATCCACACATCAGTCACCCGAAAATACAACATATATTAGGTCTTTTGTAGAACCTTAGAAGAGACTAGTGAGGTTGACCGACTTACTGGTCCAACTAAGGTTGAATGGCCCCATGCCACATACCCAGATCCAGCATCTCGAGCAGGAGAGCAAGTTGCTACGTATAACTGTAACAAAATTCATGATAATTAAGCATTTAAACGGATAATCAGGTCAGCCTTACAGCCATCAGAAACTAGACTTATTATGACTTTTTAGGATCCTTTTGTTAACGTCATCATAACAATGGGCAAACAAGTAGTTAAAATAACCCCAAAAAGGAGACAGGGATATGTTTTAAGAGACGTCCCAAAACGGACAATAACTATAAGTTGAAAAGATGGTGCCCGTGTGAATGCCGTTGGAAGAATGCAAGAGTTTACACTTTAAATATGCAATGTAAAAGGGAGAATGTTCTTTTTCTTCTAAAATAGTAGCATGTAACATCTTTATTCCTCCACACAGTCCATCTTGATGAAGTAAACTGTTATTTTTATTTTATGTGGTTTATTAAATCATGTGTTTAAGCTATAAAGTTCGATAAATGTTATATATATACAACGTTATCTATATTCTATATAATCTTAAAAGAGAAAGTTGGTGCAATAGTGCACCGACATAATTACAGAAATGCCCTCCTCCCAAGTTACATAATTGCAAACTGCGGCGACTATGACCTTCGATTCCGACGAAAGCGAAACAAGCGACGATAGAGCGATTGAAACAGTGATGGGAAGGGAGAGAGACTCGGTTGGGCGGATCGCGATGGAGGAGGTGGTCTATGGCAAGAGCAATTGTTCGTTGCTAGCGGCGTCATCGGCTACAACATACAATCGTTCGAACGAATTTTCGTTTCAGGTTTGCAGGTTTTCTTAGTTTTTTTTTCTAGGGATTTTAGCGCTTCATTATGTTCATATAGATTCTTCATCAATTGAGATCAAGGTTCGTTTCTTCACGTTTTTTTTTCGCTGTAGTTTTGCATCTGCATCTTTCTAATTTGCTCCGATCGTGCTATACTGCTATTATGTCTAACTTTATATTGCTGTCTTCTCTTTCTCTGTGTTTTGTGGTGTAACAAGTGAACTGAACTAAGTATAGAACTAATATGGAACTGACATTAGAATACTTTGGTATTTTAGGAATTAACCTTACATGAAGAGATAGTATGGTTGGTTGTGTGAGAATTGAAATGTTACTTTGTTGGAGCCATAAGAAAGATGGAAAAGAAGACAGAAGAGCCTTCGTCTGAAGTAACATGATAAATGAGGTTTAAAGAAAAAGATAAGGATGGGCATGGTTTATGCGGTATGATGTCTGGTAATTTGGGGATAACTAATTGTGACTTGATTGAACTTATGTGGTTTCAGTTGAGTTGATCAGTGAATTCGAACACGAATTTTAATTAGGTTTTGTTGTTGTTTCGTGCAGGAACCGTATAAATCGCAACCAGGGATATGCGGCTCATGAGATTTGCAGAGTATTTTGGTAGAGTATTTGCTTCAGTCAACAGTTCTAAGTTTTCGTGGATGAAAACACTCGAGGTCAAGGAAGCTACTATTGAGAAAATAATAGATGTAAGAACTTTCTCTTTTAAGCTGTTCTAAAATTTTAATGTTTATGATCATGTATCACTGTTAGCTTTTGGATATTTATGGTTTTTTTTATGAATTACAAATATCGGTGGCCTTTGTAAACAAGTTGAAAACAGTGTAGAGCACTTTTTAAGTCTTTTAGTTGGAACTCCAAGTCGAAACATGATGGAGAATATCATTGACTCCATCCTCGGGTAGCGAAGTCGGCATCCGAACCCAAGCAAGCAGCATCTGAGTCCATACCTCCTTAGCCAAGGGGCACGAAACAAGAACATGCTCAATGTCTTCAACATCCATATTGTAGTTAGGACACAACAGCCATGAATAGTGATTAGAATTTTTATTCTTTTGGGTTTGCCATGAGCCGTTATTTCGATTTAAATTCACGAATTTAAGTTTTTTCTTCTATATTTTCAATGTGTTCTCTTAGATGTTCCCAAATTCAGGGCCTCGGTTTAATCGATCAAATATTTAGGGTTCGGTTTAGTCTTTAAGTACGTTTAGTCGATATGTTCAATATGCTCAATACCAATTACTAACTGATTTCAATTTGCTCCCAGGCCTGTGCTCGCAATTTGCTCATTTGCGTCAATTACATGACGATTGTATGTTGATATCAGTTAAGGGCAATGTTTGCAATGTTAAGTCGATGTTTCCTGCGAATAGTAGGGGCAATCACCTGGTTCATTTTTGCAGGTTTGTTTTTAGTTTGTGCACCCCTATTGTTTGTTTTATTTCCTTTGGATATGTGTCTAATTTTATATCTTATTAAGTTGGAAGCCCACATTAATTTCATTTGGAATCTACATTTCATAAACCACTGAGCAGTTGGTGAACTTGGAGGAGCAAGATATTTGTAGTTTATACTACATGTGTATGAACACATCTGTTAATAATAAAAACTGAAGATGTTGATGAGAACGGGTCAATTTGCAGGGGGAAAAGGAACATATTTACTTGCGTTACAAAATATGTAAATGCATGGAAGTAATTATGTATACATTTAAAATATATTGAGCCGGTTATGCTTTTGCGTTACAGAATATGTAAATGCATGGAACTAAAACTTGCTGACATTGCTATTTTTTGCATTGATGAGTTTGCCAAGATAGGTGTAAGAGATCAAGTAAGCAAATGATCTCACCTTTGGTACCTCAAATGATCTATGCAATAGTAGAATGTACCACTATCTAATGTCAATGTCATCTTTTAATATTTATTTTCGCCAATGCAAATGAACATGTATGCAACTTATAAGGATCGCCATCTACATTCCATATGTACAAACACATGTTTTGTAACCTCCACCAACAAATTACACGCACTCTGAAAGTAGCAATATGAATATCTAAATTCCAACTATTCTCTACAAGCGCATTACAAACCGGTCGCCACCCGGGGTAACCAGTGGCGAAGTATAGAGGGGGCGGGGAGGGGCGCCCGATCCCCCGAACTTTTTACTCAGTAGTTGAAGGGGTATGGTCCCAAATATCGCGTCAGCACGACCGCGAATGACCATTACCCTCATTAAAAACCCCCAACAGCAATTAACTCTCCAGTGTCCGCGTAGACACACGCGAACACTGCGGTCCAATCTGTCCATTGATGAGAAGACTTACCTTAAGGACGGAAACTAATGTTACGCATAGCGATGCGGCCTCGCACCGCATCCTATGAACATTTTCGTCACGACAAGGGATCTGGACAACAGTAACAGTCACTCAACAGGCGATGCGGCACAACACCGCATCCCGCGCAAATCATGGATGGAACAACCAATGCGGGAACAACATCAATGACCGCAAGCAGCGATGCGGCTTGGCACCGCATCCTGCCTACAAGGCAAGTGGGTCTGACACCACAGTGCAAGTGGCACTGGGAACAGTCGCCTACTAGCCCACGTATGAACAACAGTCTGACACCACAGCCGGACGTGGCATCACCACAGCATCCGACAGGTCTGACACACCTGCAAATAGCTGTGCGATGTCAGACTAGCTACTCAACTACCCTCCTTCACTCCTCGGCTATAAATACTCACCCCAAACCAGGTTTGAGGTATCACTTTCCAACTCTCTCAATACTACTACTATCATACTTTGCTTCCCAAGCAAATTACTGATTCTCACGCCGGAGAGTAGTAACAAGGAGCACCCCCCACCCCATCCTCCTTGTTACGAGTCACGGTTTGTTTCCTTGTGCAGGAAACCCACCACCAGACGATCCAGCCAACGATCCTCGGAAAGAAGGGATTAACCCTCTTGACGAGATCAGTGAGTTAACCCTACCCGGTTAACCATTGTTTCATCATTGGCGCCCACCGCTACTCTTAGCACTTTTTTCCAATCATCCTTTTCTTTCCAAAGATGTCTGATCGTCAAAACAATACTACCGGGGATAACCTGAACCCCGCAAACCAAAGGCCTGCAGGAACCATTCCCCTAGCCCCAAATTCCCAACACATTGGCACGTCAGCGCAAGGGGGCGCATCCCTTACGTTCGGACACGATCTGTCACAATACGCTGCCGTCATACCTCCAGGCATGAGCCCTCATACCTGGTATGACCAACAAGCAGCCCTTCTGGCCGCAACGTACAACAGAGCTTGCGCCGACGAACAAGGAGGTATCGGACCTACACCGATACCGCGTACACCTGCCGGTCGTATTTTACGATACGACGACAGGGCCCCCACACATCCAGCCTCCAGAAGCAGACAGGAGGACCGCGGCTCCTCCTATTGTGATGTCCGCACAATCAATGAGGACGACTCCTCATACGGGTCCCGCCGCAGGGACTCCGTACATAGCCGTTTAGGCTCTCAAGAAGAAAGAAGGCGGCAGTCTACAATGCGCCGCAACTCAAACATTCATAGTCGTTTGGGACCACAGTCCCACCATGAAGGGTATGGCCATACCGATCCAGATGACAGTACATACCGCGGGGAGTCCCATTCCACCAACAGTAGACCGGGCGGACGCAACTATGTTCCTCCCAGTCAACCCCGCAACACATACCTCCGCGCTGCAAAGCGCAACCAGGGCAAACCTTACAGGCCGAAATCTGCGGCCGAAAACTCTAAGTTTGTCCCAGAGATCGCCAACGCCGATGTCACCACCACAAAATTCCCATTGAACATTGGGAAATACAACGGCTCGACCGACCCAGATGATCACAACAACATCTTCGTCGGCGCTGGGTGCAACGGTAAGTGGGACGAACCTACCTGGTGCCATTTTTTCCCACAGACCCTAACAGGTCTGGCCAGGGCATGGTTCGATTCTCTCCCACCAGGGTCACTAACCTCATTCGAGGACTTACAACAAAAATTCCTCACGCACTTTAGCCAGCAACGACGCCATGAACGTGATTCAATGGACGTCATGAACATCTGGCGCAGAGACAACGAATCGCTTGACGCATTCGTTGTCCGTTACAATAAAGAGATCCTAGAGATAGGCGACGTTGCCGACCAGATGGCACGTAACCATTTCATTGTTGCAGTCAAAGACGAACAAATGGTTATGAATATTTCCGGCGGTAACGGCTTGCCTAAGAAGTGGGAAGATGTCATGGCTAAGGTCAAAACATATGCCCAAACTCAGCGGTCTCTCAGACCGCACATGTCAAAGGCACAACCCCTAGCGGAAGGCCAGTCTTCCCGCCAAGAGCCCAAGCGCGGCAATAAGCGCAACAGGGACACATGGAATCACGGCAGCGATCCCAAGCCATATGTCCCCCGGAACAACCAGCCCGAC
This sequence comes from Helianthus tuberosus, assembly GCA_030545235.1. NCBI lineage: Eukaryota > Viridiplantae > Streptophyta > Magnoliopsida > Asterales > Asteraceae > Helianthus > Helianthus tuberosus. The sequence continues at coordinate 28,795,967 of CM060407.1, read as the reverse complement.
GCAAGGGCTACAATCAACGCCCAACGAGAAAACCGGGCGTCAAAGAAAGAGTCTCGGGACCGCAGCTGGACCGAGATCAACCAGTCGCCAAGAGACGTTCTCCTCACGAATTCACAATTCCTGAGACCGGTCCAACCAATGAAGTCCAAAAAGAATCAAGATCCCGCACTCTACTGCGAGTATCACAACGACTCGGGCCACACCACGAACAACTGCATCAGTCTCCGACTGGAGATTGAGCGAGCCCTAAAGGAGGGGAAACTGCAACACCTTTTGACAGGCGCACAAAAAGCTACCAAGCGCATCACTCCCCACAACGAGGGCACCTCCACGGGTAAAAGGGCCATGTACGTGGCCTCTACCCACATGATCAATGGAGGAAAAGGAAGACCGCGTAAGGCGGCGAGAAGACCGGACAATGACTGGAAGGACGAGCAAGTCATCTTTCCAAAAGTCCGAGGCGGACCGCGCGATAGGCGCGCCGTGGTTATCACTGGGCACCTAGCTCACTACTGCACCGAGCGATTGTTCATCGACCCAGGCAGTACGTCCGATATTATATACGAGCAGTGCTTCAACCAGTTCGGTCAAGAAGACAAAGATCGACTGCAGCCAGCGGACTACCCGTTGGCTGGATTTTCAGGGGAAACCGTGTTCCCCCTGGGACAAATTACCTTCCCTGTGCGCCTCACCAACGGAAGGCACACAAGGACGGAGGAGGTGAACTTCATGGTTTTACCGCACACCTCAAAGTATGACGTAATTCTCGGGAGGGAGTCCCAAGGCGACTTCAACATGATAACATCCGTCCCCCACTCTGCCATCGGTTTTCCAACCGAAACGGGGATCGCGATAATATACGCCCAAAGAGAAGTCATGTCTACGGACGAACTGCGTCCAACAAAGGTAGCAAGGCCTACCCCCAACACTCAACCAGAAAAATGGGTTCTTAATGCAAGACACCCAGAACAAACAGTCACGTTGGGCCATGCCTTGACACCTACCATCAGAGCGCGCCTGAAGCAACTCCTCTTCAGAAACCAAGATATTTTCGCGTGGACACCCGCAGATATGACAGGGGTACCACGCGAAATTGCGCAACACTTCTTGAATACCATGCCAGGTATCAAGCCCGTGATCCAAGGCCAACGCCACCTTGGATCAGCAAAAAACGCGGCGATGGAAGAGCAGGTACAGGAACTGCTCTCCGCAGGCATCCTGCGGGAAGTAAAATACCAGACTTAGCTGTCCAACCCAGTCATGGTAGAAAAACCAAGCGGGGGCTGGCGCATGTGTGTCGATTACAAAGACCTCAATAAGGCCTGCCCCAAGGATTGTTACGCGCTTCCAGAGATCGACGAGAAGGTCGATAACCTCGCACCATTTCGATGGAAGTGCTTTCTCGATTGTTACAAAGGCTATCACCAAGTACAAATGGCAATCGACGATGAAGATAAAACGGCATTCCGCACTCCTATCGGGAATTACTGCTACACCAAAATGCCGTTCGGGCTGCGCAACGCGGGCGCAACCTATCAAAAGTTGATGAACGACACCTTTCGCGGTCAAATCAGCAAAAGTGTCGAAATCTATATGGACGACCTGGTCGTCATGAGCATGGAGGAAAACACCATGCTCGACGACATTGAAAGAACATTCCAAACTCTGCGAAGCGTTAACATGAACCTCAACCCAGGGAAATGCTCGTTTGGAATGGAAGAAGGCAAATTCCTTGGATTCATCGTAACCAAAGATGGATTCAAGGTAAACCCGGAAAAAGTTCAGGCGATCGAGAGCATGCCATCGCCTTCTACGATGAAGGAAATGCAACGACTAGCCGATAGGCTAGCCGCACTCAATAGATTCTTAGCCAACCATGCAGCTAAGTCTTACCCTTTCATCAAGACCCTGCGGAGCTGTCTAAAAAATGAACAATTCCAATGGACCGCAGAGGCCGAAAAAGCTTTCCGGGAAATGAAAGAGTGTTTGATCCAACTCCCAACTTTAACCGCACGACGAAAAGATGAGCCACTTATCTTATACCTATCTGCCGCGGACAACGCGGTAGGCGCGGTACTTATAGTGGAGCGGGAAGGAGTCCAAACACCCATCTACTACATCAGCAAAATGCTCAACGACCCAGAGACAAGGTACTCCATCATGGAAAAATTGGTACTGGCACTAGTGCACGCATCGAGACGTTTACGACGTTACTTTGCAAACCACGTCATCACAGTGTTAACCAACTATAGGATCGGCCCGATCCTATCCAAACCCGACATCTCTGGGAGGTTAGCAAAATGGGCAATCGAGCTGGGCGCGCTTTCACTGAACTATAAGCCGCGCCCCGCAATCAAAGGCCAGGTCTTGGCTGACTTCGTCGCTGAAATACCAGCAAACCGCATCCAAGAATGCGAAGAAGAACAAAACCCTGTATCACAACCATCATCCACAGAAACCTGGGCACTATTTACAGATGGTGCATCCAACGAAGATGGTTCTGGCGCAGGTTTGCGACTTGTCAGTCCCGATGGCCAAGAGCTAACCTACGTAATACGCCTCGATTTCGAAAGTACAAATAACGAAGCGGAGTATGAGGCTCTACTGGCAGGGTTGCGTTTAGCAATTAAACTCGACGTCAAACATTTGGAACCACGCGTCGATTCACTACTAGTTGCAGGGCAGATACGCGGTGACTATGCCGCAAAGGGGGATACCATGATCCTCTATCTCGAACAAGCCCTGCAACTGAAGTCAAAGTTTACCTCCTTCAATATTCGCCACATCAACAGGAGTGAAAATAAACCCGCGGACGCACTATCAAAACTTGCGTCCACCAGCTTCCAACACCTGGCGAAAGAGGTACGCATCGAAGTCCTGCAAAATCCTTCGGTACCCCTGCGCCAAGTCAATGTCATCCAATACGGTACAACATCTTGGATGACACCGCTCATTGCATACTTACAATCAGGGGTTACTCCCGAAAGCAAAGCAGAGGCACGCAAGTTGCAATACAAAGCGTGTCATTACCAAATGGTAGACGGTATCTTATACCGTAAATCATACCTGGGGCCACTCCTACGATGCGTCAACCCCCAAGATGCCACATACCTTATCAAAGAAATTCACGAGGGGATATGTGGCATACACGCAGGACCACGCATGGTGGTGGCCAAAATCATGAACGCCGGGTACTATTGGCCGGGCATGCACCTGGATGCAGTCAAAGTCTTACGCAAGTGTTTCAATTGTCAGCGACATGCTCCCAAGACCTTGCGTCCCAAGAACAACTTGATCCCCGTCACCACCGCATGGCCATTCCAAAAATGGGCAATCGATGTGGTGGGACCATTTCCAGACGCACCAGGAGCAGTGAAGTTTATCATAGTAGCTGTTGATTACTTTACAAAATGGGTAGAAGCAAAGCCACTTGCATCAACCACCGCTATGATAACAAGGAAATTCGTGTGGGAACATATCATCTGTCGTTTCGGTTTACCAATGTGCATCGTCACCGACAACGGTACCAACTTCGCTGCCGACGACTTTCAAAAATGGCTAAAAGAGCTAAACATTGAACACATATTCTCCTCAGTGGCACATCCACAAGGGAACGGCCAAGTCGAGAGTATCAATAAAAGCTTAGTCGAAGGCATCAAAGCACGGTTGGGAACAGCCAGACGCGGCTGGGTTGATGAATTCCCAAGTATTTTATGGGCTCACATGACAAGCCCAAAAACAAGCAACGGCGAGACCCCCTTCAGCCTGGTCTACGGCACTGAAGCGGTGATCCCCGCGGAAGTAGGCCTCCCCTCACCTAGAATGTTGGCCATCAACAAGATGGACAACAATGAGGAACGCAGGGTTGACTTAGACCTCTTGGAAGAAAGGCGCGAAAACGCTGCCATCAACGAGGCCAAGTACAAAACCAAGTTGGAAAAGTACTACAATGCACGCGTTCGCATTTGTACTTTCAACCCTGGAGACTACGTCCTTCGTGACAACGAAGCATCCAACGCAGAACGCCCAGGGAAACTTGCCCCCAAGTGGGAAGGACCGTACCTCATCCAAGAGGTCCTGGGCAAAGGCGCGTATAAACTACAAACATTAGAAGGCGAAGCTATCGCACGCACATGGAACGCACAGCAACTTCGACGATGTTATATGTAAGCCATGTTTTCTGCATGTAATCTATTGGGCCGCAGGCCATTTGCAAATAAATAGACGATGCAATGCAATATTGTTTATTTATTTCTATTACAAATGCGTATTCCACTCTGAGGTATACACAAAAACAGATTAGCAAAATCTTCATTCGTGATACCCACACAGAATGGTAACCACACGCAACTATTGTAATAGGCCAGTAATGGCAATACTGTTTGTCTAACCAGAGACAAATCTTCATACTTGCATATCACCTAGATATGCAAAAGGCAATTACAGATTTAGTATTACTCACAGTAACACTAAACGCGTACAAATTCAAACATGCAAGTACTAAAAACACTTGTAAAAATTGAAACAACAATTCTTTATATTCAAAAAAATTCCTGCACAAGGAATTTACATAAAGTTTTGTAACGGTTACATAAGGAAACAAAAGAGGCACGCAGGCCAATCTAATCTTCCTTTGTGCCACTGGGGCCCGCACCATCCGTGCCCTCAACATCTGGTTTTTCCTCATCTTCGTCTTCAGCAGCGTATAAGACTCGCAAGCGGTCCACATAATCCTCCGCTTCTAGACACTTTTCAAGTTCTTCAAGATCTGTGAGGGTTGTATCATTAAACTCCTTAATCGCAGCAGCAAGAAGCGCTTCAGTATCCACGCCATGAAACCCAGACCGCTCATCAGTAACCTAGCCACGCGCTACAGCGTTCAAATGACTAATACAGCGGTTATAGCCAGCTTTGAAACCAGCATCCCGGGCACGCTCCCTGATCTCGTTAATACCTGCTACGGTCTCGGGTGCGTCAAGAATGGCAGTAACAATCTGCGAAACATGAATACAATGGTTATCAAAGGCAAACTTACAACAAAAATAACAAGGCAACGGATACTTACATGCCCGACCCCGCGCATACGCATCCATTGATGATCAGCCTTGAGCAACTCAAGTGAAGCAGCGTGGCTATCCCTAGCCTCTTCAGCCTCTCTTGCCCGCACTTCAGCTTCAGCAGCACGGGCAGAGATTTCCTCAATAGTGATCCCCCGGGTCCACACTTCAGCCTTTTTAACAAGAAATCAGAAATATACAAAAAGCAACAACAAACTTGTGAGACACAATTTCAAAGTTAGGAAAAACTTATACCTGAAGGTCCAAGATAGTTTTGCTCAACTTGGTGCGGTCAACATTTGCCCCTTCAAGAGCTTTTGCAGCACGAGCCTCCGACTCCTTGGCCTCTTCCAGAGCCTTGGCAAGACGCACCTCTGCTTCCTTGGCCCCTTGGGCAGCCGCAACGGCCTCAGCTTTCTCTTTAGCCAACGCAGAAATTGCTGCCTTGGCATTTATAAGCTCCTGACGAACATGAAAGAGAGTTTCATTCTGTTTACCCCAAGATTCTTTCCAAGTCTTGCGCTCATCAGATAGCGTCTTGCGCTCATCAGAAAGGGTTTCTTTCCAACGTTTACGCTCATCAGACAGCAGTTTTGCAAGAGAACGAACCTGTTTAAGCTCAGCAGTTGCAGCCCACTCTTCAGTCTGCTTATGCTTCTCGAACGCAGCTCTATCCCTCTCAAGCTGCTCTGCACCCTCACGTGCAGCCTTCACCAACTCCTCGGCCTCAGCCCGTAAACGCGCATTCTCCTCCTCCTTGCGCCCCAGCACCTTGCACTTTTCCATAATGGCATTCGCCATTATGGAACTCCCCACAAGCATGGAGGAGAGTTGGTTCATCTGGACCTCAGTCGGTAAAGAACGGGCCCGGTTTACCTCAAAATGAGTGCCCAAACCACTCAAAATCTCCCTACACGCAGAGGGATCAGCAGAAATGTCATCCCCTTGCATCACAGACCACGGAGGGCGGTGGTAAGACATGGCCCGGTCTTCTGTGTAAGAGCGATAATAATACTCCAATTCAGGCTCTTCAGGCTGAATTGGAGTCTCTACAAAACCCGCACCACCAGCGGAACCGGAAGCCTTCTCGGCAACAGGAGACTTTGGCTTTCCGGTGTAACCAAACTTCAAATCCATATCAACAGTATCCTCTGGGGTGATAACATTATCACTCGAATCAACCGTGTCATGGATTTGAGCCGCGGGACCCTTTCCAGTGTCCACCCCCCGCACAGAGGCTTCAGGAGTAACAGCCTTATGAACCCCCGCACCCGCATCAGTGTCATGCGGGGGAGGGGGAGGAGGAGCATCAAATTCGAAGAACCCTTCATCTTGCGGCTCTGAAATCAACACAGAAATACTTTAAAGAACAAGTATAAGCACGAAATATTTGTTAGTCATGCGTCACATACCAAAAACAACCGCAGGCTTCCTTGGTATGACAAAAGGCTTGCGCCTGGTCTGAATCTTCGACTTCTTTCCCCTACCAGCATCACCAGCATCCTCCGCTTTTCTCTTCTTTTCATCACCCGGTTTCGAACCCGCAGTAGTTCCACCGGTGGCCGCACCAACACCTGGAACACCCAAGCCCTCTAGGGTGTCAGATACTACCACGTAATCGGTATATCTGCGGAAATGAGAACGAGAGATACCTGCTGCTTGCTTCACCAAGGGCGGAACAACAGATACATCAGATTTCTTCACACCGCGACCCCGCCCAGGTTTATCCACATGCTTTTTCTCCGCATGTTTTTTGGGGGCACCCTTTGACTCAAATTTATCAAGGTTCCCAAGTGTACCTGCGTATAGAATATCAGCAACAAACCTTGTAAAGCAATAAAGGTTATGAGTAATACCTTTGCCCTGCGGCAGGGGTGCAGTCATCACCTCGCGTGAAGCAATGCGGAAGAGAGGGACAATCGTCAAGTTAAAACCTTTACCTTCCGCAGTCGGAATAAGATCAACTTTGCCAGTAAAAGTTGGATCAAATATCTTCCACACTTCCACAATTTCTGATAATACATGTCCAAATTAATAACAAACACGGGAATAAAGAAACCGCAAAATAGTAGTAACACTTACCACCAGTTTTCTCCTGCACCACAGGCGTGAAATTCCTCTTAGGCCGGGTCAACATCATCCGCAGCACCCACAACTCATTGTTGGTCAGCTGCCTATGCTCAATGGGTTTCAGCTTTGAGAACCACTCCGCAGTCTCCGCGGTAGGCATAGCAATATCCTCCGCAGGGATAGGCTCATTGACGTTCCGCATATTCATGTCCACAACAACTGCGGCAGCTTTAACGTAGAAGAACTTACACTTCCACTTCGTAATACCCTTCGGAGGGGTCATCAACTTGATACTTCCATACCGTTCTCTAAAGGAAAAGAAACCGGTGTTCACCGTCAACTGGTAGAACCCCCGGAAGTTTTCAACGGTAACCGGCAGACCAAGAGCACGAAAAGTTGATTCAAAATGTCTAATACGGATCATCCCAAAAGGACTCATCTGGGAGATATGGATCTTGTAATGTTTCAAGACCTGAGCAACAAAAACTGTTAATGGTAAACGAAGGTTACCATCAGTAAAACACTCGGCCCACATGGTGATGTGACCGGCCGGAGCACAGGCACCAGTATCACCAGTTTGGGGATAAACAGCCCCATACTCGTGAGGCATCTCAATCTTGGCCATCAGTTGGTCGAATGAAACTCTCGACCACTTCAATGGTGGTAGGCCACCACCAGGAACACTGCCACCATCATCTTCTTCTTCTCCGGCCACCGGAGAAGATGCTTCAGGGTTTTCACCCTCCACATTATGTGGGTTAGATGGATCAGCCATCAGAAATATGTAGAACAGAAGTTTCGAGTTAAAGAAAAACTCAGAAAACTCAAAAGATTGCCGGAATAAAAGACAGATTGATCGGAGAAGACGAAGGGAATGCTCTCTCTCTCAACAAAAATTTTTTGAAAATTTTGAACAGTGAGGAGAAACCAAACGGTTCCCCCTTTATATACTCATCGCAATAAATGCGATACAGTAAACCGCCTCAACACGTTCAAAATAGGCGAGTTACAAGGCGACACGTGGTCAGCAACCTTTCCGCTGACGGTTATCACGCGCGCGTGGCCGCCCACGCGCATGACAGAGAAGACTTTTTTACTCCCTGCTACAGTGCAGTTATGACCTCGGTCAGTGCAAACGTCTTTTCAAATCAGCACATGTCAGAATCCTACCAACTTCAACAACCCACACGTGCAATCGTGACGTAGGCAACAGAAAGCGACAACCTTATCCAAACACAAGCGGCATGCGGTTTCTCTGGTTTACCGCACCATAACCCATACCGCATGTCGTTTTTTACATACCCCTCAAAAAAGGCAAAAATATATATCTTTAAATTATATAAAGGGGTATAAGTCATAAACCGCACATATCCACGAGCACACGTGGAATATGCGGAGATGACGCACACCAACCCGCACAGGTGTGTCAGATACTCAGAACCAGCACGGTTCTTTGGACTGCGAAAACCGCTTCTCAGGATGCGGTAAACCGCACCCCATGAAAGCTTCTTCAAGCTTCAAAACCCTCGTTTCCGGTTCACAACCACAGAGGGAACGCAAACAGCTTCTCCTTAAGGAACAGGACAAGTATGCTGAGCAACCGCACATCAGCAACCCTGTCCCCTGAACCTTCAAGAGCCACATCCAGGCTACAAGACTTCTAGAAGCGAGTTCTTTGCTGCAAACCGCAACCATTCTTACGTAGTTACTGCAAACCGCAACTATGCGAACGGTAGCTACGGAAGAGCCACAACTAAGCCACCACGCGGAAGAGCAAAGCTATTTCAAGAAAAACTGCTTTCCAACTAAGCGTGAAGGAAAGTGGCTACAAAACGAATGCGGAAGAGTTTCAACCAACTTCCCAAGTATCTAAAACGATCTCTTCCGGCAACGCTACTTACAGGGAAACTACTTTCCACCAAAGCGTGAAGGAAAGTGGCTCCAGAACAGCGGTAACAAGTCTGCCTATGACTAGTTACCCACCTATGGACTGCATAGAATAAACAATGGTGGGCACAACCCTGCCTATGATCATGTTTATTTGCCCATAGTCCTGATTCACATTGTTCGACCAAACACGGCCAACAATGACGCAACTACCCCTCGATCCTCAAAGAAACATGGCAAACGAGGTTCGGCAACGAGGTAACCGCAAAGAATGTACGGTTACTAGAGAGCTACACCTCTGAGGACGTGCGGTTACTTGAGAGATCAACCGCAGAAGACGCGCGGTTACTAGAAAGCTTAACTGGAGAACACGAACACCCCACAAAACAGGGATCATCGTTACATGTCCAGTTGCTGAACATAGAGCTTGAGCAAAGTACTTACAACTCTGCACCAACTGACGCAGAGATTCCAACTACACTGAAGAAGACATCTTCAGTCACGATCTCAAAGGTTGGTTCGAATTCTGCTAATACCTTCAGTCACCGTCTCAAAGGTTGGTCCGAAACACCAACAGGTGGCTGATGACATCAACAAAAGGTAGACAGAGTCAAGTCTTTGGCTGAGAATTCCGCATCAGACGGAACTTGCTCACCATGCACCCTTCTCAAAGGAAGAAACAATCCACTAGAAAGGGCCTACTACTTAAAGAAGATGCCATCTGCATGGCACAATCTTAACCTTCTAGACAACATAGTCCAGTATCCCTCCCACATGCGACTCGCATACGGAAGGAACACTAGACTGGGGGGACTTGAAGGGGTATGGTCCCAAATATCGCGTCAGCACGACCGCGAATGACCATTACCCTCATTAAAAACCCCCAACAGCAATTAACTCTCCAGTGTCCGCGTAGACACACGCGAACACTGCAGTCCAATCTGTCCATTGATGAGAAGACTTACCTTAAGGACGGAAACTAATGTTACGCATAGCGATGCGGCCTCGCACCGCATCCTATTAACATTTTCGTCACGACAAGGGATCTGGACAACAGTAACAGTCACTCAACAGGCGATGCGGCACAACACCGCATCCCGCGCAAATCATGGATGGAACAACCAATGCGGGAACAACATCAATGACCGCAAGCAGCGATGCGGCTTGGCACCGCATCCTGCCTACAAGGCAAGTGGGTCTGACACCACAGTGCAAGTGGCACTGGGAACAGTCGCCTACTAGCCCACGTATGAACAACAGTCTGACACCACAGCCGGACGTGGCATCACCACAGCATCCGACAGGTCTGACACACCTGCAAATAGCTGTGCGATGTCAGACTAGCTACTCAACTACCCTCCTTCACTCCTCGGCTATAAATACTCACCCCAAACCAGGTTTGAGGTATCACTTTCCAACTCTCTCAATACTACTACTATCATACTTTGCTTCCCAAGCAAATTACTGATTCTCACGCCGGAGAGTGGTAACAAGGAGCACCCCCCACCCCATCCTCCTTGTTACGAGTCACGGTTTGTTTCCTTGTGCAGGAAACCCACCACCAGACGATCCAGCCAACGATCCTCGGAAAGAAGGGATTAACCCTCTTGACGAGATCAGTGAGTTAACCCTACCCGGTTAACCATTGTTTCATCAGTAGTGTTATATATGTAGTTTTGTATAGAAATTTTTGGGTACCCCCCCCCCCCCCCGGTTCTATAGAAATATTTTGGTACAGACGTTTTCGACCCCCCTTCATTCAGGTCAAGCTTCGCTACTGAGGGTACGATTCTATTCTATATACTCTTGAAGGACAAAGTCGGTGGAAACCCCACCGCCTTTGCCTTCCCTCCCCCATACTTTTACGATGTTGCAATTTTAGCTCCTTTACTTTGGTACCTTCAAAGTTTCATAAAATGGCAAATTTAGTCCCTAAACTACTACTTCATTTTACAAATAGTTTGCTTTTGACACCCCAACTTTGTGGTAGTTTCCTTTTCAGCCCCAACTTTGTTATAGTTTCCTTCTTATCTCAAAACTTTATCAAATTTTATCTTTACCCTTTATTAGCCCTTAAGTTTAGGAAATGCAATTTTTAACCACTTAACTTTTTATGAATTTTGTAAATGCCACTTTGACCCCCTCGAGAGTTTTTGGCTTGACGACATAAATTCGAGTTAGTCGGGTCACGTATAATAAGTTATGGTTGTACGATATAAATTCGATTTACATTACGTTTTGATCCAATTGCAATGCAACTATAGCGTACATTGAGTTCAATCGGATACGCCATAACGTACGTTTTCATATGGTTAACATATCACATAACGCTTGGACTAATCCGTTCGATATTTGCGAAGTACCCGCGCCGCAATGCGCGCGGGTCTTATTACTAGTTTGTAAAAAACTATAGATAAATAAAGTCAATATTTTTACAAAAAATTACAATGTGACAATTGATTAATCGTAGCTAAAAGACTGGAAAAAGGAGAAACCCATCATTAAAGTCATAGTTGTTAAAAGCCATCACCTCTTGCGCCTAGGCCCATTTTTCAGGCGAGGCAGTTGCACTTTAAGTCGACGAAATTGCGCTTCAACTCTCCAGGTGATGGTTCAGGCGTACATTCCGGCAAGATTCCTAGATTCCGGAGAGTTTCCGGCTAAATTCCGACAAGATTCTAGCCAAATTTCTACTTTTAATAAAGGAAAAGTACTTTTCTACACTAATACACTAATATTTTGGTACTAATTAGATTATATAAAGTGTTACATAATAGACTTTGTTTATTTTATTTGAAGAATAGTATTCTTTTTCTAATACATAATATATTTTAAAAAAAAATTCATTATGCGCTTTATTTTTCTCAGGCCCTCGCTTTTCTTGCGCTTTGCGCCTAGGCCCAAGGCGAGGCCTATGCGCCTTGAGTGTGCCTAGTGCCTTTAATAACTATGATTAAAGTTACGCCTTTTAACTGTTTGTCAAATACTTCTATTGCTAAGGCCTAAGGAAGTTTCGGATACTTCAAAAGGTAATTAATAGCTATTCAGACTATTCATCCAAAAAACTTATCATCGAAACATTCTCAAAATTTCAGACAGAGAATAAAGAGCATACCTGATTATCTACAGCCCTGCATATCAAAATGGGATAAAGCGCATAAGTTAAAGTGGGATAACATTGAAGTGATGAATAAACCATAGGACAAAATAATGCAAATAAGAAGTCCCAAAATAATAGCTACATGTCAAAATATAGATAATGTGAGTAAAAACAATTCTACATACCTCGCCCTTTGTAGTAACTCCCAATGCAGTGGACCAGTAGTCATCTCGAATGCCCCAGGATAACAAAGTAGGTGAGCACCTGATGAACAATTGATAATTGATTAACAATAAGGCACCAAAATGTTATTGAAACTACTAATTAAATGTACTTGCAATACTATACAATCAAAACTGAAATACAACTACATGCTAAAAAAAATTTCTTTCATAGTATTATTGTTGTCATTTACAGTTAAAGAAGTGAAACTGCTCTTATAAAAACACAATGATTACAGTTAACAATTGCATTTAATCAATCTGCTAACAATCTATCTGAGAGATCAGAGAAGTACAATTTTTATGTTGGGAAAAAAACCTATTATGATCATTTTGGTATACTGTGTTATTACATGACGCCTAATATAGTATTATATGATAAATCCAAACTAAACAAATGTCTAAATGGAAAACGTAATAAATTGATAGCTTTAACAAACCTCTGGCAGCATAAAGCATGGACAGTTCCTGAAAATTAATGTCATAGCAGATACCTATACCTATGCGTCCAACATCTGAAAAAAAAATTGCAATGAAGAATCTCAGTAATAAAGAAATAGTATTCCAACTTATATATTATTAATGTTGTAAGGTATTCCAACTTAAGAACGCTACGATACAAACAGTGTAACATTCATCATCAAATTGTAAACAAACCTGTATCCACAACGGTAGGAGTTTCTCCAGCAGTAAGAGTTTTTGATTCCTCAAATACAATCTCTCCAGGAATATTGATATCAAAAAGGTGTATCTGACATGCAGTCATATCACACAACTTATCAGAAGTTTGTCTGTACAATAAAAATGGCAAATAGTTTCTGCAAAAAAAAAAAAAAATTGACAACCCTTTTAAACTTTACAGTTTTGACCCATTAGAAATAAAAATAGCTCAAATTAGTGAAGGGTGATAACAATAGGATAATTCAAATTTGCATTGCACATAGGCTACATAAAAACAGTACCTTTCTGTGTTTAGCTTTCAGCTTTCCATCAGTATCAAAAACGCAACAAGTATTGTACAGCTTGTCCGCACATCTTTCTGGTATGGAACCACCAACTATCGTGATCTTCAAAGAACGAGCAACTTCAGACAACATTGCTGTTGAAGGAGATGAGTCCGTGCCACCATCAATGTCCTCAGCATACACCGGGAAGCTATCATTTGAATAAGGACTGTTCCATATTTCCTTACATACAAAATCACAAGATCAGCATATTAACTACAACGAAAACCAAAAATAAACAAACAGAAAAAGGTTAAGACTGTGAATTTTACTATACAGTGATATAATCAAGGTTTAAAAGAACGGAATCGAGCCTCGAGGCGGAATTAAAAAATATATATAAAAATTATATATCTTATAAAAATAATAATACTAACTAATTTCATCAACAAAATCATCAAAAACACACATAAAAAAAAGACATAAATTGCTTGAAATTGATACAAAAAGTCAAAAACATCAAAAACAAATATCAAAAACCCCTGAGGCGCAGCCTTTTTAGCGCCTCAGCTTCTCTGAGGCACACATACAATATAAACCCCCTGAGGCACGCCTCGGAATCGTTTTTTGGGCGTTTCGTCTTGAGGCGCACGCCTCAACCGTTAATGACATACAATAAAGAAAGAAAAGTAGAAGCTCATTATAAAATATTACAGGCAGAACAACAAGCTTGGCACCCTTCTCAGCAGCCTCTTCAATTGCTGCACGAGCATGAGCAATATTCCTCTCCTTGTCTGTAGTCACAGACAGCTGACATAAACCAATCTTGAACTGCAAAAGAGAGTAAACCGAAAATGTGATAAATATAAAATCGTAAATGCTGATAAGCATCCAAATTAACTACTTTTAGACCCCAAATTGTCACATTTTCTTATGTTTTAAAAACAAAATTATTATTCAAGATGATGAACAGACACAACAATCCCTAACAGCATTCTCCAGTTCTCTACACAGATAAACACACTAATCCTAAAGTATAACACTACAAGGATACCCAAACACTCCCCGTTTCCAATAATAATACAAAAATGCATGCACAAGTCAAAAAACCCTAACCGCATACATACATACACCTACAAACACAAAATCAGACGTTTAAATATACAAAACCTTGGAAACAGGAGGAACAGGCAATTCAACAGCAGGAGGAACCCTAGTTTTCTCGGGATTAAACGAAGACGCCATGGATGATGAAGCACGAGTGATTGACGGACGTCAGGTTAAAAGTGATTGGGATCTTTTGGACTCACTTGTTTTCACATTTATTTATTACATCTTAGAAGATTTTACTTACACTACACTATGTTTGGCTAAGCTTTTCAAAACAACTTATTGATTTATTGGCTTTTTGGAAAAGTCAGTATGGAGTGACTTATTGGCTTTTCCCCCTCACATACACCCTCATTGCCAAACATCATTTTGAAGCTTATGACTTTTCAAAAAGCCAATAAGCCAATAAGTTAATAAGTTGTTTCAAAAAGCTTAGCCAAACATGCCCTTATTTGTGGGGTGTGATAAATACACCTAAGAAAATATACCCACAAGTCAAATTTAGTAATGACTTAGTAATGATTAACTATTTTATTATATTATTTTACTAGGTTAGAACCCTGTGTATTACACGGGTTGCGTGAATGTAATTCTATATAATAAATATAAAAAAGATACATCTTTAAAAAAACTCGTATATTGCACGTGTTGAATAAAGAGTAAATTACAAATTTTGTCTTTTATGTATGTCCAAAATTGCAGGCGCTGCCCTTTGTCTTTAAAATTGATGAGTTTTGTCCTTAATGTTTGCAAATCTTGCACGTTATGTCCTTTAGGCCAAACCCAGTTAGATTTTTTTTTGTTAAATCTGGTCACTCAAGGGTATTTTAGTCTTTTTACCTCATTTATTTAATAGTATTTAAAAAATAAAACAAAATAATTTAAAATATTATTATTATTTTAACTATATATATATAACCTCCATCACCATCACCACCACCAGCACCCTCCACCGCCACCACCCTCCACCGCCACTACCACCCTCCACCTCCACCTCCTCTGCTCACTGCTGCTTACATCAAAAACCCCCAAAAATCAAAAACCTAAATACCAAATCAAAACCCCCCCAAAAATCCCCAAAACCAAAAATATCAAAAACCCCCCAACAACAATTGATGATCAAGAGTGGTGGTGAAATCGGAATCATCTGGTCATCATATAGGGTGGTGAAATCGGAACCAAAAATACCAAAAAAAACGTCTATTCCTGATCAGGCCACCGTAACTCCACCGCCCCCTGCTACCCCTACAGATGCAGCTCCACCTCTTCAATTGCCTCCAGTACCAGTTGTTAATTCACCACCACCAGAAGCATTATCACCACCACCACCGGATGCATCCCCACCACCACCAGTACCGGATGCATCGCCACCACCGCCACTACCAGATGCATCGCCACCACCACCACTACCAGATGCATCGCCACCACCACCAGTATTACCCAACTCTCCTCCCCCATCACCACCCGCAAATGCCCATCCACCATTACCACCTCCTGTCACCGCCACTCCCCCAGCTGCAACAGTTTTGTCTCCGCCACCGTTATCAGGCGGTTCCCCTCCTCCACCAGACCCAACCGTATCTCCACCGTCTCCAACCCCACATGACCCCACCCTTTCTCCACCACCTCCTCAATCACTTCCCCCTTCGCCACCACCACCAGTAACTCCACCGCCCCCTGCTACCCCTGCATCTCCGTCACCTGCATCTCCGACGGCCAGCATCTCCGTCGCCTGCATCTCCGTCGCCTGCATCTCCGTCACCTGCATCTTCGTCACCTTCATCTCCGTCAGCTGCATCTCAGGTGGTCGGCGATGTTCAGTAGGTTAGAGAGAGAGACAAGGGTTAGAGAGAGAGAAGGCAGAGTTTTATGATGTTTTTATATATATTTCTTATTTTAAATATCTTTTTTATACTTACCCAATAGTCCCTAAAGATAAGTTCTTTTACACAATAGTCCCTATAATGGTGAAAAGACAAATGTACCCTCATGTGCCCTGCACATGCCTTCATTTAACCAAAAAATCTAACTTGGTCTGGCCTAAAGGACATAACGTGCAAGATTTGCAAACATTAAGGACAAAACTCATCAATTTTAAAGACAAAGGGCAGCGCCTGCAATTTTGGACATACATAAAGGACAAAACTTGTAATTTACTCTTGAATAAAATATAATGTCATATGATAACACAAACAGTCGTCAAGATTTGTCTTTTAAAAATGAACATTGAAGTACTATTTACTTATTATTGTTATAAACCAAACATTTTAATCCCAACTCATTACTTATGGGCTTTAGGGTTCATGGTTATGTTTATCTCTATATATGGTAATGTTGAATAGAATGAAGAATGGAATTCAGTTTATCTCTATTTCTCTTTGGTTTTTATCACGTTATCAGCACGATCGCTCTATTCATCAGGGAATTTACCGGCTTGGATTCAGATAATTGTCGTTCATCAAATCCGGATAAAAATGTCGAACTTATCAAAGCTTGAATTCACCGCACTTGACATCTCGGGTAACAACTACCTCCCATGGACTCTTGATGCTAAAATTCATTTGACAGCAAATAATTTGGGGGAGACAATTATTGATGGTAATCAAACTTCACCTCAAGATAAAGCGAAAGCTATGATATTCCTCCGCCATCATTTTCACGAAGATCTAAAGCGGGAATATCTAAATGTTGAGGACCCCCTTGAATTATGGACAAACATCAAAGAACGTTTTGACCACCAGAAGTTGGTCTTACTCCCCAAAGCCCGCTATGAATGGCTTTATTTACGACTACAAGATTTTAAGACTGTCAGTGAGTATAATTCTGCCATGTTCCGCATTACCTCTGAACTTAAACTATGTGGTGAGAAAATTACTGATGAAGACATGCTTGAAAAAACTTTCTCAATGTTCCATGCCTCAAATATGCTTCTGTCGCAGCAATACAGAGAACGTCAATTTACCAAATATTCTGAATTGATATCATGTCTTCTGGTCACGGAACAAAACAACAAGCTCCTACTACAAAACCATCAATCGCGACCCGTCGGTGCAAGCCCATTCCCTGAAGCGAATGTGGCCAATTATCAAAGCGGACGACGTAGAGGTAGAGGTCGCGGCCCCAGCAGAGGTCGTGGTCGTGGTCGAGGACGGGGATATACATGGCATCGAGAGTCCCAGAACACTAAAAAAATAGCGGTGGTGAATCGAGTCGACATAATACGGGGCGACCTTCAAAAGGGAAAAGTAGCGGGAACCAAAGCAACATTTGTTATAAATGTGGGATGTTAAATCATTGGTCCCGCACATGTCGCAACCCTAAACACCTCATTGAGGCATATCAACGCATTTGTTATAAACTCTTGCAATGTTTCATTTTACTTCTTTAAATTAACTTTTATTTATTTTTATTTCCTGAAGAAATATGTATACTAGCTCCAGTAGAGCTATTATTGGTGATAAATGTCTGGTAGATAGCGATAGTACTAACACTATTCTCAAAGATATGAAATTTTTCTCTGAGTTGTCTACGGCAGAGACACCGATTAGTACTATATCTGGTGTCAGTATCCTTATCGAAGGCTCTGGCATAGCACACATAACATTATCTTCGGGTACCAAATTAACTATTGATAACGCATTATATTCTAGTAATTCCAGAAGAAATTTACTTAGCTTTAAAGATATTCGAAAAAACGGTTACCACCTAAAAACAATATCTGAAAATAAAATTGAATATCTTCAAATTACTTCAAACAAAAATGGCCAAGAAACAATTGTTGAACAATTAGAAGCCTTATCCTCTGGATTATATTGTACTAATATCAATCCTATGAAATCATACATGGTGAGTAACCAAAAGCTGTTAGATAAAGACACATTTAATATATGGCATGACCATCTAGGTCACCCTGGCAGCATAATGATGAGAGGAATAATCAAAAGTGCAACCGGGCACCCTCTAAAAAAAAAAAAAAAAAAAACCTTAAAAGTTTTGCTACCACAAGATTTATCATGTGCAACGTGCTCTCTCGGCAAACTTATAACTCGGCCCCCACAAACTAAATTGATACATGAAACCCCATCATTTTTAGAAAGAATCCAAAGGGATATTTGTAGGCCTATTCATCCTCCGTGTGGACCATTCCGCTATTTCTTGGTCTTAATAGACGCATCCTCAAGGTGGTCACATGTGAGCCTTTTATCTACTCGAAATGCAGCATTTGCCTGACTTTTAGCTCAAATCATACAATTGAGAGCCAATTTCCCCGATAATCAAATTAAAAACATCCGGATGGATAATGCGGGAGAGTTCACATCTCAAGTTTTTAATGACTATTGTATGTCAATTGGGATCAATGTTGAACATTCAGTACCTCATGTTCACACACAAAAAGGTTTAGCTGAATCTCTGATTAAACGATTACAAATAATCGCTAGACCACTCTTAATGAGATGTAAATTACCATCTTCTGCATGGGGTCACGCTATTTTGCATGCCACTGCACTGATTAGATTGAGACCAACTGCTGATCATGAATACTCCCCATTGCAACTGGTCTCCGGACGAGAACCAAGTTTGTCCCACCTTAGAATTTTTGGTTGTGCGGTATACGTACCAATACCGCCACCACAACGTACTACAATGGGACCCCAAAGAAGACTGGGTATCTATATTGGTTTTAACTCCCCGTCCATTATTAGATACTTAGAACCAATGACGGGAGACATGTTTACAGCACGATATGCTGACTGTCATTTTGATGAAACGATATTCCCAGTCTTAGGGGGAGACAAGGACAAAGAAAGACTGGTAACACAAGAAATAACATGGAATGCATCATCGCTATCAAATCTCGACCCCCGAAGTGGTCAATGTGAATATGAAGTCCAAAAGATCATACATTTGCAAAGAATAGCGAATGAATTACCAGATGCATTCACAGACACGAATAGAGTAACAAAGTCACATGTACCAGTATCAAATGCACCTGCTCGAATTGAAGTAATCCCAGAAGCGATTACTATACAACGAAAGCGTGGGAGACCAATCAGTTCCAAAGACAAAAACCCACAGAAACGAAAAGAGCAAAGTAACGCAATTGGTGAAAACTCACAAAAGATTATAAGTGAAACCCCGGTAGAGGTAAATGTCCCAGAAGAGACAACTATGAATCTAGAGGAAAATGAAGTTTCAGAAGAAACACCGGTACCGAACGAAAATGAGATCTCTATTAATTATGTACAAGATAGTACAATGTGGAACCGGAATAAAAACACGTGTTGATGATATATATTCACATATGCTATAGCAACGGATGTAATCAATGAAAATGATTACGTACCAAAAACTTTAGAAGAATGCATGCACAGAAATGATTGGCCAAGATGGCAAGAAGCCATAAACGCTGAATTGAATTCGCTCAAAAAGCGACATGTTTTCGGACCTGTAGTCCGAACGCCCATAGACGTTAAACCAGTAGGTTATAAATGGGTGTTTGCAATAAAGAGAAATGAAAAGAATGAGATTGTACGATATAAGGCTCAACTTGTAGCACAAGGGTTTTCCCAAATCCCAGGAGTTGATTATGAGGAAACGTATTCCCCTGTAGTGGATGCGATAACCCTTAGGTTCCTAATCGGCCTCACAATCTCTGAAGGACTTCATATGAGATTAATGGATGTCGTCGTCGCATACTTATACAGGACACTTGAAAATGACATCTACATGAAAATCCCTAAAGGATTAAAATTGCCTGAAGCATTAAAATCAACACCTCGAGAAATGTGTTCTATAAAGCTCCAAAGATCTTTATATGGTCTCAAACAGTCTGGTCGTATGTGGTACAATCGACTAAGTGAATACCTCGAAAAAGAAGGATACAAGTCTGATGTAATCAGTCCATGTGTTTTTATAAAAAGATCACTCTCAAATTTCACTATAATAGCAGTCTATGTTGATGATATCAATATCATCGGATCTCTTGAAGAGATAGAGAAAACTGCTCAGTTATTAAAGAAGGAATTTGAAATGAAAGATCTTGGTATGACGAAATTATGTATCGGACTACAATTTGAGTATCTGTGCAATGGCACATGTGTCCATCAATCAAACTACATCCAGAAGATGTTAGTACGTTTCAATATGGATAAAGCACATCCGTTTAGCATACCTATGGTTGTCCGACCGCTAGATCCACACAAGGATCCTTATCGCCCTTAAGAAGAAGGCGAAGAAGTACTTGGTCCAGAAGTACCGTACTTAAGCGCGATCGGCGCCCTTATGTATCTCGCAAATAACACAAGACCTGACATTACATTTGCAGTACATGTACTAGCAAGATACAGTTCAAATCCAACACGTAGACACTGGAATGGCGTAAAACATATATTCCGGTATATTTGCGGGACACAAGACTTAGGTCTTTTCTATCAGAAAGATCAAAATTCCCATCTTGTTAGGTATGCTGATGCCGGATATCTATCAGATCCTCATAAAGCAAAATCTCAGACAGGTTATGTATTCACATACGACGGCACAACAATTTCTTGGAAGTCAACTAAGTAAACACTTGCAGCAACATCATCAAATCATGCCGAATTGATAGCACTATATGATGCTGGTCGAGAATGCGTGTGGTTGAGATCAATGATTAATCACATACAAGAAGCATGCGGATTAGAACAGATCAAGAAGGAGCCGACAATTATCTATGAAGACAACGCTGCTTGCATAGCTCAAATAAGAGAAGGCTACATTAAAGGCGATCAAACAAAGCACATCTCACCAAAGTTCTTCTCAACATATGACTTGCAGAAAAAAGGGGAAATCGATGTTCATCAGATCAAGTCAATTGAAAATCTAGCAAACCTGTTCACAAAATCTTTACCTAGAAGCAGTTTCGAGCAGTTATCACACAAGATCGGTCTTCGTAGATTGAAAGATGTTTGTTGAATTCAGAGGGAGAATTATACACGTTGTACTCTTTTTCCCTTAACTAAGTTTTGTCCCACTGGGTTTTCTTAGTAAGGTTTTTAATAAGGCAACATAGCTGATCCAGTAGTATCAGTTTATTTATTCAGGTCCTGAAGTACCTATTTAACATCATCCTGAAGTATGTTGTTAAACTGTGTATAATTCTAAATGTCTGAGAGGGAGTGTTATAAACCAGACATTTTAGGCCCAACCCATTACTTATGGGCTTAAGGGTTTATGGTTATGTTTATCTCTATACTAGGTTAATGCCCGCGTAATACGCGAGCTTCAACCAAAACTGTATTATTTACTTTGAAATGAAATATTCTGTACAAACGCATACATTGGAAGAAAAAAAAACAGAAAACTATTCAAATGCCGGAAAAAACTTCCTTGTGGACTACATTTGTTGTTTTACTCGTTACATTCCCATCTTTCTAGTATAAGCAACTTCACACCGGCTCTGCTTTTAACTCTTGATAACGCAACATAAAGCTGACCATATGAGAAAACTGGATATTTCAAATACAATCCAACCTTTGATAACGATTGACCTTCACGTAGATATCACTACAATATCTAACACTACCATCCAATTCCAATATGATCAATATATTTTAAATCGAGATATTCTAAGTTAACACCACTTGAATATTCTAAGGGTTCTTTTTTTCAACTTTAACACCACTTAAATATTCTAAGGTTTTCTTTCAACTGGGTGTGCCCAGCGTTATTCACATTGTAGTGGTAGTAAAAATTATCATTTTGTGCACTAAACTAAAACTAACATATAACATTATGAACGTTCCATCCTTGCATTCACTTGTTAACTTAAAATACATGTTCGACACATACAAACAATTAACACCACTAAAACATCAAAAACCAAAACCAACAGCAAACCTCACGATTTGTAAGCAAACGCCTTCTTTCGTCTTTAATACGGCCTAACTGAGCTTGAACCATTTCCCTAACCTCCAATCTCTTCTCAATTTCCTGCTCTCTTTGAACATCGACAACGAAGACATCAACATCTCCTTGTCTTCCTTTTTCATCAATTGTGATAATCAACTGAAAGTAGTAAAAACCCACACCATAAACAATTCAATATTCACAACACTAAACCTAACTGTGGAAAACTATAGAATCATATGCCCACTTGAGTGGTTGCCGAATTGATGACTCGCTTGATTCTTCTGCATAATAATAATATTAATAATAACTTAAACAATTACAAACAACAACATTAGATAACCATTTCTAGTAAAAAAAAACTTCATCTAGCTTTTTATTGATGGTTTTTCAAACTTGTCGCTTCCTACAAACATAGACCCAAAATAAAGTTCATTGAGTAAGCATTCAAAGTTACATAAGATGACACGCAAAGCGTGCGGATCATCATTATGATTAGTTAATGCAAGAAGCAAAAGCAAGTCATGGCTCTAAAAAACATGTGAATTTGCACAAGGCTTCAATATTTATCTAAACTGAAAAGGGGATTTAAGTATTTATTTAGATGGTTCAAGCTGCCACTGCTCAAGTTCAGCAACATACTGGCAATTTTCAGCCTGTCTTATCATAGTAAACCATAGCTTTCTCTAGATTTTGTTCATGCACATACAACTTAGTTATTTCCGGATAAAAAGCATTTGTAACCCGTAAACTTGAAAGCATATTATGCCCAAGTACACTATGGTATTTTATACCAGAAACGGGCATACTTCATAAAGCCTAGCCACGGTTGTAACATCACTAACACTGCATAATAACATTACTCACTTATCTCCAACTATAATTGGAGAATTACGGTCGATATTTTAAAACATTATTTGCAAAATCAAATACATGAGAATAAAGCAAAAACAATAATAAATGAAGTACGGTAAACACTTTAACCTTCTCTTTCTTGACATGGTGTATCTCGGCTTCAACATAGTCATCTTGATCAGTTGATCCTGTTACAAAACATAATACATTAGAACATGAGAAAAACAATTAGAAAATCAGTGTATATCTTTCATCATAAATGCAGAGTTAACAAAGAAAAAGCATGATTAGAGTTGTGGTTATGAAACAACACATAAGTGATAACTATTGGAATTTAATGATATCGTATGCATCGTCATATCCACTTTTATTGATATCTTGAACACCATCACCTCTTCTTTCGATGCAATAATAGCTACGACAATAAAATGTCAGATATATAAAACAAATCATCAAACAATTGGGAATTTAATATCCAACTTAACCAACACATGACATATTATATTTTAAAAATATAAGTGTCAAATTAAACTTGTGAAATGGGTCGACCCATGAATCTGCTAGGTGGACTCGAAAGAGAACCATTTAGCTACACATTTTAACAGGACTAACCCAAAACTGACCTGACCCGTTTACACTAACCGAAAGCCGCGAATTTCACATTAGGTCCATATCGTGTTTGCATAAACTTCGAGTCATAAGTTCACTCTTCTAGATCGCTCCCAAGGAAAGGAAATAATCAACAACCATATATGCAGCAAAAACGATACCTAAAGTTTATGAAATTCATGTGACGTTGATCTATAAGCATCCATGCGGAGTTCATCATGCTTCTTCAAGGGTATATACATAAAAGATGAATACTTTGCAATGTTAATATCACGAGAAATCAAAAATTTTAGAAAAGAAATTTTGAAATGAATAACTTAATTTTATACCTGTCCGGTAGTCTGGTACTTCACTGCAATAATATGGGAAAAAATGCCTCTCTTCATTATAAACAAAATAAGAGAAAAGTATCTATTTTTGGTCTATTTTGTCAAATCAACCTATTCGCAAGAATCAGAATCCTAGCAATGAACACGGACCTGCCAAGTAATAATCACATGTGGGGATAGACTTCAAATTTACATGCCAAATAACAATATATGAAATCACAATGACATAGCATGCTACCAAAAAATATGTTGAAAGAAAATCAAGTAAAAGTGTTTAACATGTACCAGGTTTTATTTTGACTATTTTGACTTTTATAATAATGCAATGTAAGACATTATCATTCATTAAGGTAGAATACCAGCACATGAGACTGCACACATACAACGAAATGAAACTGAAAGAATAGGAATGAGAACCTTAGCACTCTATTTACTTTGTATACATACTCTATAATTAGTGTGCATGAGAAAAAAATTGTAACACAAAGAAATGAGCAATCCTGAAGGTTCAATGTTACTTGAATTCAAGTAGAATACCAGCACACGAGACTGCACACATACCATCGGCAATTTATATGAAAGCATAGTGTTTCGCAACAGTTCCTTTAATAACCACATAGCCATCACTTGTCATAAATTAGAAAAACTAAGAATACTAACGTAATGTGTCTTGGTGAAAACAAACTGGAAATACAAATCACAACCAGGTAGACCTCTATGCAACATACCAACCAATATCTCGATCACATCAGCCACATACCATCAAATTCACAATAATCTATTCATTAATTTTATAACTACCATAGAAACACAAATCACCAAAATAAAATGAAATCGATACACACAGTTTCCCGGTTACCTATGCTGAATAATTCAACAACAAAGCCAGAACAAATGGCTTCTCCAGTACCAAAGACAAACCCATCCGATTTCACTTTAATGAGCGCCACAGAACCCGAGCGGGACCAAGACCGATGTGACACACTGGTCCCTGTTTTTTCTCCACAATGACTGCAACATAAAAAAACAAACAATTGAACATTCATTCAAACATCAAATAGAAAGAAAACATTATTGAAAATAAACTGTAACCAATTTACCGAAATTAAAGATGGGTACCTGCTATTTGGGTTGAAATCAGAACGAAGAAGGTGATGGGGAGCAAATATTGATACGGTTCCAAACCATATAAGAAACCATTGAACATATGAATCGAACAAAATTAAGTAAGATTATCTGTACCAAAACGGATTGTATAAACAAAATCCAGAATGATGAACAAAACCTAGCATCGGTTACGGCAGTACGTCGTCCATCGATCTTGCACCTATTAATCCATGATAAAGTCAATTAGGGCAAATCAAAGAACAAACATGATGAAATTAAATTACCTGATGAAATCGAAGAAAAATTCTTGTAAAAATATTAGAAATAACAAAATAAACCTTACCTAATCATTGGGGATTTGAAACGTTTCTCACATGGAGCAATGAAAAATGATTTAGGGTAATAATCATTACTATTACGTTCAATACTGAGGTTTCAACAATTATTTGCACAATTTTCAAGAGTAATAATCATTACTATTATGTTCAATACTGAGGTTTCAACACTTACTTGCAGCAGGTTCAAGAACATAAACCAATACTCTCATATTCAAAATTTAACACTATTAAGGTCTCAACACTTACTTGCAGCATTTCCCGCATTAACATTCTTCGGATGAACAACAAAAGCCTTGGAAACCTTCTTAATATCTTCCACAATATCATATCTCAATTAGTGTACCATAAAAATAATTATCCTACAAAACCCTAACTAACATATTCTACCTAATAATTAGACCTATAACAACAACAACAATGTGTGTGTGTGAAACTGTAAATTGGGAAATGTTAACCATTTAGGGAAGGAATTGGTGCGGGCAAGGAGATCGAAATCTTCGAGGATGCGAGAGATGGCTTTGAAGTGACTGATGGCTCTGGTTTTAACCGATTCTAGGTTAAGTTGCTGCTGTACGGCAGTGTTTAGCCGATCCACAACCTTCGCCGGTTGTTGTTGTTCTTGTTCTTGTTGCTGTTGCTATTGAGGTTGCTGGCCTTGGCCTACGGCCATCGGACCGTCCATCGGTGGTGGTGAGGGAGATGCGCTGGTGGTGAAAGAAGAGGAAAAGATGGTTAGGGAAAAAAATGAGTTCATAAAAAGTTTACTCTGTATCAAAGATGAATCGATGATTTTTCCTTTAGGGTTTTCAAAATAAGGCTATTGAATTGAGAGAGAGAGAGAGAGAGAGTCAAGAAAACTTCCCTAATACACCAAATGAATTAATTGTTCCCTTAGCCATCCAAATTGAAACGTACAAGAGAAGCTATTCCAATCCTCAAACCATAGCTATGCCAAGTGTCTGATGATGTGTCAGCTTATGTGGCTTAACCAAGGGGTGACATGTGTCCCCCAATGGTTTCATTTATTATAGATATATAGATATTGTAATGTTGAATATAATGAAGAATGGAATTCAGTTTATCTCTATTTCTCTTTGGTTTTTATCAATTATAACATTTTACTTTGTTTTTTTATTTTGTATAAATGTAATTTTATATATCAAACAGGAACCTTTGATTCCTAATCTACCATAATTTCAATCAATGAACTCCAAAGTATATATATCTACTTATAATAAAAACAAACGTTTATCCTTATCTAAATTTTTATTACAAATTATTTATAAAAAAAACAAAGATTTATTCTTATCTAATTTTTTGTTTATAATTATTATTATTATTTAATATGATCTTAATAAAAACAAACGTTTATAGGTAAATTTGATGTGACAGTGCAGTATTAGCTAGTTTTAGACTACTTTAGAGTTATACCCCTTACCCTGATTATAAGAGAAAAAAATACAATAGAATATATTATAATCATCAAAGGACCTTTGACCTAGTAATATTAAGGTGTTGGATAAGGATTTGCCTCAAAATGAGGGTTCAAATCCCATTGGTGGCAAAAATTTAGCCATTCAAAAAAATATATTAGAATTATATGCTAAAAATTGTGTTATTAATTAACCTAGATACAATATAATATGTTAGAATTATATGCTAAAAACTATTCTATTTATTAACCTAGATGGATATAAATTAAATACGTGTGACTGTGTTTTTCTAATTACTTTAAATTTAAATTAATGCTACAAATTGTTTTTAGATATATTTTTAAAACCAAAATAATATAACGTAATATTGTAGATGATAATATATGTTTAGATAATATTGTTGATGATAATTATCTTCTCACTATTGATATCTTTAATATGTTCTTTATTATAATATTATCTTTTAACAGAGGAGATAAGTTTAAAATTTATTATTTAATAGAAAATAAAAAAATAATAGCAAGAGGTATGAGAAAGTGACATGTGTCCTAAAAAGACTTTCATTTATTAGTATAGTAAAATTATAAAATCAAAAGTAATAATTATGTTTTATTATAAAGTCAAAAGTAATAATTATGTTTTTTATGTTATTTTATTTTAGAGTTAATTACACAAATGGGTCCTGAGGTTTATACCTAATTTCGCCTTTGGGTACTAACTTTTTTTTAACAGGTTTAGCTTTTATGGTTTCAATTTTATAACACCTTTGGGTACTAACACCAAAATTTGTTAATTACTGACTAAAATACCCTTGCATTTTTTTTAAGTTTATCAATGTAACACATTTGGGTACTAACACCTAATTTTATTTAAGTTTAAATCAATTTTACAAAATCTATTTATTTTTTTATTTTCATCTTTTTATTATATCTCTTAATTAATATAAAATCTATTTATTTTTTTATTTTCATATTTTTATTAAATTTCTTATTTAACATAAAATCTACTTGTTACACCAATATTTTTTTTAAATAGATTTTTTAAATAAAATCTACTAGCTATATACTTTTATGTAAATTAAATTTCTTACTTGTTTTAAATAATGTAAACCTTACTCGTTTTCAATTTTGGATAGATATGATTGATAATAATAAATATCTTTCATGTAAAAAAAACTAAGCCCTTTTTAACTCGTTTTTTGTTCATTTACACTTTACTATTTTAGAAAGATATTTAATTTACATAAAACTATATAGCTAGGTATTTTAGATAAAACTAAAAAAATTTAAGCCTTTTTTAGACTCGTTTTTTTTTGTAAAAAAAGATATTTAATTTACATAAAACTATATAGCTAGTAGATTTTACTGGTATAACTAACAGATTTTATATAAATTAAATATCTTTCTAAAATAGTCAAATGTAAATAAATAAAAAAACGAGTTTAAAAAAAGGCTTAATTTTTTTTACATGAAAAATATTTATTATTATCAATCATATCTATCCAAAATTGAAAACGAGTAAGGTTTACATTATTTAAAACGAGTAAGAAATTTAATTTACATAAAAGTATATAGCTAGTAGATTTTATTTAAAAAATCTATTAAAAAAACTAGTGTAACAAGTAGATTTTATGTTAAATAAGAAATTTAATAAAAATATGAAAATAAAAAAATAAATAGATTATATATTAATTAAGAGATATAATAAAAAGATGAAAATTAAAAAATAAATAGATTTTGTAAAATTGATTTAAACTTAAATAAAATTAGGTGTTAGTACCCAAATGTTACATTGATAAACTTAAAAAAATGCAAGGGTATTTTAGTCATTAATTAACAAATTTTGGTGTTAGCACCCAAAGGTGTTACAAAATTGAAACCATAAAACCTAAACCTGTTAAAAAAAAGTTAGTACCCAAAGGCGAAATTAGGTATAAACCACATGACTCATTTGTGTAATTAACTCTTTATTTTATAATACTTTTGTTACTTTTATATATTTTGTTATACTATTATTAGTATTAATATCAATATTAATAAATAAGCAATCAAGACACTTTATTATAAACACGAAAGTGAAAAAGTTCATAAATAAATAAATAACGATTCTCTAATAAAACAGGAAACGTGCAAACATTAAAACAATTAATCACCTAGATCGACAAAACCACTTTCACGACCATAAAGTTGGGTGTATAATTCTAGACGCCACCTATACATGGTCTCTCATCCAGCAGCAGACATGCTAATGTTACGAAAATTCCAATAAGACAGTAAACGTGCAAACATTAAAACAATTAATCACCTAGATCGACAAAACCACATTCACTACGATAAAGTTGGGTATATAATTCTAGACGTCACCTATACATAGGGGTGGTTTTTATTGAGTATTACTCCTAATTGGTTCGTATTTGGATTTTAAATGTTTTAATATGAAAACGAGCTAAAATGATTAATATATGAGCAAATCTCATGTATCGTTATTCTTGATTTAAACAAAAAAAAAAGAATAGAAAAGAAACTTGAATTGTCGTTGGTGAAACATAAAGTAAATTATCAAAATATTAATAATGTTGAATGATAAAAAAGTATTAATGGAATTAAATGAGAAAGCCTTAAACTAAGCTAATTAATTCCAAAATTGATACACTATACGTGAAATGGACCATTCATAATTCCAAGTTGCATAAAGTAAAGATATTATTACTTAACCATAACATACTCCATGAGATAAAAATATTATTAGATATCAAGCTTATCCTAACCCATGACAAAAAGAAAATCATTAAAGTTAAGAAAAATAATAATTATTATTATGATGTTAAAATAATAAAAGTATTAGAAAAACTATATATATTATAAAATGTTAAAAGTACTATTCGCTTATTATTATTATTATAATAAAATAAAATTAAAATTAAAATTAAAATAATAAAAGTATTAGAAAAACTATATATATTATTAAAATGTTAAAAGTACTTTTCGGTTTGTTTTTTAATTTAATAACACATAATTGTAATCTAATAATAGGATGAGGGTATGAACTGTAATAATGTGAAAGATGGGGGTACAGAATTTAAGGGTGCATGTGGGACATAGTTGTCAGGGATCAGAAATAGAGTGGCTACATCCAAACCAACAATGCCCTTCCACTATTAAATAAATAATAAAAATGTTGACTTATGGGTGCATTTAACAATACCCTTTATTGTAGGTCCCTCGGAGGTTGAGGTTAAACCTTATCCTTGTTAAGTTTAACACACTAGCAAGTGCGGAATCCAAGCTAGAATGCAAACCGGTAGTTTATAATGAGAACACAAGCTACAAAGAGAAAGGTAGACACACAAGATATCAAAGTTTTCTCTTGTATTTCAGTGGACACGGTTACAGCCCTTGACCAAACTGAAAATACGCTCTCTACAAGACTAAGTTCACTCACACAATGAAGTGAACATATTACAACAGTATATATAACCTTCACAGCTCGTCTGGTCGAAGGATCAATTAGACTGATCGAAAGATCATCTATCGAGATACAACCTATCGAAGGATCCACATATACCTCGAAGGATTGACATCCTTCGAGGTCCATCTATATCCATCGAAGGTTATCTTTCGAGCTCATCGAAGGATATAAACAATCCTTCGATGACTCATCCTTCGACACACACAATCTTACAAACTTGTTCTAACTGTTTGACCAAGTCAAACCAGGAGGATGGTTGACTGGTCAAACTTACATTAAGCACACATATTAACACACCTAAGACGTACACAAGACTAACAAAAGACATCGTTTTATATCATAACAAAATACAGACAAAGTACAGACACAAGTGCACCAACAAACTCCCCCTTGGCTGTAGCTTTGTCTCGATCTTCGTGTCTTCAAGTCTCTGACGTCCTTTCAACCGTTAAGTGATGCGAAGACCATGCACTTCCCGCATTCACAAGTAGGTTGAAGCAATACCGGGCCATCTTCTGAAACTTCATTGCTTGTTCCCGATCTTTAACCAAGTAGTTGATCTCGTGATCCTTAAGAACAATAATATCCGACCTGGACATGTTAGTAATCCACATTGGATCTATCATTCGAAAGTTCTCCTGACTGTCTCGGAATAAGATCACGGCTTCTCCAGTATCTGCATCATAAACCCAGCAACGAAAGTTTCCCAGAAAATCTGTCTTCATTTTCAACAAAGGTATCTTCTTCATCAACTTTGGAGGATCATAAACCAATCGATAACGAGCGGTATTTGTCTCTGGATCTAGCGTGAACCTGATTGGCTCGTATCGAGGAAACTGCGGCTTGTATAGAGGGTCCTTCCAACCTTTTCTTCGTTCCAATCTGATCTTCTTCGCAAACAAATCCACCATCTTGTCTTTGACTCGATTAATTACCTCCAGCTGAGCCAAAACCGCAACATCATAATAAGGAAGTGAAAGAATGCTGAGAAGAGACCTGAAGTACTGAAGGCCGCATTCTCGCTTCACAACCATGCAATGAAGCTCCTTGATGAACATCCAGCTGATAATACGACCCCTAGCCTGATTCCTTTCCAGAACCATGTAGTTGGCCTGATCCAACGGAGGGAGCGGAGGAGGATTCCTAGCTAGGAAATCCGCTCGCCATTCGTTCACGGTCTTCTCACGGTTTTCTTGGACTGAAGGAGAATCTGAAGAAGGATTAGAAGATTCTGCTGTCTTTGCTTCCACAAAATCATCATCAAGCGAATTAAGCTCCACATTATCTTGACTAACATAAACGGGACGTTCCGGATCCGAACCGATGAAGATTTCTTCAATCGTAGAGAAATCGGTTTCGTCCGGAACTAACGGAGTAGCATCGATCGTGGTCAAATCAACTTCATCCATTGCTGTCAGAGCTAACACACATTCATCAGACATCTCTGTAACGTGTTCTCCCTCTTCTAATAGTTCACCCGTGACTGGATGATACTGTTGGACAATTGAGGATTCAGGGAGATCGGTGAATGCTTCCGGCTCAAGACTAATATGTTCAAATCCTGCCGAAGCTTCCAATGTTTCAGTCGGCTCAGACGGACCAGTAGATGTTGGAGGAGCAGAAGGAGCATCTTGAGATGTACCAGACCCACCTGCAGCACCGGATGCAGTTGCACCGGAACCTGTGGCAGCTGGTTGATCAGGATTTGCTGCATCATCATCCTTATCATCGCCACGCCTTGAGGGAACGATGCCCAAAGCTTTGCACCTTTCATTCCAAAGGGTAACCACTTTGTGATCAAATTTCTTGAAGTTTGATTGGATAGGCTTGAAGGCTTCTATTAATCGATCATCACGATTTTTATATCGATCCGACAGCTCTGTGTGCTTCTGTTTTAACGCCTTTGCCTCATTCTCCAACACAGTACTATGCCCCTTCATAATCTCAACCTCTCTGTCACGAGCCTTGTTAGCTTCTTTCAATCTTTCTATCTCTTGAGCTTGTTCTCTTATCTTGACATTCTGAGCACTAACAAGTGAGACCAGCTTGTTGTGTGCCTCAGCATCATGTGTTCTCTGTACACGGTATTCTTCAATCTTTCTTGTATTCCGACCGACTAAGGTACCCAGTTCACTGACTTGTTCAATCAGGAATTGAATTTTCTCAGCATCAGACAACCCAGATAATGTTTCTGCTAGAGTAGGCCGTGAGGGCTCAGGTCCTGAAAAACCAGTCTGGCCAGATGGACCAGAAGTACCTGTTGGACCAGGAATAACAAGAGGAGGACGTGGATGTGTACCTGAGACAGGGGTTGCAGGCGGCTGTTGATCAACAGGCGCCGTGCGTGCCCCAGAAGACGTCTGTGGAGATGAAATCAGCTCCAGCATCTCTGATGTAGTTAATTGTTCACTGATAGGAGGCAGCTGATGCTCAGGAGGCGTTGAATGTTGGATCGGATCAGGTACAGTGACATCACCAGCAGTTTCACCTGTTGACCTTGATCCGCCCCTTGATTTCTTTGAAGTACGAGTACCCTCTCTTCTTGCTTGCCTCTTCCTTCTAAGTAAACCAGGAGCAGCAGGAATATAATCATCATCTTTGTCAGATTCTGCGACATTAACCGGTTTCTCAATACGTTCAAAACCACGAAAATTCCCTCGCTGATCATAAGCCTTACGCATCCCTGGAGGAGGAGGATTATCATCCTCAGAAGACGAATCATCATTACCAGCACCTCCTTCAGCATCAGAAGACGAACTGCTTTCATCTGCCAACCTCCTTGGCTCGTCCACCTTACTTTTACCTTTGTCAGCCGCAACATCACCTGATCGACTTGCAGCACCACCAACATTACCACCGACATCTGATTCGATGAACACTCCTTGAACTTCTTCTGCAGCAATATTCACATCAACTTCAACATGTGCTGCAACACTTGAACTGCCAGCAGACTTCCTGCTCGATGCTTTAATACCATGCTTAGCCCCGAGTTGCGTGTTAGCCAAAGCGATTAACCTTGGCTCTTCATCATCAGAATCACTCGCATCTCGACGCCATTTGTTGTTCTGCGGTGCCTCGTAGGCCGGAACATCGAGATGACCAATAAGCTTTCTAATTGGATCCGATTCCTTATAGTTGGACATGGATTTGAAAATCAGCAGTGTACGCTCATTCATCGGATTGACAGGTAGAACATCTGCTTCAGCTTTAGGAAGATCAGGAATCTGATCATCAATCATCATCTGCAGGAATCTAGGATATAGCCAAAACTTGGTAGATGTTCGTTGAGTTGCTGACGGGAGTGGCCTTCGAGCATTTTCTTTCAGATTGTCGAAAATATAGCGTGATATGTTGAAAGGCTTGTTCAGAATCAAAGCCGTAAACAATCCCGTTAAATCAATCGGCGACAGATCATATCCAGATCGTTTGTTGCTCAGGCAGTGAATAAGGATATGCAATAAGAACTTGTATCGAAGCGGCATAAACTTTTTGTTGATCTGATTTGCAAGAACGTTATCGCTGTACCGTAACCTCATCAGCAAGCCCCGCTGACATTGTAAATCAATAGAAGTAGAATCTTCTGGTTGATCTCCTAGTTGCAGACGTGCTCTGATAGTGTTTTCTGTAATCACCACGGGTTTCTCAGCAACTGATCCACTAATCACTTCCTTGTTATCCACTGTTTCAACCACAGCCGAATTCCAGAACTCCTTGATATGAGACTGATAAGCAGTGTGCTGTGTAGTGATTGCATAGTTGATACGAGTGCGATGAAGATACTCCATTATTCCCGTGAATTCCGGACTGATTTTGTCTTCCGGTTGCAAATACGCGGCCATGTTGTGTCGTGGCTCCGACATAGATTCAACTTCCGATTTTTCTTTCTTGGTTGGTTTTGCCCGTTCTTTCTTTTCTTTCGGTGCCATTTCTGTTCATGAAAACACGGACACGTAATGAGAAACAATCAACAGTCAACAAGGATTTCACACTTAGAAAGATTTCAATTTCTTGAAAAATTTCTAAGTGTTCTGTCTCGAAAGATCCCATTTAGGCATCGAAGGATGACACATTGATCGAAAGATGTTATATGCTTCGAAAGATGACAGGCCTTATCGAAAGATCAACTTTCGAAAGATAAAAATTTTGAAAGATATTTGATCAATCGAAAGATCTGATCAACCGAAGGATGATCCTTCGAAAGGCTTAGTATCCTTCGATCCTCAGTTCGAAGGATATTTTGCAGTCCATCTTTCGAGGTTAAGACATCATCTTTCGAGATCGAAGGATGATCCGGTGACACTGTTCATCGGCGATTTTCCGGCGACACTGTTCATCGTTTTTTTGGTGACAGTTTTAAGTGTGTTTTAAGTGGTTTCAGATCATTTAGGTACATCAAACATCAAACCATTTAAAACATTACTAACAAGACACTTAAAACAGACATAACAATATCAAACCCAACACCGGACACAAAACCCCAACCCGGATACAACCACATACACATGAACCAATCAATCAAGAACACACAAAGGCTTTCAGACCATTAAAGTTCAAACCAAAGACTCTGAAACATAAAACATCAGTCAAGATATAACATTATAAACATCAAAAACCTACAACAAACATATTCACATTGCATAAAGACACATGATCAAATGAAGTGTTTATGTCGTTGTTTGATAAGTGCATTCGGATTATCCTACCGAGATTGTAGATGGAATCCTGATACACTAACTTTTTGATTCAAATTTTGGCAGAGTTTCGGTAGGATCAGACGATTTTGAAATAGTGAAGTTGAACAGTTATGTTGAAATGAAGAAGATGATACCTTTTTATACTCTGACCTCGAAAGTCGAACCGTCTCGAAGGATAAATGACCTTTCGAAAGATGAAAAGGTGTTTCGAAAGATCAGCCTTGGGTCGAAGGATCCCTATCTGGATCGAAAGATACCAGATATTTGAAGGATCTGGATCGAAGGATACCAGATATTTGTGGGAATCCTCGAAGGATATCTTTCGACCTTATCCATCTTTCATAAAGGTCTGTTGACCAATTCATCTTTCGACTGAGATGATTGACTTTCATTGACTTTCATTGACCTTCTGATCTTTCGAGGGCCATTGCTTCCTCGAAGGATCAGATTTCCACCAACACTTTGGATTTTTGGGAATTTTCAATTTAAGCCCTTCAAATTCTTAAAAGCTTTCAGAAATGACCGTTTTGAAAAATTATCCGTTATGAAGTTCTGCAAAGGTCAGTTTTATGAAGTATTTCGGCTTGTCAGATATCTGATCGAGTACCAACATCGGTTAATCAAAAAATAAGATTAAATTGAAAATCTTTTTGGATTTTGATAAAATAAAAGACAACAATAAAAGACAACAATTTTAGAATCCTTTGAATGTTATCAAACGACATCACCGCTAATGTCGTGCTGATATGCACCAAACGACAAAAACTGTTTAAAAAAAAACAATAAAAGTTAATCACTAAAGTTAAGCAGTAAATAAATATGTACAAACACAACAATATTTTTGCGAGTTTCTGGCGAAGAGAATCATATCAGTTTGCGGTCTTTTGTCAAAACACATTTCCTTTTAATATTCTTTTACAGAAGAGGATAAGTATTCCACCACAATTACCGATATTGTTATCCACTTAAACTCAACGATCAAGTGTAATCATAATGCATTGAGATACATTAAGGTATGATTTATACTTACCGACCGGTGTTCATCCACTCACGACACATTCCCGTATCAAGGTATGCACGAGAGTTCATCTTACTGGGGAGTATACCATATATCATCCGTTTTTAACGTATATAAAATGTGAACAAGTCACTTATTTGATTTGAAAACAAGCCCTATGTGATAGAATCACTTATTGATGAGGAACTTGATTTTCATATGCATGAGGGCACAGGAGCAAGTCCGTGAACAGGTCAGTACTTTCGTACAGCAGAGAGACGAACTTGACTCCCGGATAAATGTGATATTTTATCACTTATTTGTTTGGACATGTGATTGTTTATCACTTATTGAGGTCGAATGCAATATGTACACGTATGTATGGTATCATGGAAGATCTAGACTTGCGTCCCCGGTATTTTTCGGTAAAAGATACAACCATGATACCCAGATGATAAACAACATAAACCCCAAATATCTCAGAACCTCGGCAATCTATCAAACGAAATTTCGGTACCAAGACCATATGCCGATGAGCGGTTCCCACGCGGTTTTCAGTTCGTTATGTTTATATCCCCTGCACACTTTAAAATGATCGTGAGTCTACCGGTACATCATTAGTAGAGCTACTTATCTTTTTTCTTTTCTTTTGATTTCCAGAAACATGTTTCGACCGACCTCTGATGTAATATCATTTTCTCTTATCTTGCCAAGAAACTCATTTTTGTTTTTCTATTGTTTTTGTGTTTTTCTGAATTTTCTCCCCCTTAAATGCAGAAAGTAAATAAAGTAAAGACATATTTTTGTATTTTTGCGGTTTTTCAATGTTTTTGAATTTTCTTTGAAGCTTTCTCCCCCTAAAATTTAAAAACAAATAAAATAAAGACACACATTTTTTTTTTTTTTTTAAGAAAAAATATTTACAAAAACGATTTTCCGATGTCGGTTACTCTTGCTTCACCTTTATGCCGTTTACCAAAAGTAAGTAATCGAATCTTGATTTATCAAATGCTTTGGTAAAAGGGTCGGCACGTTGGTGATCGGTATGAATGTGAACCACATCGATAAGTCTCTTTTCAAAGCAATCACGTATGAAGTGATATTTAATATCGATGTGCTTCGTTTTTGAGTGCTGTACAGGATTTCTAGTGATCTGTAAAGCAGCTTCATTATCAACATAAATAGGAGTAGTTAGGAATTCAAAACCGTAGTCCCGCATCTGTTGTTGGATCCATAGAACCTAGGAGCAGCAACTAGACGCAGCAATGTATTCCGCTTCACATGTAGACGTAGCCACACATGTCTGCTTCTTGCACTGCCAAGTGACTAGGCGATTGCCTAAGAACTGACATCCTGCTGTAGTTGATTTTCCATCTTTCTTGCAGCCGCCGAAATCAGAATCACTGTAAGCTTTGAGATCGAAGTTATCATCCTTAGGGTACCATAACCCGGTGTCAGGGCAACCCTTCAGATAACGAAAAATCCTTTTGACAGCAGCATAGTGAGAGACCTTCGGATTTGCTTGGTATCTGGCGAGAAGGCACGTTGGATACATAATGTCGGGTCTTGATGCAGTGAGATACATTAAAGATCCAATCATAGCACGATAGAGTGAAGAATCCACATCTTCCCCTTTTTTCATCCGGAGTAATCCCGTGATTCTGCGGAAGAGGAGTAGAAATTGGCTTCGAATCAGACATCTGGAACCGGCTCAAGATGTCTCCGACGTACTTGGTTTGATGGATAAAAATTCCAGATTCGGACTGATTAACTTGCAAACCCAAAAAGAACGTCATTTCACCCATCGCACTCATCTCGAATCGATCTTGCATCACTTTCTCAAATTCCTTGCATAAATTATCATCGGTAGAACCAAAGATAATGTCATCGACGTATACCTGTACCAACAGAAGATCTTCACCTTTTTCTTTGATGAAGAGGGTACAGTCGATCAAACCCCGTCTAAACCCGTTGTTCAGCAAGTAGGTAGACAGTGTCTCATACCAGGCTCGAGGTGCTTGATGAAGACCATATAATGCTTTGTTAAGTAGTAAAACTCTGTCAGGATGTAATGGATCTTCAAACCCCGGTGGTTGCTCGACATATACTTCCTCTTCGACTACTCCATGTAGAAATGCACTCTTAACATCCATCTGGTACACCTTGAATTTCTTGAAGGATGCGTAGGCTAGAAAGATTCTAATAGCCTCCAGACGTGCAACAGGAGCATACACTTCATTGTAGTCAATACCTTCTATCTGACTGAAGCCTTGAACAACTAACCTTGCTTTGTTTCGGACAACAATTCCACGGTCGTCCTTCTTGCACTTAAACACCCAACGAGTTCCAATCTTCTTGTAGTTATCGGGCCTATCAACCAATTTCCATACGCCCAACTTCTCGAACTGCAGAAGTTCTTCTTGCATGGCTTCCACCCAGGAATCATCTTTCAATGCCTCCTTCCAAGATCTAGGCTCTTCTTGGCTAACATAGCAGGCGAAAGACCAATCATTTTGTTGTCCCGATTCTCGTATCTCAGCATACAAGCCAGCATTTTCGTTATTTCTGATTTGATTTCTTGTCCTAACACCACTGAGAACATCACCTATAATATTCTGCTGAGGATGAATGTTATGAATTCGGGTTTCAGGAACTAGAGGAATTTCAACATTGGTCCTCAAGTTATTGATATTTAAATTCCCGATATCATTTTGAAGCTGTTGAGTTGTAGAAGATGATGCATTTTCTTCTTGGACAATTGGTGCAGACACTGGATCCGTTGCTTCTGAAGTACCTTGAACCGGACCCCGTGCTTCACCATCATTTGCATCAACATACTCCTCATCTTCCGATGACAAATTGTAGTCGACAACATCATTAAACACCTCATTTGAAGCGAGATTGTTGACAGAAGAAGATGCTTGTGAGTCAACAATGATTGGGCGAGCTAACTGAGAGCCAGTCGCATTCTCGCTTTCAGACAACATTTGAGCAATTGCATTGTCATCATCAAATGTCGGCAGATTGAATGAGTTGAAAAGACCATCATAATCAAACATCCATGGATCTCCAGAAGGCTTCGGAGGATTAGAATATCTTTGAACTCTTACTTCACCCCACTCTTCAATCCTCTTGGTAGTCAGGTTCCATACTCGCAGATTAGGAGTAGCATACCCAAGGAAGTAACCTTCGATAGCTTTGGCACCAAACTTCCCGTCAGGCTCAATCATGGTACATGGTGCACCAAAAGGTTCTAGATATTCTAAGTCAGGAGTGTTCTTGTGTAGAAGTTCGAAGCACGTTTTGCCATGTCTTTTCACTGTGAGAACCCTGTTTAACGTGTAGCAAGCCGAGGCAACAGCTTCAGTCCAGAATCGAACTGGAAGCTGAGACTCAACCAACATGGTTCTTGCAGTCTCAATTAAGGTTCTGTTCTTTCTTTCAGCGACTCTGTTTTGTTGTGGCGTGTACCGAGAGCTATATTCATGAAGGATTCCTTTTGCAGTGCAAAATTCATCCATAACCCTGTTTTTGAACTCGGTTCCGTTGTCGCTTCGAATTTGCCTCACCTTTAGATTATAAAGATTTTCCAACAAGGTGATCAAATTCTTTAGAATTTCTGGAGTCTCGCTCTTGTGGACCATGAAATCAACCCATGAAAATCTTGAATAGTCATCAGTGACTACCAGGCAGAAAACTTCCCCGTGCACACTCTTGTGTTTGACTGGGCCGAAAAGGTCCATATGCAGACGTTCGAGTGGCATGTTTACAGTGTTAACCTTCTTCAATGGATGTGATTTCTTGATCTGCTTCCCTTTCTGACACGGCACACAGACATCTTGAAGTTGAAAATTCTTCACATTGACACCTCTCACCAGATTGTTTTTGACAAGGTGATTCATTTTTCTGAGGTGAATATGACCCATCCGTCTGTGCCAAGAGATCGTTTCCTTTTCAGTGGCTTTTGAAATAAAGCAAGTAACTTGATTGGACTTGGTTATTGCTTGGCTCATATCGAGGACATATAAATCATTAACTCTTGGTGCTGATAAGAGAATCCATTCTTCGGGAATCTTGAATCCTGGCTTCAGCACATAACAACCGGCATCATCAAAATGCACGGTGAACTTCTTGTCGCAGATCTGAGAAACACTCAGGAGATTGTGATCCAGTTGTTGCACATAATTGATTTTGTCGAAACTCACAACTCCATTTGAGATCATTCCCTCGCCGGTGATATACCCTCCTTTGTCTCCAGCAAATGCAACATATCCTCCTCTTATACTTCGCACATCGAAAAGAAGACGGTAGTCGCCCGTCATGTGCCTGGAAGCCCCACTATCAACAATCCAATGACTATTAATAGTTCCTCCTGGAGCCGCCTGCACATACAATTAACTTATCAGTTTGAGAGGGGGACCCAAGCCTTTGTGGACTTGGGTCGTCCTTGATCATCAAGGAAAGTGATTTCAATCACTTGATGATTAGGAAAAAGAACCTGTGGTGCTCCCCCTGATTGAATTACCTGCTTTTGCTTCCAAGCTGTTTGTCCTTTACCAGTATTTGAATTTATTGTTTTAGCATTTACTGGTTTTACAGTTTCAGATTTTGCTTGTACAGGTTTTTCTTCTTTGACCTCTGATTTTAAGGCCTTTTCAATTACCTTTTGATTCTTTTGCTTTAACTTCTTTTCCCTTTCTTTCAAGACACGTGGGTCTTGTTTCGGGGAAACTGATCGTTTTCGGTAATCGATTTCTTGGGGAGCACTCGTTGTTGACTTCAGCTTTTGCACGTGTGGGCAATATCTTACAATATGCCCAACTGTCCCACATTCAAAACATGTTCTCCGCTCTACAAACTTCGGAGAAACATGTTGATGACCAGACGGAGAACCAGACAATGAACTTTGTGATCTAGACGTGCTTGGGCCTAAATCACATCCGTTGGTGTGTTGGGTGTAATTATTCTGATCATTTCGTTTTAAAATTCTAAACTGTTGTATAAACTCAAGGTTAGATTTATCCTGAAATGTTTCAAGTTTGTCTGAACCCGTGGATCCAACAAAGTTCATTTTCGGTCCTCGCTTCTTAACAGGAGCTCTTTTGTTTTGCACCTTTTGTTGTTGAACCTTAGGTTGCTCAACCCTTGATTGTTGAATTTTAGGTTGTGCAGCCTTAGGTTGAGTAGCCTTAGACTGTTCAACTTTAGGTTGTTGAACCTTTGGTTATTCAGTCTTAGGCTGCTGAACTTTAGGTGCTTGAACATTCTTGTTCTGAGCCTTCTTTCCCTGTACCTTACCCTTTCAGGAGTTGACTTGTTGTTTTCGCTCAATTGGTAGTTTTTGGTTTCCGTATTGTTTTCTAATTTGTTCACACGGAATTGGATCACATTGAGTGACGGTAACTTTGCCACTTTTGTTCCCCAAAAACTTATCAGTGCATCCTTCAAAAATTTGCTCAATTAAATCTTGATTTACATTTTTAAGTGGAAAATCTTTGTTAGAGTAGATTTTGCTATCTCCTTTGAGCGTGTACAACAAGTTATTCTCTTCACGGCTAGATACAAGGGACTCCATTGCTTTTGACATTTCAGTCTTACTCGGTTTCACTGGTGGATCACACAGGATGTGATTCTCAATTGGAATATCTGTTGTAACCGAGTTAGACTGTTGTTTCACAATTTCTTCAGATTCATCATCCGAAGAATCAGCATCCTCAACAATGGGAGGACTCTGTTCCTTAACACACGATGAATCTGTCACATTCTCAGATTCTGATTGACCCGAGGATGATGTACCAGTTGTGAACCCGAGGCCTGCTGCAAAGTCATCTAGATCGAGTGGCACAGTAGGTTCAAAACGGGGCATATCCTCGTCATCAGGCAATTTGGAGTAATTGTGATTCATTGGGGGAGGACATGATTTGAATCCAATACATGGTTTATCCCCCTTTTTCTTTCTCTCTTGAACGTCAATGATGTGATCCAATACAAAGCGGGAATTGGAATAGCTTTCCAGTTTCTGCTTAATTGTTTCACATTCACATCGAGCTGTTGCCAATTCTACCATTTGCTTTTCAATTGTGTCAATAAGATTATTGTTAGCATGTTGTTTTCGCAAAACAGCCTTTTGTAATTCTGAAACATCATGTTTTAATGACGCAATTGTTGCTTTAAATTCCTTTTCATTTCTGGTTAAAAACAAGTTAGCTTCAGTTGCTTTAGAAAGATCTACAATCAATTCTTGATTGTGTTTGTATGTGATTTCAAACTGACTTTCCTTTTCAGCATATTTAACATTTAAGCTATCACAATTTTCACAACTAACTACAGTGGGTTCATCGACACATACCTGACTTGATGAACTGTCGACATTAGCCATAAAGGCTGAATGGAAAGAAAAAGATCCATCTTCAGAGAAGAACTGAGCAAGCTTCTCGGAAGTTCCAGCAGATTTCTGGCAAAGAATAGATCTCCTCTTGCATAAAGCTTCAGCTTCAGCCAAAAGCTCATCAAATTCCAAATCTAAAGCATCACTTGATAAATCACCAGCATCAAGTGATTCCCCATCCATGCTCCCACTATAACCCGAACTATCTTCATCTTCTGAAGATTCACCAGCAGACACGGGTTCTACGACCTTCTCAATCACTTTAGCATAACATGCTGTTCCACCATTTCCTCCTTCTCCAAGCTGAAGGTTCCAATTGCAGATTTCATCAGCTTGAACAACCAATCCTCTGTGGGGATTAGTGTTTATGGATCCAGATGCATTTCCTCCAACCGGCACTATTGATCTGTCATTGTTGTTCTGTTGCTGTTGTGGCTGTCCTTGATTCCTGAAGGGATTCTGATTTCCTTGCTTAGGAGGCTTCTGACACTCCCGCTTGAAGTGACCCTTTTCACCACAATTGAAGCAAGTGACAGCATTCTTATCAAAACCATACTTGGTGTTGTTGTTGCTATTCAAGTTGGTTCTCCCCGTCCTTTCCATAAACTCCTTTGCTCTTCGAATTGCACTAGCAAGAGCCCATTTGATATCCATCATTTCAAACTCTTCCCTATCCACTTGCTGATAATCTTCATTGGTTAGATTGATATTCCCAATCTGACCTGCAACCAATCCACAATAAGCACTAACCAAGGTGTTCAACATCTCCATATGCTCCTTGGCTACTTCGACACTGACTTTGGAAAAGCTGGAAGTGTCTAATCTGACTGTGTTCGGATTGGAAGTGGCTTGAAAGTTTGAAGAGCTTCCATAAAACCCTTGCTGTTGCGGTTGTTGCTGCTGAGCTCTGCTTGGGTCTAAGAAAGGCGGTGGTGTGAATTGAGGAGCAGGTTGCACATCCTGTTGTAGAGAAGAAGAATCTGGTCTTGAGAACATCGTGTATGCTGAAGGATCAAACTGATTTGTTGTGGAAGGCCCGGTGTTTGAGATGAAGGCTGTTTGAAGCTTCGCATGTTGAGAAACTGGTTTTTCTCCACTGATGCCTCCTGCAATCCCATAGTACATCTCTGGATTTTGAGGAGTTAGTGTTCTTTTTGCCTTAAGCTTTTCTTCTACATCCTTGTTCTCCAATTTCTGAATTAACTCATACACAGTGATTGTGTCTAGAACACCATTTTCTTTGAGAATTTCAAGATAACTGCTCCACTTTGCTGGTAAGCTATCAGCAAATCTCTTCACCATTTCTTGTGGAGTGGCAGTAACTCTAAAGGCAAACATCTCGCTCAACAAATGATGGAACCTTGTAGATAACTCTGCCAAAGTCTCATTCTCCATACACGTGAATCCTTCAAACTCTTTCTTCAACAATTCTTGCTTGATCTTTCTAGATTGAGCATTTCCTTCACATCGTAACGTGAGCATA
The DNA here is from genome assembly GCA_030545235.1 of Helianthus tuberosus. NCBI lineage: Eukaryota > Viridiplantae > Streptophyta > Magnoliopsida > Asterales > Asteraceae > Helianthus > Helianthus tuberosus. The sequence continues at coordinate 28,751,990 of CM060407.1, read as the reverse complement.
TCCCACAAGCTTTTAGTAGTCGTGCAGTAAACAAACTGGTGGTAAATGTCTCTGTGAAGAGCTTGTGTGAGAATCATGAATGCTTTCTTCTCTAACTCAAATTTCTTCTTATCATCTTCAGACATAGTGCTGTAAGTTTGTGGATTAGATCCTGCAACTTCCAATTCATTTTCAAATGGAGTAAAGAAGCACATCCATAGATCTTGACCTTGCCCCTGAACATAAGTTCTCAGCCTTTCTTTCCACCATCCCCAATCATTGATGTGATTTAGCTTTGGCGGTTTTGTGCTTGTACCAGTTTCACTGTCGTTCTGCATCATAGCTTGAATGCTGCTGCTTTGATTTGTGACCAATGCCCATTGATTTGCAGTTATCATTGCAGCTTGAGGTGGGGCAATAGCCTGCATCCATGCAGTTTTGTTGAAATCCGACGTAGATTGCGTAGCTGATGATTGCGTAGCTGATGATTGTGGAGTCAAAGTTGTTTGAGTCCACGCGGTTGGATCCCACTGACCGTTTGTTCCCATTTTATAAAGACAATTAATATATTAAGTGAAAAATATATTTAAAATTTGAAAAACAAGTTTTCCCCTTTTAAAATTTAATTTTTCACAAACTATGTTAAAATCTCGAAGGATAACAAACAGCCGAAGGATCTTTGATCGAAAGACCTGAAAAACACAAACTTGTTAAGCTTAAACAGATTAGGATCGAAAGAACAGAACTTGTTCGAAGGATCAACAGTGTTCGAAAGATCACTGTTGAGTTTCGAACAATGATTTCGAAAGACTCTCCAATCGAAGGATCCTTGTCTTTCGAATGAGACCTGTAGATCGACAGATATATCCTTCGAAAAGATTCCTTGGATCGAAAGATAAGTCACAGACTTCGAAGGATGTTCGAAAGATGATTATCTATCGAACCTCCTTTGATCGAAAGATGATCTTTCGACTTCGAAGGATATCCTTCGATCTGCACTGACACAGTTGACAAAAGTTGACAGGTTGGTGAAAAGGTGATTGGTTGGTAAAAACTTTCGGCAGAAGGTATGTTCAGACCATACTTTCTGCCAACCCAGATTTGACTAATAAAATATTGCCTAAAAAGAAGGTTCTTATCCAGAAACCGGTCACCGGAGTAAGCCGGAATTTGGCCGGAAATTACCAAACTTCTTAAAAACAAGTTTTTAAGTTACCCAACCCGTCCTTTAACACACCCGGTTAGTTTAGAACACGTTTTTACGTCTAGAAATGTGCGAAAAACACTAAAAACAGAAGCTAAACCAAGTGAGTTTTTGTCCAAACACTCCAAAGTCTTGTATAAACTCGGTTTTTAACAAGGAAAAGAGCCACGGCTCTGATACCACTTGTAGGTCCCTCGGAGGTTGAGGTTAAACCTTATCCTTGTTAAGTTTAACACACTAGCAAGTGCGGAATCCAAGCTAGAATGCAAACCGGTAGTTTATAATGAGAACACAAGCTACAAAGAGAAAGGTAGACACACAAGATATCAAAGTTTTCTCTTGTATTTCAGTGGACACGGTTACAACCCTTGACTAAACTGAAAATACGCTCTCTACAAGACTAAGTTCACTCACACAATGAAGTGAACATATTACAACAGTATATATAACCTTCACAGCTCGTCTGGTCGAAGGATCAATTAGACTGATCGAAAGATCATCTATCGAGATACAACCTATCGAAGGATCCACATATACCTCGAAGGATTGACATCCTTCGAGGTCCATCTATATCCATCGAAGGTTATCTTTCGAGCTCATCGAAGGATATAAACAATCCTTCGATGACTCATCCTTCGACACACACAATCTTACAAACTTGTTCTAACTGTTTGACCAAGTCAAACCAGGAGGATGGTTGACTGGTCAAACTTACATTAAGCACACATATTAACACACCTAAGACGTACACAAGACTAACAAAAGACATCGTTTTATATCATAACAAAATACAGACAAAGTACAGACACAAGTGCACCAACATTTATTTGTTTTCACGTTTATTTATTTGAAGAGGTATAGTTCTAAATTCTTCAAGGCCGTAACTAAAGTCTATGCGGGCGGTGTAAGGACCTTCAAAAATGTCCCAAAACGACCCGTAAGTGAAAACCCGGACCCCGGAAACCCTAATGTGCATGAAAAACCAAGAATTTGAGAAAAATTGGTTTCACGCGGGCCGCGTAAATGTAAGCATATGTTTACGCGGGCCGCGACAACTCATCAATTCTCTGGAGATGTGAACAGGCCACGTGGCAGCCACGTGGCAGGCCTACCGATGACACGCTAGACCTAGTCTACGACTTGGTGGCCCTCGCGGGACGCGTAAGATCAAGAGGGGGCTTACGCGGGCCGCGTAAACCCCATTTTTCAGCTATAAATTGATTTGATCATGGCCTTTTCATCTGTGTCGAAAATTTTAATCAAAAACGAAGTTCTACTGCTTGAATTTCACTTTCAAAATAGCAAGGCGCTGCTACGATACAGGGTATTAACTTGATCGCTGCTATGATTCAATGTCCGATCGATTGAAACTATCCGATGGATGTTTAAGTGTTGCCCAAATTAGGGTTATACTTTGTCATTCGTCGTGAATTCGATGGATGTTTAAGTGTTGCACTTTGTCATTCGTTGTGAGGGTTTTAATCTCGTGAGTTATCGTAAATGCTGTATTAGTTACTGACCTAGTTCGTGTGCATTGTTGCTTAAATTAGGTTATCAGGCTTATCAGTAGGCTAAAACTCTGCTCGTTAAACTTGCAATGTGAGTCATTCTCTTTTTATCAACTATGATTTACAATACTCCAATCATTTTCAAAAAGTTATAATTACAGGGATTAAGTCGTGGTTATCTTGAATCACTGGCTAGTGGGGTATTGTGCACATTACTAAATTTCTCACGGTTAGGTTCATTGACCTAAAAGTGATAATCATCACTACTTGGGTGAAAGGACCCAATAGTGGTATGACCATCGTCACCAGGAGGTGACACGGCGCCAGATAAAAATAAGATAGAAGCCATTGTAATCGCTCTTATGCTGTAATTTATAACTATGTGTCGTTTTATCAAAATTGAGTGACTCGCCAGTATTTCCCCGCTGATAAAATGTTTTTAAAACATGTTTCAGGTGACTACTGTGAACCAAGGAAAAGTGCTACGGAGCACTAACAAAGCTTGAAGTAGTGGCTCAGTTAAACAAATAAACATGTTTTGTAAATCACGGAATTTCCTTGTAAAATTCCTCTATTGTAAATTTACGGGGTTTATCCCGAATTATGAAATAAAATAATCGGGCATTTCAAGTTTTAAAAGATCCTGTTAAATCTTTCGCTGTCAACTCAATTAATAAATACCACGGGTTTCTGTCCCGCGGCTCCTGGACCGGGTAAAACCAGGACGGGGGCTGTGACAGAAAAATGTGGTATCAAAGCCACTGATTTAAGCCAATTAAGTAATTAGAAATACTTAATTTTTCTGATTGCCATTCTGTGATTATGTGAAAATTCAAGTTACGAAATTTTAACTTAGAATTTTGTGTGTTTCTTCATATCTGCTAAACAACATGAATGAGTTGTCTGAAGCTCTTCAGAATCTCAATCTCTATTCTGTGAATGTGGAAGTTTCCAGAGACTTTACTGGTTATTTGACCGATTTTGATGAACCTATGGAATTTCAAGCCCAACCTCCGGAGAAACCCAAGCCAAAGAAGAGAAGACGATTCGTGGGCTGGAGGCGTGTGCGCAGGAAGAAACCAGCAATACGGAAAGTTATAAAGACGGAGGATCCCAAAGATAAAGGCAAGGGAATAGAGATTGGAGAAAGTTCCAGGCCAGACCAAGAAATGCCATCTTGGGAGGTGCTGGATCGTAAACTGGCACTTAGTGACCTCATCGGACCTGCCGATTCAAACCTTTTTAATTACCCAGCGGAAGCACAACTTCCAGTTGATCTAGAGCCTGATATCCCAGATCCTATTATCCACTCCCAACCTCTACCAGCAGAGCTAGAAGAATGGTGGACCACCGACTGGCAGTTTCAGAATCTCCTCAATAACCCTAATACCTTTTTCCCCCAGTTTGACCCGGAGCCTCCACTACACCCACCAATGAGCTCCGAGAACCTGGCTGAACTCCGCCACTATGGCGAGGAATTGGTGGACGCAGGGAACCGAATTAGGGATGTGGGAGAAAGGATATCATGGAAGTACGACGAGAGGGAACGTCGCTTCTGAGGTGCCAGCTGACGGGGATGGTGCGACTGTGTGGTTGTGGTTGTATGATAACAAAATAATAATAATAGTAATAAAAATATAATCCTGTGAAATAACTTAAAGATAAAACTTGTGTAACATAACGGGTGTGTACGGACGCATATTAAAATATATAAAAATATGGAAGTCGAAAAATCGACAATTTTGGCTATATGTGTTGACATGGTTATGTGTGATTGTTTTAGTATGTTTAGTTGTTATTTAAATTGTGCTAATCACTTATATACATTAATTACCAGATGGAACACGCTGGTAATGAACCCGTTAATGAAGTTAATCAATCTGAGCAAAACAATGGAGATCAATTTCTGAATAGGCAAGATATCGAGAATATCGTTGCTCAGGGAATAGCCAATGCTATTCAGCAATCCTTGCTGCTGCCCGAAATCCAGTTGAACCTCAACAAATTATTCCTAGTAAACATACACACGGCGACAATTTCAGTAATAGTGTAAACGGAGGCGGCAACAATACTAATAACGATAACAATGGGATGCAAGCCCCACTCCTTAAGAAAATGAAAGTTGCAACGCCTTGTTGCACTTACAAGGAGTTTCTTGCCTGTAAACTGGTTGAATTTGCAGGCAACGAAGGGGCGACTGCTGCACTGCGTTGGTTAGAGAAAACCGAGGCGGTGATTAAAATAAGTAAATGTGCCGAGGAAGACAAGGTCATGTACGCGTCGCATCTTTTTAAAGAAGGGGCGCTAGAATGGTGGAATACGGTACTTCAAGCCAAGGGAAGCGATGTAGCCTATGCCATGAGTTGGGAAGAATTTAAGCGGTTAGTGGAAAGAAAATTATGTCCCGAATATGAGAAAGAACAAATGGCGAATAAATTCCTGAACCACCGGATGGTGGATGTAGATTGTCGAGGGTATATTTCGACATTCTTCGAATATGCTAGAGTGGTACCAACCCTGGCTTCGCCAGAACCGGTACTTATTTCCCGCTATATTTGGGGATTGATTGGCGAAATCCGTGATATTGTTAAAGCTGCAAGACCTCGCACTATTGACGATGCTGTGGAATTAGCCAACACTTTGACTGATGGGCTGATACGCACAAGAGAAGAAAATCGGAAAAAGGAAGTGGCCCAAAAGATTACCCAAGGATTCCGTGTGGGTAACAGTAGTAATTTTAAGAAAAAGGAAACTGGGCAATCTTCCACAGTTCCATTTTGCAATACCTGTAAAAGAAAGCATTTTGGTAGATGCAAAGGGTATTGCAATTTCTGCAAAATTCCAGGGCATCAAGAAGAAGATTGCAGGAGGAAGAAATCAACCATCTGCTACAACTATGGAGAAGCTAGACATTTTAGGCCAAACTGCCCAAAATTGGTCAAACCAACTGATAACAAAGCCAAACCTGCAGAAGGAACTACCAAGAAAAACGCAAGAGCCTTCCAGATGACTACTCAGGAAGCCGAACTAATCCCTGACGTGATAGCTGGTACGTTCCTTGTTCACGACGTTTATGCAAAAGTATTATTTGACTCTGGTGCAAACCAAAGTTTTATAAATACTTCATTCTGCCAAGCACTTAACTTACCCTTAACCAACCTTAGGCAGATTTTTACAGTCGAAACGGCAGATGGGAATTCTGTTAACATAGATAAAGTGTTGCGAGAAGGAAAGATGGAACTCTTAGGCCATAAATTCTCTGCAAACCTGTTACCTATGAATTTAGCCGGATTCGATATTGTGTTAGGAATGGATTGGTTAGTAGCCAACCATGCTCGAATTCTTTGTGATAAAAATTCCATAGAAATTCATACACCCACAGGAGAATTAGTGGTGATTACAGGAGATAAGCCACAAAAGCCACTGAAATTCATTTCAGTAATGAAGTTGGCCAGTTATTCAAGAAAACAAGAAGTAGTATATATGATTTCGGTAATCATTAACACGAAGGGTAAGGAACTTAAAGAAATCCCTGTAGTAGCCGAATACCCAGATGTATTCCCAGAAGAACTACCTGGATTACCACCCAATAGGGAAGTAGAATTTAGAATTCATCTAATTCCTGGAACTACACCGATAGCCAAGGCACCTTATCGGTTAGCACCCACCGAAATGTTAGAACTGAAGAAGCAGTTAGATGAATTACTAAGTAAAGGATTTATACAACCTAGTTCATCCCCGTGGGGAGCTTCAGTGTTGTTTGTGAAAAAGAAAGATGGTTCGATGCGAATGTGTATCGATTATAGGGAATTGAATAAGATTACAATTAAGAATCGATACCCATTACCTAGGATTGATGATCTTTTTGATCAATTGCAAGGAGCTAGATACTTTTCTAAGATAGATTTACGCTCTGGATATCATCAGTTGAAAGTACAAGAAGAAGACATACCTGAAACTGCTTTCAGAACTAGGTATGGTCATTACGAGTTTACAGCCATGCCCTTCGGACTAACAAATGCTCCTGCCGCATTTATGGACATGATGAATAGGATCTGTAAACCGTACTTGGATAAATTTGTAATTGTCTTCATCGACGATATACTTATTTATTCCAAAAGTCAGGACGAGCACTATCAGCACCTGCATGCACTCTTAACTTTGTTAAGAAAGGAGAAGCTTTACGCCAAATTCTTGAAGTGTGAATTTTGGCTACAGGAGGTACAATTTTTAGGACACATGGTGAATCACGAAGGTATTCACGTAGATCCCTCCAAAATAGAAGCGATCACCAAATGGAAAGTCCCACAAACAGCTATGGAAGTTAGAAGCTTTCTAGGATTAGCTGGATACTATAGGCGCTTTATTAAGGATTTTTCCAAAATAGCTGTGCCATTAACTAAGCTAACATGTAAAGCAGTTAAGTTTGAATGGGGACCTAGGCAAGAAGTGGCCTTTAGGATTTTGAAGCAAAAGTTAACAAACGCCCCAATTCTAGCATTGCCAGAAGGAACAGAGGATTTTGAAGTTTACTGCGATGCTTCTAAGTTAGGATTAGGATGTGTGCTAATGCAACGCAAAAAGGTAATTGCGTATGCCTTAAGACAATTGAAGAAGCACGAAGAAAATTATACGACACATGACTTAGAGTTAGGAGCCATAATTTTTGCCCTTAAGATTTGGAGACATTATCTGTACGGAAGTAAGTTTGCTGTCTATACAGACCATAAAAGCTTAAGATACATATTTGGGCAAAAAGAATTGAATATGAGGCAAAGAAGGTGGATGGAGATTCTAAGTGACTACGACTGCGATATTCAATATCACGAAGGAAAAGCAAACGTAGTTGTAGATGCCTTAAGTCGTAAGTATCATGAAAAGAAAAGGCGAGTTCGTGCTCTTAGATTAAATCTGCAATTAGACTTAATGGAACAACTGAAGAATATTCAGGAAACAGCAATCAAGGATGATGCTGAAGGAATGAAAGGACGGATAAAGGAATTAGAGCAAGGAAGTGATGGAATTTGGAGATTCCACAAGAAAAGGATTTGGGTTCCTAAGCAAGGAGAGTTAAGAAATAAGATTTTAGAGGAAGCCCATAAATCTAGGTATACCATGCATCCTGGTAACAATAAAATGTACCAAGATTTAAGGAATAACTTCTGGTGTATAGGAATGAAAAATGACATAGCTAGATATGTTTCTAAGTGTAACACCTCGAAAATTCACGTCCTATAATGTATTGACACGTGTCATAAGCTTGAACGTGTGAAAGAATACTCTAGAGGGACTAAAGTTGACAAACATGGAAAGTATGTGAATATACGGGTTCAAAATGTCAACAATGAATAAATATACTTTACAATAACCTTACACGATGTTTATACCCTTAAACGAATAAATCATGGATCATACGAAGCTAATTGTGAAGGAAAGTGAGAGATTACAAACTACAGGGGTTAAATGTGTCAACATGTTTAAGATATAGCTCTGAGTGACCTTTTAGCAAACCCGAAGCTTTGTAACAATTAATTATGCTCACTAGAATGCACGATAAAAATTTCACCAAGTTTCATGATCGTATGAGAAAGTTATGATAAAATTCTTACACAAGGAGTTAAAAGCGTCAACGATGAAGTTTATGACTTTTCGGGTGATAACAAAGTTAACCAAGGACTTAACAAAGTGGGTATAAGTCTTGAAGCCCTTATAAGGCAATTTGGAGGGCTCATAATGCAAGAAATAAAGTCGAAACAACTTTTTATGGACCAAGGACCAAAACACAAAAAATCTGAAAATTGGATTTGGATCAGAGGGGGCGTCGCGCGACGCGAGGGACCCCTAGGGGGCCTACGCGTGCCGCGAGGGGCCCTCTGATGCCGAAATCTTTGCTAGGTGTCTGCCATGTCCATTATAACCGACTTACTTTGCCTTTTCTCAACACCAAGGGTTGCCTAGGCTTGCTTTTAGACATTAGGGACACTTGTTGATGATCAGGGATCAATGGTAGCATGTTTTGGCATGATCTTGTGCAATCACAAGCACTATATAAAGCCCCTTTGTGTGAAAGCTTGATCATTCACTCACAACACATCTTCTGATCATCTCTGGAGCCCAAGAGCCTTCTCTAAGCATCCCTGGTCGTGCATTAGACTTTGGTAAGTACCCTTGACCTTCCTTAATCGAGTTTTGCCTAGTTATTAGCTTAAAAGTCAAACCGTCGTAATTAACGTTTGACTTAGCGATTAATCATTAATGGTCCAGTGATTAGTCGAATTAAAGGTAGTTATAAGTTGGTAATTATGTGGGCATTAAACCCTTAAAAGGGCACCCTCTGATTCCCACTCTAACTAGATCAAATGTCGGGTCAAAATTGTTTATAAAAAGTCAACAGAATCTTATTTTGCGAATTAACATGTAATTAGCAATGTAGAAGGCATGTAACCTATTTTATCACTCATATAACTTGGTAATAAGTATAAGAACTGGTCTAAGCTTGTTTGATCCGACAATTTTCTGTTTAGACCCGGTTCGGAACCGAAAGTCGCAAAACCTTGACTTTTGCTTTGACTTCAGTTCTGACCCGATTTAGTATGATTTGGAAATGCCTTAGAGCTTCCTTAGGACCAGGCTACATGTTAGTATAACCCTCTGTGGTTGGTTCTTTGATTACCCGATTCGTTTACACGTTTCCGTTAAATTGCTTAATGTTGACCATAATGCCCTTGTTACCATAAAACGAGAATTTTGGATATGTGAAAGGACAATAATCTTTATTACTGATTTATAAGCATGTCCCTAAATTTTCACATCAGTTTGAGGTCTAGATTAGGAGTTATGCTCAATGACGTAATTAGAACGCTTTTTAGTAATTTAACGGCGTCATTAGCATAAAGCCTATCTAAACCCAATTTTTGACACCAAACCTTTTACCCACTGATGTAATATAATATTTTGGGATTTTTAAAGATTTTTAATCTGCTCATAACCTAAGGTTATGGCATTGATTCGGTAAATACCGATTATACCCTTTTTGTTCATAAAATGAGTTTTACATAATATTTTGACACCAATCCAATTGCTACTGATTTTATATAATAAATAAAGTATTTTGAACTTTCTAACCTGATCAGAAAACTCAGATTTCCTGTATAACCCAGAAATCGCTTAAAACGGCTTTTTAAGCGTATTAATGATGGAGGGTGTGAAACCCGAGTGTTACCGTGCATATTTTGTGTGAATTATTGTCGTTTAAGTGATAATGCACCTTGAATATGTTAACTATGTGTGTTTGTGTTTTTTCAGGTAAAACACGTAATTCGGTGAAGTTAGAGGCATATATTGGAGGCAGCCAACATCTATAATTTTTAGAGTATCAAGTGAATTTTGGGAAAGGAGGGATTGTTCTTTTATGAATACATCATCCATCATAATTCATATACACATACTTCAAGGATTGGCAGCTGAGTGGGACGAAGGAGGCAGTGACATGTGATTCTTGGTGAGCTTTTGAGAAGAAAAATATTTGGTGAAGGCTTTGTTGGGTAAGTCATGTGAGTTGGCAGCATACATAAATACATATGTATATAAAATGGTGGCTGAGTTGTTGGAGTGCACATGGATATGATTAACTCTCATCACAACATTAACCATCTTCACACATCAAGCCAACATAATCATCATCATTAAATCAGAGCCGTCATAGTCAAAGAGATAATAGTGGGCCGATATAAGGAGACTTCTGGGCTCTCGACAATTGGCAGCAAGGAACATGGATTGACTTTTGGGCTCTTATACTCAAGAAACATCATCATCACCATCGACAAAGATTAGCAGCCATAAAATAATTTTGGGCTTTTGAATCTTTGACTTCTCAACAACCATCGATTTTTGAGCAGCCACCAACACCAATTTTTGGAGCAACACTAATTATCTTGGGCTCCCAATCGGCCCAACAAGATCATCACTATTCACCATCGAAATATTGGGGGCAGGAGATACACGATTGGGAGGAGCCGTATAGGGGGGTTCTAATCGGGGATCGACATCCATCATCAGAGACACCACTCAACCGAACCAATCATGTCTTCAATCTCATCTTAAGCCGGTGATCGTGTCCACCCAACCATGAACGGCTAGTCTCTTCGGTTTCACCCCGGTGTAGGTAGTTGTGTTTTCTAGGGTTTATGCATTTGTTCTTTGATTCGACTTTGTGACAACTTGTATTGATTTTTGAAACCATTGACAATAGTTTACATTTGTTTCGTATTCGTAAATTGTCGAACGATGTTAAAAGTTATGACTTTGCGAAATGGTTATGTGTAGTTATGCGTTGTCGTGGTTAGGATTTACTTGTGTTGATTACAAAGTGCATTCTTGTCCGTTCTTCGGGACGTTGATAGTTATTGGCACCTAAGTCACGGTACACTAAATCCGCTAATCGTATGCAATTGAGTTGAATTAAAACATGTAGGAACCCTAGGACGTACAATTACCGAAACCGGGTGTGATCCGTATTCTTAATTCTTGTTTTCAATTAAGTAGTTTAGTTTTGAAAGTTTCGTTAACAAATCATCGTTTTAGATAATATCAATTTGTCGGTTAACTCCGATATCCTTTTAAACTAATTTAATAAATAAAATTAGCAAACTTCATAACCACCTTGTACATTATTTGTAAATAGTCTAACTAATCGAACAGGTCGTGTGATACTGACCACATGCTCTTCGTGGATACGATACCCGACTTACCCTAGCTACCTAGGTTTAATTGGGTTTTTGACTGATCGGGACGACACGGTCACGTCAATTAAACGCATAGTTTGAGTTTAAAACCATTTTGTCATATAAGACTTATCACCAACTGATATAACCTGATAAATTAAGTTATTTTACTCATTTATTCAGACCCGAATCTCAGGATTTCATTTAATCTCTTTTATAATCTTTAAAATGACTAAAATACCCCTACGGGACTTAAATTGAGATTAAACTCGTTTTGGGCATAATGGAAGGTATCCTACTGATATCACAACCCATTTAAGGCAAATTAACTTAGGAAACCTGTAAATGACTCTCATGGTTACCCGTTACGCCTCTTGCGCGTTCGGTTCGGGTTATGTAACTAGTTTGCATAAATTAGCCGAAACGGGTCAAACCTGATCATTTTTATCTCAAAATCCAGAATGTGTTTAGTTTACCCATATTATACAAGTCTTCAAACTTGTCGGGTCTAAACCACATTCTATTCCGGTCTTCGCTTAATCACGCGTTCGAACCGTATCTTTCATTAAAACTAACCGGTCTAAGCTTAAGCTTGACTAAAGACCGTTAGGATTCTAATAGGTTATTATAAACCTTCGTTCCAGAATAGGAGACCCGGTAAAAGCTACACGCACTTGCTAATTGTGATTGATACTTGCAAAGGTAAATACTTTTAACTTATTTTCCCTTATACGGGCTTGGGGTACGGTATATAAAAATACCGCTTGGTCCGGCATTGAATCTTTAATCGAATAGAGGTTAAATCATTGATATGCCCATTTTGAAATGTTTTGTTTGCTTAAAGCCTTTGGGGGGTTAATGACCATGTCCCGGATATCCTTGGCATCATCTTACGAGATGGCCACGACCTGAGCACAGGGTGTAGGCGTACACCCGTCAGTGCATAAATAAATAATGTGGTGTGTCTATTGATCTTTAACCTGGCCTACGGATCGGGCTACTGAACGCATAAGGAACATGTAATTCTTTTACAAGTATTATATTCAAATAATTATCCCAAGTTATAAAAAGTTTGTGCCACGTGCATTCAAATCAATTTTATTAAACTTTTCAAAATGAGTCGGTTGAATGTATTTACCAGTGTAAACTGACGTATTTTCCCAAAAAGGTTAAGTGCAGGTACTACGCGAACTAGGCTGGCTTTCTCCTAGCGTCCACAATAAGTCTCGCAAGCTTGGATGTCAAAACTGTTGAACAAAGTTTCCTATTTATTTTTGATCCACCTGTGGATTGTTTTCAACTTTTGTGATACTTGATATTACAATTATATTCGGTTGAAATATATCTTTCATTTTCTTCCGCTGTGCATTTAAATATGGTGTTGTTTGACTGTAATGTTACCAACTACGTCACGATACTCCCCCACCGGGCCCACCGGTAATACGTGGAAATATCGGGGTGTGACAGGTTGGTATCAGAGCCAACATTGAGTGAATTAAACACTAGCCTTTTGTGTTTAATCTCAATGACACAATTGCACATTCCTAAATTTTCGAGTCTAGACAAAGAACATTGGAACAATCCAAATTTGTGTTTAATTTTAAATTTTGTCCTTTATATATACTTGTTGTTATCTTTGTTTATATTGACAGGTTTAACAATGCCGCCAAGATTCAGAAGAGGAGGAAGAGGCAAGGGGCCAATCACCGCCCCTAACGATCACGAAGCCGGGCCTTCGCATCGGCGAGCTCCTTCTACTACTTCGAGTGCCGATCCGCAAGGAGCCTGGAGGACCTATACAGAGCCCGCTAGACGGTCTGTCTCGCACAGCTCAACACCTCCTTATCGCCATTCCTTTTGGCCGCATTCGGAAAACGAGCCCGATAACCCACAGCCTTCATATATACCTCTCCAGCGATCCCTTTCGCACAATTCCTTTGGCAACCCCACTCCTGTCTTTCAGGGCCGGTTCAACCCGGCAAACTATATTCAAGAACCAGTGGGTTTTAACCCGTTGGGACCAGAGGACCACTTCTCAGAAGACAATGCTATGGACATGGACGATGACACGGATCCCGTCGAGCCTGCAACCGGAACACCCAACCATCCCATCGAGATCTCTGATGGATCTTCTTTCCACGGATCACCCTACGGTGGTCCAGACAGTTTTCAAGCAAGGTTTAACCAACATGAACGGTACTTCACACCTTCTCACCATTCATCACCTCACCAGCAGCAGCAGGATCCCTCTGGGGATTCACGTTTCATGGCAGTCACGCCACCACCTCCATCGCCGCCAGTTCATCAAGCACCTCCAGAACCACCAAGGCGTAGGAGAACGGGCGCACGTATGTCTGCGCGAGCAGGGGATTTTCACTTCAGCACCCCTCGACACTCCAGTGGCAGTCACTATCCGCCACTGCATGAGGACCCACAAATGGGTGGGCCCTCAAACCCAATTCCTGGGGTGAGTTCTGCACCAGTTGCACCACAGCCACCACCGATGGGTTTTGATAACCCGATTCCTGCATACGCCGGTTCAATGGCATACAATCCGTTTGAGCAGCCGGCTCACACCCATTATAACTATGCTGAAGCCGACCCGTACCTAGTCGCGGCAAACTACAACGCCCTACATCCGGAAGAACCATATGGAGCTCCTTGGGGAGTGGGATATCCAACTCATGGATATCAAGTACCTGCTCGACCACCGATTCAACAGCAGTCGCAGCCACCACGATTTTCCCCACCAGAACAGGAGGAAATCCTCCAAAGACTAAGTCGGGTGGAGCATGAGTTTCAGGAAGAACGCAGGAACAACAGGGGATTCCTCAAAGGCCTGACAAGTTTGCTTAAGGGGAAGAAGAAAAGGGATCATTAAATCCCCACATGTACTGTTGTATTTTCTATTTCAATCAACTCCCTGCGTGGACATTATTCTGTGTATTTAGTCCCTGCGTGGACTTGTCTTTTAGTCCCTGTGTGGACATCTGTTAAGTAATTGGTCCCTGCGTGGACTTGTATTTTAGTTTGGCCCCTGCGTGGGTGAATTGTTCTGTTAAAAGTCCCGTTTAGGGCGATGTGTACTCTTTTAAATGTTAATGGAATGTTAAGTTTATAGATTTCATTTTTGACCATTATATGCATAAATATATTACATGAAATAAATAAATCAGAATCATTCCTTTTAAAATAATCTGCCTATTATATAATAAATAAGAATCTCAAAGGTATAACCTAGCTTACATGTCATTATAAGACTTGGCCAAGATGGTAAGACCTGTTTAAAAGATTCGGATCCCTGTTAACATCTGAAAACATGTTAACGCTCTTGGCAGACGTGATTCGTTAAAATCACACACGTCATTCTTATATAAGGATTCTTCAAAAGATTCCTAACCTAACTTAATGATCTATAAATCATGGGTTTAAATCATCAATTAAGATGATCATATTTTGACCATACATTGGTAATATAGTGCCTACGGGCCATACTCATTGTCATATAAGACAAAAGACAGTAGTAGTCTACGACTCCCTGTCAGAGAAAGGTAATGAACTATGTTCAAACCTTAATGTCTTGATTCTCCGAAATCATGGCTTATGACTTAAAAATATCCCTGTGACTAGGCCTTTTGTGCTAATAATACTGTTATTGTTTGATAATTAGGATAGGTTATAATAAAATCCTAAATAAATGTGAGTAAGAAATTAACCAAATGTGGTCTATGTTTACCATGGTTAATGAATTGTCCTAAAAGGCAATTCCATAATAAACTCCCAAATAAATTATTGTCGATATCTTATGTAACAGTTCAAGATACAATGGCGGACTCAGATGATATCAATAGTCGGCCAAGGGAGAATAATGACACCACCAGGTTCAATGTGTCTGGTGCTGAACTCCAAGCATTAATCGGCAATGCTGTTACAAAAGCCTTGGATAGGCAGTATAGTGAAACAAGTGGTACTCGGAGCAGAGCCCAATCAGTACCCCATTCCAAGCCTAAGACTCAATCTAAGGCTCACAGCAAGCCACCATCCAAGAAGGAAGAACCCAAGAAAGACGATGACGATCGTCACTCTTCAAACCAGCAAAGTGCCCCATCTCAAAGGATCGTGCTGAATCAAGGACCCCGTGATAAGGGTTGCTCCTACAAATACTTTGTGTCATGCAAACCCAGGGATTTCACTGGGGAAAAGGGGGCTATAGATTGCATGACATGGTTGGATGAGATGGACACAGTGGTTGATATCAGCGGGTGCGCTGATAGAGATGTGGTAAAGTTTGTGTCTCAATCGTTCAAAGGTGAGGCCTTAGCCTGGTGGAGATCGTTGACTCAAGCTACTGGGAAGATTCCACTGTACAATATGACATGGGAACAATTTGTTACCCTCATCAGGGAAAACTACTGTCCTCAACATGAGGTTGAAAAGATTGAATCGGATTTTCTGTCATTGGTAATGAAAAATCTGGATTGCCAAGCATATTTTACCCTCATCTGGTTGAATGTATTTACCAGTGTAAACTGACGTATTTTCCCAAAAAGGTTAAGTGCAGGTACTACGAGAACTAGGCTGGCTTTCTCCTAGCGTCCACAATAAGTCTCGCAAGCTTGGATGTCAAAACTGTTGAACAAAGTTTCCTATTTATTTTTGATCCACCTGTGGATTGTTTTTAACTTTTGTGATACTTGATATTACAATTATATTCGGTTGAAATATATCTTTCATTTGCTTCCGCTGTGCATTTAAATATTGTGTTGTTTGACTGTAATGTTACCAACTACGTCACGATACTCCCCCACCGGGCCAACCGGTAATACGTGGAAATATCGGGGTGTGACACTAGGTGTCTTACTTGTTCACAAGTTAAGGCAGAACACCAGAAACCCACAGGTCTACTACAACAATTAGAAATGCCTGTATGGAAATGGGAACTCATAACCATGGACTTTGTTACTAAGTTGCCCAAAACCAGAAAAGGTAATAACGCGATTTGGGTAATTGTGGATCGATTAACCAAATCAGCCCATTTTCTACCCATGAAAGAAACCTTTAGCATGGAAAGGTTGGCAAAGTTGTATGTAGATGAAGTCGTATCCTTACATGGAGTTCCACTCTCCATTATATCGGATAGGGATAGTCGTTCGACTTCCCATTTCTGGACCAGTTTCCAGGAAGCAATGGGAACTCGACTAAATTTAAGTACTGCATACCACCCTCAAACAGACGGACAAAGTGAAAGGACAATCCAAACCCTGGAAGACATGCTTAGGGCATGTGTGATAGATTTTGGTGGAAACTGGGATGACCACCTACCCTTAATCGAATTCTCCTATAATAATAGTTATCATGCAAGCATAGAAGCTGCCCCATTCTAAGCACTGTATGGACAAAAATGCAGAACTCCAGTCTGCTGGGCAGAGATAGGAGAAAGTCAACTATCAGGTCCTGAAATCGTACAAGAGACCACCGACAAGATCACTCAAATCAAGGAGAGACTGAAAACGGCTAAAGATCGCCATAAGAGTTATGCAGACAATCGACGCAAGCCACTAGAATTTCAAGTTGGAGACAGGGTACTCTTGAAAGTTTCTCCTTGGAAAGGAGTAATTCGGTTCGGTAAGAAAGGAAAGCTAAGTCCAAGGTACATAGGACCATTCTCAGTAATCAAGCGAATAGGATCGGTCGCCTATCACTTACAACTACCAGAAGAGTTAGCGGGAGTACATGACGTATTTCATGTATCCAACCTTAAGAAGTGTTTACCTGACGAATCCTTGGTAGTACCTCTCTAAGACATAAAGGTAAATGAGAAATTGAAGTTCGTGGAGAAACCACTTCAAATAGAAGACAGAAAGATCAAGTTTCTCAAGCACAAAAGATTGGTACTAGTTAAAGTCAAGTGGGAGTCAAAAAGAGGACCCGAATACACCTAGGAGCTGGAATCGGATATGAAGCGAAAGTATCCTCACTTATTCCAATAAATCTCAAGGACGAGATTCTAAATAAGTTGGGGAGGATGTAAGGACCTTAAAAAATGTCCCAAAATGACCCGTAAGTGAAAACCCGGACCCCTGAAACCCTAATGCGCATGAAAAACCAAGAATTTGAGAAAAATTGGTTTCACACTGGCCGCGTAAATGTAAGCACATGCTTACGCAGGCCACGACAACTCATCAATTCTCTGGAGATGTGAACAGGCCACGTGGCAGGCCTTCCGATGACACGCTAGCCCTAGTCTACGCCTAGGTGGCCCTCGCGGGCCGCGTAAGATCAAGAGGGGGCTTACGCGGGCCGCGTAAACCCCATTTTTCAGCTATAAATTGATTTAATCATGGCCTTTTCATCTGTGTCGAAAATTTTAATCAAAAACGAAGTTCTACTGCTCGAATTTTTCACTTTCAAAATAGCAAGGCGCTGCTACGATACAGGGTATTAACTTGATCGCTGCTACGATTCAATGTCCGATCGATTGAAAGTATCCGATGGGTGTTTAAGTGCTGGCCAAATTAGGGCTATACTTTGTCATTCGTCGTGAATTCGATGGATGTTTAAGTGTTGCACTTTGTCATTCGTTGTGAGGGTTTTAATCTCGTGAGTTATCGTAAATGCTGTATTAGTTACTGACCTAGTTCGTGTGCATTGTTGTTTAAATTAGGTTAGCAGGCTTATCAGTAGGCTAAAACTCTGCCCGTTAAACTTGCAATGTGAGTCATTCTCTTTTTATCAACTATGATTTACAATACTCCAATCATTTTCAAAAAGTTATAATTACAGGGATTAAGTCGTGGTTATCTTGAATCACTGGCTAGTGGGGTATTGTGCACATTACTAAATTTCTCACGGTTAGGTTCATTGACCTAACAGTGATAATCATCACTACTTGGGTGAAAGGACCCAATAGTGGTATGACCATCGTCACCAGGAGGTGACACGGCGCCATATAAAAATAAGATAGAAGCCATTGTAATCGCTCTTATGCTGTAATTTATAACTATGTGTCGTTTTATCAAAATTGAGTGACTCGCCAGTATTTCCCCGCTGATAAAATGTTTTTAAAACATATTTCAGGTGACTACTGTGAACCAAGGAAAAGTGCTACGGAGCACTAACAAAGCTTGAAGTAGTGGCTCAGTTAAACAAATAAACATGTTTTGTAAATCAGGGAATTTCCTTGTAAAATTCCTCTATTGTAAATTTACGGGGTTTATCCCGAATTATGAAATAAAATAATCGGGCATTTCAAGTTTTAAAAGATCCTGTTAAATCTTCCGTTGTCAACTCAATTAATAAATACCACGGGTTTCTGTCCCGCGGCTCCTGGACCGGGTAAAACCGGGACGGGGGCCGTGACAGGCGGGATATTCCAAAAACTCGTGGCTCGCAGCTTTCTCAAAACTCGCTCGAAAAAAGTTTGAAAAAAGCTCGGCTTGAAATTGTCTCGGTTATAAACGGGTCAGCTCGGTTCGGTTTGTAAATGAGCCGAGCTCGAGCTTGGCCTGGCTCGGCTCATGAGCCGGCTCGATAAGGTTTACATCCTTATTTTTTTTGACCCACATTGCTCAGAAGACAAAAACTAAGGGAGTGTCTCACCTATAAAATAACGTAAAGACAACGTACAAAGTAAGCTAACAATTTGTATTTGCATCATTAACCATTTGGTTAAATTAAATTGCAATTATGACTGTTAGTCTTTGAAGAGATTCCTTTTTAGGGATTTTTAAGTAGTAAACTTTGCAGTTCTTTGTTAGTTCGAGCTAGATCTAGCCGAGTCGAGCTAGCTCGAATTTTAATCGAGTCAAGCTCGAGCCTCAAATCTCAGCTCGATTTGAAATTCGAGCTCGAGCCGAGCTCCAGCTGGGTCAAGCTCTGCTCGATTGGTTTACAGCCTGTCACACCCCAACCGATGGCGGAAACATTGGGGCGTGTCACTGAGCGAAACAGATTGTCCAGAAGTTTCCATAACAACTATATTTACCAAATATTTATAGCAACACGTCCCATACCATGTCATAAATGATAATACAATTATTACAGAAAAGATCTAGTCAAATTGTTCTGTTCCGACAACTCAGATTTTCATTACAGACAATTGTTTATTGTTGACCTAGGTCTTTCCTAGCCTCGATTTCACACCAAAGAAAGCAATTTAGCATCCTAAGCACCTATCACATACGTTAAAGTAAAAGTCAATACACATAGTGTAAGGGTGAGCATACAAGTTTGATAATAGCATATAGAGTTCGAAAGTGTTACGCATAACCAGCACGTATACAGTGTAAAATGAGGCATGTTAGTTATCGACATGAACCTATCGATACCAATGACTGCGGGTTGACTACCCAAGGCAGTTCGCGATACACACTCACCACTGTGAGCCATGTAGGTAATTGTCCTTAACAACCCCTGAGTGAACAGGTGTTGAGTCCAAACTAATAGTACTATCGTTGCTAAGGCAGGTAGACAGCACTCCATGTGTAAACATAACAAACAAGCATTCATTAAGTCACGTATACATGCGATAACGGTTAGCGTTTAAAGTATTGCGTAGTGTGTTCGATGTGATTTTGTATAAGTAACGTATGTAACACCCAAAAGTGCTTAAATCAAAAAGGGATCGAGTATACTCACAGTGATTGTTGGATTGAAGGGAGCGCTAGGGAGTAGGGTTAGCCTGAACAGATTGATAGCATAACGATAAGCGACGCGTAAAACGATACGGAGTGCAAGTGGGCAGGACAGTAGTTTGATCGGACGGTAGTCCGATCGGACAGCCAGTCGTTCGGTTACCAGTCCGCTCGGATGGTCATCCGGTCGGGTGACCTTTCGAGTGGATTGTTTCTTCCTTTGGGAAGGATGTGTTTGTGTATGATGGTTTGACCTTTGAAGTTTTCATTGTAGTATTCTAAAAACATTGAAGTATCTCTACCTTTCAGGTCGATCGATCGAAAGACCGTTCGATCGGGCGATAGTCCGATAGGTTGCACACTTTTAGTGAGAACAAGTTCACAGCAGTTTGTTGTTCGATCGAATTGTAGTCCGATCGGGTGGCAACCTGCTGGTATTGAACATGTTGAAAATTGTTTAAGTGTTGGAGTCACAACACTACATGGTCGAGTGGTAGTCCGATCGAATGGTAACCCAATCAGTCAGCCCTTCATTAAATATTCATCCTTCAAGGTTTTGAAAACATAAGTGAAGTGTGGGACCAAGGTGTGTATCGAACGGGTGACAACCCGTTCGGACGTCAGTCTGATCGGACGGCATTCCGTCTGGGTCGTTCCGTTCGTCTTACACTTGGTTGTTTTGATAATTTGTCGTTTTATCGAGATGTTTTGATAGCGTGTTAAGCAACAGAAACCTCGTCAATACTTGGTACTCCTGATCGGACAGTGAAGGGGTAAGGTCCCAAAAACCTCATAATAAGTACTTGGGACCATACCACAACCTTGCTTTTCAACATTTTAACCTTGTGCGGTCGCGCACTGGTCTTACAAAAGAAAAGCTTAAGAAACAAGCAACAGTCAACACTTGCGTGCCAAAAGGAAAACATAAGTCCTTGCGCGGTCCTCCATAAAACAAAGGATGAAAAACCTAGATAAAACACTTCCGCTTAACACCCAGACTTGGGATTTACTTATTCAACTGATTCCATACGATAAGGAGTCACACCAGATTACAGCAGTAATCTTCTAGAAGGGATTCAATCGTGCACCACTAAGACGGTTGTAACCGTCTGGACACGTGTCGCCTTTTCAAGCCTCCCTGAAA
This sequence comes from Helianthus tuberosus, assembly GCA_030545235.1. Classification (NCBI taxonomy): domain Eukaryota; kingdom Viridiplantae; phylum Streptophyta; class Magnoliopsida; order Asterales; family Asteraceae; genus Helianthus; species Helianthus tuberosus. Next base: position 28,730,799 of record CM060407.1, on the reverse strand, counting down.
TCACAACGATAGCATGTAAATGGGAAGTAATCTCCACTTGATCACTTTCCACGTGGCATATCCCCAGCCATAGATCTAACAGCGATCCGTGTGCATTCACGTCAGATCAAGAAGATTAAACGGAAGGAAATGTAACCACTCACGGGGTTAGCATCTTCCGTTAACTTTTCACTAACGGGTTTTCCCGCCCAAAGACTCCCGGCTATAAATATGAGAAACAACCCAGGTATGAATTCAAGTTACACACACTTCTCAAATACATCTTCTTCTTCATAACCCATACTTATTCTCACACCGGAGTCGGGTCAAGGAGAGAACCCATTTCTCCCCTTGGCGAGGCTAACGGTGCTTCTTTTTTGCAGAGTTATCGGAGAAGGAGATCAGTGGTAATCGAATCAAACGAGAGGAAACCTACCTTTTTATGCGGATTCAAACCCCCTAGATAATTGATTCCGATCGATTATCCTAGTGTTTCTTCATTGGCGCCCACCGATTTCTCTGTTTTCTTAGTTTTATCTCGTTTCGATTCATTTTTCTTCATTCTCTGTTCTCACATGACAGAGAATTCATCACCTCACTCATCAGGTCCTCGATCTGCATTCAAGGGTTGTACAACTGTCACACCCCGACCACGTGGAACATACAAAACGTGGCGGAAATGTCGGGGAGTGTTGTAACAGAATTAATCGTTTCAAATCCATGGCAATTGAAGTTTCGTTTTATTGATTAAAAGTGTTACAATGTCTTAACAAACAAAGCAATACAACATAATTAACTAGTCTTGTATCTTTTATTGTCACTAAAGCCCAAGTCTGCCTATATGTATCTTGATCATCTTATGCAACAGTTCCTGAAAAACACATGTGAAAATAGGTACGTCAGCATAAAAATGCCTGTGAGATACATAGGTTTTGTGAAAATAGGTTCCATGACTTATGTTTGAGAAAATGTTTAGTCATGAACCTTGTAATTTGCTTTGTTTTGTAAATCATTTGAAAAACAATGAGTTCAGATGATATGTATAAATAAGTGAATAATGTATGGTTAAATGGATAACCATAGTAAAATGGGTTTGTATAAGATAAGTTGTTTGTAAAACAATGTCTTGTGAAAAGTATGTTATTTGTATAAAATGTTCTATGTCTCAAACTGAAATGATTCAAATAACGCTACAATATGTAATACCATACAAACACTTATATATAGGAAGTACCAGCGGCGTATCCACCATGCTTGTATCATATTACACACACATCGTTACTTAATCACTTAATCAAACCAAACCAAACAATGTAAAATGTCTATGTTTAAATCAATTGTCAAATGTATTGAATAATATGTCAAAGTATTCATGTCAAGATGTAAATTATGTCAAAATGTCTATGTCAAATATCCATGTCAAATGTCTATGTCAAATATCCATGTATGGCAAGTGAAATGTCTCAACTAAACCATATGCACAACAACAAAGTATTGAAGTAAAACTTAGTTTAAATCAAAGTTATGTTTTGTGGGAAATGCATGATCAATGTCAATCATGTTAAAATGTCTATGCCGAAATATCTATGTCAAAATGTCATGTAAAACGATGTACTAAGTAATGCACACAATGGGCACACCTAGCATGAAATGTAATGTAAAACAATGTACCAAGTAATGCACACAATGGGCACACTTAGCATGAAATGTAATGAAATCATGTACTATAATGTACTAACGAACATAGCAAGTATATGATGTCAAAACAGGAAAGCATGAAAGTAACAAGTAGGCACATGTGTTCCACCCCAAAACAGTTTGGAAAACAGTAAAAGAGGGGTCTATGTACTCACCTGAGATTGCTCAGTAGTTCTGGAGTGACAACTAAACAATGCTAGAGATCGCGGATATCAAACGGCACCTAGTATAGGTAACTACGTTAATAAACCGGACCTAGATTGGAAGATTGGGTAGCATTAGGGTTTGTAAACCAAACGAGTGTAGAGACTCGTGTCATTTGGTTTAACAAAGCCTACATACTAAATGAAACTTAACCTAAGTGTCTACGACCCATTACGACCCGTTTAGGTAGCTTATGCTACTTTAACGCGTCGTTCGCGTGAAACGCGTTCGGACCGCCTAACTAGCCCTATGACAAGTGTTATATGCCTAAACATGCTACATAATCAGTTACGTGACAAAGGTTTAGGTTACATATGTTTAATTACCAATTATACATGAAAAGGGTATTCCGGTAATTTACCTAAGGCATATAAACTACCTATCATACAACTACTTAAACGATGTGACCATAGGGTATAACCTCGGAAGGTTATTCCCTACCTACTATGGCCACCTAATGTGTTTGGTCGGATCCTAATGATCGACCAAACTGGGTCGGGTTCGAAGGTATAGGCGATTTATTAGATCGCCTACCCTACGACCCTAGACAACGTGGTAATCAGTAGGCATAGTCCCAAGGGACTATGACCATCGTGATTACAATCACGTTGCGAAGTTCTAACGAACTTCGCATTGACCATTACTGGTCAACGCTGAAAGTCAAACAAAGTTTGACTTTATAACTCGAAAAGCAGTAAAAATAAGGAAAAGAACGAAAGAATACTTACGAAGGGTCCCCGCTAGTGAATCGTGATCGAATAGCTCAGGTATGAAGCGAAGGCCTCAACTTAGAGCATTTGGATCAGATTTGGTGGGTTTTGAATGGAAGGGGGGTTGGGTATTTATAGTAAACGGTCCACCGTTAGGATCGTTTCTCGTAGTACGTGATCGAATCCAAGGCGTACACTTGTCGGAAGCTTATGGTAACTAAGTTGGCCACTCACCATAAGGTATCAACACTTGGCATTGGGATTAGGAGTGGTTTGCAGCTGTTAACAGCTGTTTAAGAAGGTTCTGATCTGCTGGAGATAGCTTACGGACCGTAAGCTCATTAGTGTTGAGGTCCGTAAGCTTGTTGCAGACCAGAAAGTTTGAAAAATGGCAGATTTGGTCCCTGTTGTGTTTTAAGGCCTTTTTCGATGCGTTTGAACCCCGTTAACCTCATTTCAAGGCTCTAAAATGAAGTTAAAGTATAGGGAACTCAAAACATGCTCAAAAATATGCCGGAGGTTGGTTCGTTTGGCCGTACGAACGCGATGTTCGCTTAATTACGACGGAATGCGCATAAGCGCGAAAAACGATCCAAATGACGCGACGAATGGATTTTTCTTAAGGCGAACACTAAAATATAATATAGTCATGCTTACATAAATTTTTGGATGTCCGGATGTATTCGGAACGTAAGTTATGCGCGAAAATGCAAACTTGTGCACTTTTTGACACTTTTAGTCCCTGAATGACCCAAAAGTTTATTTTAGCACACCGAACCCATCAAAGCCTATTTCTAAGCTATGTAGAGGATTTTTAAGGTGTGTTTAACTTATGGTCATGTTCCGGAATGTCTGTTACAGTTCAAATTGGCATACTTTCGCAGTTTGTCAACTTTAGTCCCTGTAAGTGATTTAACTTTGATTTCACCACACCAAACCTTCCAAATCTTATATCTAAGTTATGTAAAGGTTATTTAAGGTATGTTAAGCCTATTTCACTATTCCGGAGTGTTCGTTGCATTAAACTGGTTATATTTACGCATTAGTGCGCGTATAACCTTCCAGAAAGCGATTTAGAGCTTGAAATCGAACATGAGTCGATATGTGCAAAAGATACATATATTTATACAAGTCCAAAGTATGAAATACATTATTTCATTGGTTTGGCATTTGTTTGATGGTTGAAATGACACAGGTGTTACAGTCTCCCCTACTTTAGGAAATTTCGTCCCGAAATTAATTCGTAGGAGTCTATTTGTGACTTTGTGTTAAATAACCATCAAAGATGAACAAGACGTAATCCTGTAATTTCTCTTTAACGAACATTTTTCAGAAATGAAAAATGAACAGAGTTATTTTCAACAGGCATTCTTTAGAAACAAAAATGAACAGAATAGTCATTTTACATCTTCAGAAACAAAAATGAACGGAATAGTCATTTTATATCTTCAGAAACAAAAATGAACGGAATAGTCATTTTACATCTTCAGAAACAAAAATGAACAGAATAATCATTTTACATCTTCAGAAACAAAACAGAATAGTCATTTTACATCTTCGGAAACAAAAATGAACGGAATAGTCATTTTACATCTTCAGAAACAAAAATGAACGGAATAGCCATTTTACATCTTCAGAAACAAAAATGAACGGAATAGTCATTTTACATCTTCAGAAACAAAAATGATCGGAATAGTCATTTTACATCTTCAGAAACAAAAATGAACGGAATAGTCATTTTACATCTTCAGAAACAAAAATGAACGGAATAGTCATTTTACATCTTCAGAAACAAAAATGAACGGAATAGTCATTTTACATCTTCAGAAACAAAAATGAACGGAATAGTCATTTTACATCTTCAGAAACAAAAATGATCGGAATAGTCATTTTACATCTTCAGAAACAAAAATGAACAGAGTTAACTCTAGATACATGACAAAACTTGCTGTGGTTTCTGTGCACTAAATTTTATAATTATGTACGCGTCCATAATTACGTAATTCCTTGCACAGTCCGCACAATGCATTTCATGATGTGTCGGGGAAGAAAAATATCAAATCTGTGATGAGTGTGACTAGACTACCCTAGGGTCCTTTTAATCAGATCAACACATGATCTTTTTAATTAGACCACCAAGGAGTCCTTTCAGCTATATCATCACATGATTTTACTAACCAGATTTTTGGATCAATCTGTTTAACTAGACCACTCAGGGGTCTAATTATGGTGTAGTACTATATAATCCGAGGGACTTAACTACAACGTAGAAGCCCATTGAGGATTTAATATAGTACCTTTGGATATCCTACTATGAATTTCCTTATACAAAGATATGGAAGATTCTACGAGGATTTGGATAACAAAACTTGGATTACACAAAAACATAAAAGAAAACACATAAGCACATAATCACATAGTTGTTTAATTTGTTTATTAATTTGTTATCTTTGGACGCGGATACTTAAAGTACACCAGGAATCCAATTCGTGGATTTCATTTGGCACTTTAATCATTTCAAGAATCCATTCATGAAGATAGGATGATCAACCAAAAATTCGATTTCCGTTTTTCAGGAAAAACGCAATATTCGAATTAAGGTACACAATAATTTAGGACATACGGAAATACCCTTGGGTACCCTATTAAGAATTTATAGTGGTACTTGGGGTATTCGTACAGAATTATAACTTGTACCTTGTACTTCGTTTCTTTGCAAGAGACGGGTACTTAGGATCTTTGTGGAAAACGCAAGAGATTGTAACATGGAAGAATTTTGGGGATAGTTTGCTTTTCAAGGAATACGATTCCTCGATTGTCGGTATTATAGGGGATATGTTGTTTATGCATACAACCACATAAATACATTGTAATGTAAATAAAAAGATTTATTTATTAACAATGATAACAACTGTTTCATGAACCTTGACAACAAAAGAAAATAATACATAAGATATGATTATTTCTAAAGAGTGTTGTCTCCTAGTCGATCAGATGCTCATCTCTGTGCTGGATTAGCATTTGCAAGCTTTGGGCAATTTCTTCGGAAATGTCCCATCTCGCCACACTTGTTGCAAGAACCTGGTGGAAAGCGAGCTCGAGCATGTTTGTTGTCAGCTTGCTTCGGTGCAACTGCTGCAACGCAAACTTTTGCCACATGACCTTTAAGTCCACAAATTTGGCATTCGCGGCACTTCACATTAGCATGATGATGTAGGCCACATCGGTTACACAAGGGTGAAGTTCCATTGTATGGCTTCCTAGTACGGGGTTGAGCTGGTTGGTTGGGGATAGCTTGATCACTGTAAGTAACCATGGCGAAGTTCTGAGAAGCCTTTTGCTTCTTTGACTTCTCAGGGAATTCAGTCTGTACATCCATGGTCTTTGATTCCTCAACTGGTTTCTTGTCACCCTTTCGAAAAAGCTTACGTTTCCTGATCTGAGATTCAGTCAACGTTGCAGATAGCTCAATGGCCTGCCTAACCGTAGTGGGGTTACTACCGGTAACAATGTCCTGAACTAAGTCAGGGAGACCATCAATGTATTTTTCGATCGCCTTATCCAAAGGCGTAACCATGGTAGGACACAACAGGCTCAGCTCCTCATATCGATCAGTGTATGCTCGATGTTCACCGCTGTCTTGCTTAAGATCGTCGAATTCCCTTTCCAATGCCCTGATCTCGTGACGAGGACAGAATTCCTTCATCATCAGTGTTCGAAGTTCTTCCCAAGTTTGGGCCAGTGCCACATCGGCACCCCTATCTCTCACCACACCGTTCCACCATGTCAAAGCTCGTTTCTCAAAGACACTGGATGCGAAATCTACCTTTCGATCGTTTGGACATTGAACATGCCTGAAAGTGCTCTCTAGACTCTCGAACCATTGCAAAAGTGCAGTCGCTCCTTGAGACCCAGAAAACTTTGATGGCTTGGCTGAGTTGAACGTCTTGAAGCTGCAGAGAGCATTATTGTTGTTGATAGCTTGGTGACATTGGGCAACGAGGTTTGGGATTGCAGCAGTTATTTGCTGTGTAATGACAGCTGCCAGATCGTCAATAGATACCGGATTTTCGCGTCGAGGAGGCATTCTAAAAGAGGAAACATGAAATGAAACGAGTGAGAGAATTAGACGAAAAGAATGAGATGAACAAATCTGATGAAAGCCAGGATAGTGGTCATTTGTTTGTTACTACAAAGCAACAAACGACACACAGTGACTGAATTAAAGTAAATGGATCAAAATAATGTATCGCGAAGACATGCTCGCCTATAAGTGAACACTCATCCCAAGAATTCCCAGGTAAGCACAACTGGTCTCGCGTCTGATGAGATGTATACGAAGTGCTTGCCTAGACAGAAAACCCAGAATACAGGCATTCACCCTTCCAGTTTGCACGTGTTCACACTATTTAGGACCCAAAACTTTGACGAGATTTTGAAAACTCAAAAGGGTTCAAAACCTTACAATAAAGGGTTCAAAACCTTGTAATCAATCATCCTAGAACAGATGATTAGTTTTCAAAGCGGTTTTGAAATTTATGTTCTTGTTGTGGTCGTCGCCTAAGGATAGGTGACGGTATTGTTTTATGACTAAACGCAAGCAAACTCGCGTTAGGGTCCTAAGAAGGTTATAGACTAGGTCAAAGCATTACTAATAACCTAATTCCCTATAACCATTGGCTCTGATACCATCTTTTCTGTCACACCCCGACCACGTGGAACATACAAAACGTGGCGGAAATGTCGGGGAGTGTTGTAACAGAATTAATCGTTTCAAATCCATGGCAATTGAAGTTTCGTTTTATTGATTAAAAGTGTTACAATGTCTTAACAAACAAAGCAATACAACATAATTAACTAGTCTTGTATCTTTTATTGTCACTAAAGCCCAAGTCTGCCTATATGTATCTTGATCATCTTATGCAACAGTTCCTGAAAAACACATGTGAAAATAGGTACGTCAGCATAAAAATGCCTGTGAGATACATAGGTTTTGTGAAAATAGGTTCCATGACTTATGTTTGAGAAAATGTTTAGTCATGAACCTTGTAATTTGCTTTGTTTTGTAAATCATTTGAAAAACAATGAGTTCAGATGATATGTATAAATAAGTGAATAATGTATGGTTAAATGGATAACCATAGTAAAATGGGTTTGTATAAGATAAGTTGTTTGTAAAACAATGTCTTGTGAAAAGTATGTTATTTGTATAAAATGTTCTATGTCTCAAACTGAAATGATTCAAATAACGCTACAATATGTAATACCATACAAACACTTATATATAGGAAGTACCAGCGGCGTATCCACCATGCTTGTATCATATTACACACACATCGTTACTTAATCACTTAATCAAACCAAACCAAACAATGTAAAATGTCTATGTTTAAATCAATTGTCAAATGTATTGAATAATATGTCAAAGTATTCATGTCAAGATGTAAATTATGTCAAAATGTCTATGTCAAATATCCATGTCAAATGTCTATGTCAAATATCCATGTATGGCAAGTGAAATGTCTCAACTAAACCATATGCACAACAACAAAGTATTGAAGTAAAACTTAGTTTAAATCAAAGTTATGTTTTGTGGGAAATGCATGATCAATGTCAATCATGTTAAAATGTCTATGCCGAAATATCTATGTCAAAATGTCATGTAAAACGATGTACTAAGTAATGCACACAATGGGCACACCTAGCATGAAATGTAATGTAAAACAATGTACCAAGTAATGCACACAATGGGCACACTTAGCATGAAATGAAATGTAAAACAATGTACCAAGTAATGCACACAATGGGCACACTTAGCATGAAATGTAATGAAATCATGTACTATAATGTACTAACGAACATAGCAAGTATATGATGTCAAAACAGGAAAGCATGAAAGTAACAAGTAGGCACATGTGTTCCACCCCAAAACAGTTTGGAAAACAGTAAAAGAGGGGTCTATGTACTCACCTGAGATTGCTCAGTAGTTCTGGAGTGACAACTAAACAATGCTAGAGATCGCGGATATCAAACGGCACCTAGTATAGGTAACTACGTTAATAAACCGGACCTAGATTGGAAGATTGGGTAGCATTAGGGTTTGTAAACCAAACGAGTGTAGAGACTCGTGTCATTTGGTTTAACAAAGCCTACATACTAAATGAAACTTAACCTAAGTGTCTACGACCCATTACGACCCGTTTAGGTAGCTTATGCTACTTTAACGCGTCGTTCGCGTGAAACGCGTTCGGACCGCCTAACTAGCCCTATGACAAGTGTTATATGCCTAAACATGCTACATAATCAGTTACGTGACAAAGGTTTAGGTTACATATGTTTAATTACCAATTATACATGAAAAGGGTATTCCGGTAATTTACCTAAGGCATATAAACTACCTATCATACAACTACTTAAACGATGTGACCATAGGGTATAACCTCGGAAGGTTATTCCCTACCTACTATGGCCACCTAATGTGTTTGGTCGGATCCTAATGATCGACCAAACTGGGTCGGGTTCGAAGGTATAGGCGATTTATTAGATCGCCTACCCTACGACCCTAGACAACGTGGTAATCAGTAGGCATAGTCCCAAGGGACTATGACCATCGTGATTACAATCACGTTGCGAAGTTCTAACGAACTTCGCATTGACCATTACTGGTCAACGCTGAAAGTCAAACAAAGTTTGACTTTATAACTCGAAAAGCAGTAAAAATAAGGAAAAGAACGAAAGAATACTTACGAAGGGTCCCCGCTAGTGAATCGTGATCGAATAGCTCAGGTATGAAGCGAAGGCCTCAACTTAGAGCATTTGGATCAGATTTGGTGGGTTTTGAATGGAAGGGGGTTGGGTATTTATAGTAAACGGTCCACCGTTAGGATCGTTTCTCGTAGTACGTGATCGAATCCAAGGCGTACACTTGTCGGAAGCTTATGGTAACTAAGTTGGCCACTCACCATAAGGTATCAACACTTGGCATTGGGATTAGGAGTGGTTTGCAGCTGTTAACAGCTGTTTAAGAAGGTTCTGATCTGCTGGAGATAGCTTACGGACCGTAAGCTCATTAGTGTTGAGGTCCGTAAGCTTGTTGCAGACCAGAAAGTTTGAAAAATGGCAGATTTGGTCCCTGTTGTGTTTTAAGGCCTTTTTCGATGCGTTTGAACCCCGTTAACCTCATTTCAAGGCTCTAAAATGAAGTTAAAGTATAGGGAACTCAAAACATGCTCAAAAATATGCCGGAGGTTGGTTCGTTTGGCCGTACGAACGCGATGTTCGCTTAATTACGACGGAATGCGCATAAGCGCGAAAAACGATCCAAATGACGCGACGAATGGATTTTTCTTAAGGCGAACACTAAAATATAATATAGTCATGCTTACATAAATTTTTGGATGTCCGGATGTATTCGGAACGTAAGTTATGCGCGAAAATGCAAACTTGTGCACTTTTTGACACTTTTAGTCCCTGAATGACCCAAAAGTTTATTTTAGCACACCGAACCCATCAAAGCCTATTTCTAAGCTATGTAGAGGATTTTTAAGGTGTGTTTAACTTATGGTCATGTTCCGGAATGTCTGTTACAGTTCAAATTGGCATACTTTCGCAGTTTGTCAACTTTAGTCCCTGTAAGTGATTTAACTTTGATTTCACCACACCAAACCTTCCAAATCTTATATCTAAGTTATGTAAAGGTTATTTAAGGTATGTTAAGCCTATTTCACTATTCCGGAGTGTTCGTTGCATTAAACTGGTTATATTTACGCATTAGTGCGCGTATAACCTTCCAGAAAGCGATTTAGAGCTTGAAATCGAACATGAGTCGATATGTGCAAAAGATACATATATTTATACAAGTCCAAAGTATGAAATACATTATTTCATTGGTTTGGCATTTGTTTGATGGTTGAAATGACACAGGTGTTACAACAACCTCAAATGCTCAGATCGACGGAATCATGGGAATTAACGGAAGCAACAATCACTCAATCGGAAAGGACTCCTCAGATCAACTCATAGAGAGAGCCCCGGAATATTGGTTTGACAGATTTCAAACGGCTGTAAACCAAATTTTTACACAAATCAACAGATCTAAGTTCCCAAACATCAGATCTGATACTTCACAAAGAAACAATAGTACGATTGGTACTGTAGTATTGGACCCACAGAAACCTTATCAATGGAATACCCAATCTAACAGTCATACTAAGGTAATTCCAAAATCAGAAGGTACCAGTACTCTGATAACTGAATCAAAAGAAATATACATGGTACAAGGAGGTCCTTCACGAAGGCCAAACAAACGACATCATAATCAGCACTGGAGGGAACAGCAAGTGGTGTTTCCTATTGTTCCTGGAGGCCCTTAGGAAGAGCGACCAGTAATTATTACTGGCATCTTCGGCCATTACCGAACGGACTATATGTTTATAGATCCAGGAAGCTCGATGGATATCATATACGAGCAGTGCTTCAAGCAGCTCGATCCAGAAGACAAAGCACGTTTAGAACCGGTAGATTTCCCTCTCACCGGATTTTGCAATGAAGTTGTATTCCCGCTGGGGCAAATAGCATTCCCTGTGACTCTATCTGATGGTGAACATTCGCGCACAGTCACAGTGAATTTCATGGTCATGCCAGCAACATCACGCCATGATGTGTTGCTCGGTAGAAGGTCACAGAGAGAATTCAGTATGATTACCTCTATTCCGCACGCTGCATGTGGATTTCCAACAGAAACTGGAGTTGCGATTCTGTACTCAAGTAAGGAGGTCATGTACGTGGATGATGAGCCAGCAACAAAAATAGCCAAACCCTTAACTTCGAATGAACCAGAGAAATGGGTTCTGAACGATGAATATCCAGAACAGACTATTCAGCTAGGGCAAACCATTTCCCCTGCAACACGAGCACAATTAAAAGAGTTATTGTCCAATAACAAAGACATATTTTCTTGGTGCCCAGCAGACATGACTGGCGTACCGCGCGACATAGCGCAACATTGTCTGAACATCCGACCATCAGCAGAACCTGTTGCTCAGGGAAGGCGCAGCTTCAGCGATGAGAAAGCAAAAGCTATGGACGAGCAAGTGACAGAGCTACTTAACGCTGGAATCTTACGCGAGGTTCAATACCATACATGGGTCGCCAACCCAGTAATGGTCCAAAAGCACAATGGAGGATGGAGAATGTGCGTCGACTTCAAAGACCTGAATAAAGCATGCCCAAAAGATTGCTACGCGCTTCCCGAGATAGACAAAAAAGTCGACTCTATAGCATCATTTCGATGGAAATGCTTTCTTGACTGTTATAAAGGTTATCATCAGGTTCGGATGAAAGAAGAAGACGAAGATAAAACCGCATTTCGAACAGACAAGGGCATCTTCTGTTATACAAAAATGCCATTCGGCCTGCGCAACGCAGGCGCAACTTACCAACGCTTAATGGACACAGTTTTCAGAGGTGACATTGGCAAGACAGTCGAAGTATACATGGATGACCTCGTCATCATGAGCCACGAGGAAGACACGATGCTCGCCAATATTCAGCGCACGTTCGATTCTTTGCGCAGCGTGAACTTGAAACTCAACCTAACGAAATGCTCCTTCGGCATGGAGGAGGGGAAATTTTTGGGCTTTATAGTCACAAGAGACGGTTTTAAAGTAAACCCGGAGAAAGTACAGGCAATCCAGCTAATGCCATCACCTGCAACAATAAAAGAAATACAAAGACTCGCCGGACGTCTTGCAGCCCTGAACAAATTCTTGGCAAATCACGCAGCAAAGTCTTATCCATTCATCAGCACGCTGCGAAACTGTGCGAAGAAAACCCACTTCCAGTGGACACCTGAAGCAGAAGCAGCCTTCAAACAAATGAAGGAGTGTTTAATTCAGTTGCCAACACTGACCGCACCAAGAGAAAAAGAACCACTGATTTTATATCTATCTGCTGCGGAAGTAGCGGTAGGAGCAGTATTGATGGTAGAACGAGAAAATATTCAGACTCCAATTTATTACATAAGCAAGATGCTCACTGGCCCAGAAACGCGCTACTCAATGATCGAAAAACTAGTCCTAGCGCTAGTACATGTATCACGACGCTTACGTCGATATTTCTCTGGTCATGTCATCATAGTTCTTACCAACTACCATTTGGGTCAAATCTTGTCTAAACCTGACGTTGCGGGAAGATTTGCCAAATGGGCTATTGAGCTTGGAGGATACAATATCCTGTACAGACCACGACCGGCAATCAAAGGGCAAGTCCTAGCAGATTTCGCCATAGAAGTTCCAATTGACAAAATCCAAGAGTGTGAGGCGATCCAAAACCCTGTTCCTGTTTTCGACGACAGAGTCTGGACCTTGCACACAGACAGCGCTTCTAATGATGACAGAGCAGGGGCAGGTCTCCGACAAGTCAGCCCGGATGACCATGAACTTACATATGCCATACGCCTAGACTTCCGAAGCACTAACAACGAAGCAGAATACGAAGCGTTTTTAGCGGGCCTTCGTTTAGCGCTTAAAATGGGGGCAAGAAACCTCGAAGCTAACGTTGATTCAAAGCTAGTAGCTGAGCAAGTTAATGGGCACTACGATGCAAGAGGAGAAGCTATGGCGTTGTACTTAGAACAAGCGCGAATGTTAATTGGTCAATTCCAAACGTTCAAAGTCAACCATATAAACAGAAGTGAAAACAAACATGCGGACGCATTGAGCAAATTGGCCGCAACCAGCTTTAAGCACTTAGCAAAAGAAGTACGCATAGAGGTACTGTCCAATCCCTCTGTTCCTCTCAAACAAGTCAACATCATAGAGATCGGTAGTCCGTCCTGGATGTCCCGGATCCTCTTATACTTGCAGCACGGGAAACTCCCAGAGGAAAAAGCAGAAGCCAGAAAAATCCAGAATAAAGCAATAAACTACGAAATGGCGGACGGCATTCTATACAGAAAGTCATTCATGGGACCATTACTCCGATGCGTTGACAAGACAGACGCGCAATACCTGGTCAGAGAAATCCATGAAGGCTTATGCGGAATACATGCCGGACCACGCATGGTAGTAGCTAAAATAATGAGTGCAGGATATTATTGGCCGGGAATGCACGTAGACGCGGTAGAAATATTACGGAAATGCGCAGCATGCCAACGTCACGCGCCAAAGACGCTCCGGCCAAAGAATCCACTAGTACCAGTCACGTCTGCCTGGCCATTCCAACAATGGGGCATCGATCTTGTTGGCCCATTTCCTGACGGGCCAGGCGTAGTAAAATTCATCATTGTAGCAGTCGACAACTTCACGAAGTGGGTTGAAGCTAAAGCCTTGGCCTCAACCACAGCAATGGTAATCCGCAAATTTATATGGGAACATATTATTTGCAGATTTGGATTACCATTGCGCATCATTTCCGACAACGGCACTAACTTTGCCTCAGAAGATCTACAGAAATGGTTCAAGGAAATGAAGATTGAGCATAACTTTGCCTCCGTGACACACCCGCAAGCAAACGGCCAAGTCGAAAGCATCAACAAACAAATAGTCGACGGCATTAAAGCACGACTGGGCACAGCGCGCAGAGGATGGGTTGATGAACTCCCCAGCATCCTATGGGCACATCGAACAATGCCAAAGACTAGCACGGGAGAAACTCCATTCAGTCTGGTCTACGGGTCTGAAGCCGTAATCCCAGCCGAAATCGGCCGACCGTCACCGCGCATGATAGCCATGGAAAAACAAAACAATGAGCAAGAACGAAGAATGGATTTAGACCTTCTTGAAGAAAGGCGCGAGAACGCCGCCATCACAGAAGCAAGGTACAAATCCAAACTCGAAAAATATTACAACGCGCGCGTACGCGTGTGTACCTTTGTCCCCGGTGATTTCGTCTTGCGCGACAATGAAGCGTCAAACGCAGAAAAACCGGGCAAATTAGCGCCAAAATGGGAAGGACCATACATCATCAATGGGGTCCTAGGTAAAGGGGCATACACCCTAAAAAGAATTGACGGGACTCTAGTTCCCCGCACCTGGAATGCGCAGCAGCTGTGCAGGTGTTACATATAGGACAAATCATTCACAGGCAATATATTTCCTATTTACACTTGTATTACAAGCCTCACGCTTTATTAATACAAACATTATTTTCATGCTTGTTACTGTTTGTTACAAATTGCATGTAATTCTTTTGGTTTGCGCGAAAACAATATGGTAAACATTGTACACCTCATGAACAGTCTGGAAAAAGCGCAACATAAGCGCATATTCTGGACAAACGTTCACACATGAGCACAATACCATCTCTCATTCGCTCTACCTGATCAAAGCAATTAAAACACATGCAACATATTGTAATCCAAACATACAAAAACAAACAAAACCTACAGGTACAGCAGTACACCAAAATATATATATCATCAAGTGTAGCATAAACACTTCATAACAAGATCAGGGCAATGATCTTCAAAAATTTTTAGTACCAAGACTAGAATATTTACAAGAACATCAAAAAAGAGGAAATCCTGGTTCCAAGTTACACCTAACTGGTAGCAGGATCTTCTACAACAAACAACACACGATCAACACGACGTTTCTTCCGACGGGAATACACCAGGTCACACCCACCGTGCTGAAGCCCTGGGAAATGTGCCATCAAGGCATCCACAGACAAAACAGTAGCCTCTTCTTCAACCTCCGGCTGATGAACTTCATAAACAGATCCCATCACCATGGGAAGAACGGAGGATACTGGTTTCTCTGGTCCGGTGGCCACCAGCGGCGGCAAACTGGCAAGAAGTAGGAGGCCTTCAGCAGCTTCGTACAATCTCAAAATATCCAGGAGACGGCAAGTGCAAACGGAACCCTTTACCTTCATTTTCTCCAAATTGAGAAGGAACATAAACTTTCCCAAATATAAATAAAGAGGAACCGGACTTCGAGGAGAAGAAAAGCTCGATCATCATGATTAATTGTCAGGGAAACGTATCATCCGAACGACGCCACAGGAACCAGGGTCATATCTCCATTAATGAAGTCTGACAGGCGCCATTACGTACCCCAATATATAAAAAAAAGGCAAAATATCACAAAATACCAATTTTTTATTACAAACTGACGTCACCAAACGTCAGGTCATAATTACAAAGAAAAAAATCACAATTTCTCCCTAGAAAAAGTTTTTTAAACAAAAATCTTCTCATAGAAGATTCCTCATTTTCGCGCCAAAAAGCATTTCCCTCTCATAAGTCCAGTGCTCCACTTATTTCCATAAGTACAACACTAGACTGGGGGGACTTGAAGGGGTAAGGTCCCAAAAACCTCATAATAAGTACTTGGGACCATACCACAACCTTGCTTTTCAACCTTTTAACCTTGCGCGGCCGCGCACTGGTCTTACAAAAGAAAAGCTTAAGAAACAAGCAACAGTCAACACTTGCGCGCTAAAAGGAAAACATAAGTCCTTGCGCGGTCCTCCATAAAACAAAGGATGAAAAACCTAGATAAAAGACTTCCGCTTAACACCTAGACTTGGGATTTACTTATTCAGCTGATTCCACACGATAAGGAGTCACACCAGATTACAGCAGTAATCTTCTAGAAGGGATTCAATCGTGCACCACTAAGGCGGTTGTAACCGTCTGGACACGTGTCACCTTTTCAAGCCTCCCTGAAATCACAACGATAGCATGTAAATGGGGAGTAATCTCCACTTGATCACTTTCCACGTGGCATATCCCCAGCCATAGATCTAACAACGATAGCATGTAAATGGGGAGTAATCTCCACTTCTTCAGACAGGAACCACCCAAATCTGATTAGTTAACGCTTAACCCGAAATTGGTAAACCTCGTGGATAGAATCCAGATCTTGGACCACACTACCACCAGAATGAGTAGGAAGTCGGCGCAAGCTCCGATTCTATCGGTATTGAGTGTAAAAGAGTTGAAAGAAAGTTGAAAAACCATCTTTCAATCCTTTTTATTGCGAATATGTTTAGATCTATGAAAGATCTTTGTTTGTTTATGTGGAAATCGGTTAGATCTAAGTTGTTCGGGGTGGATTGAGGCCAAAACATGAAGTTCTCAAGCACACATGATGACGTCATCCTAGAACACCTTGAATCTTGATAATTTCACGGTTAAAAGTTAAGATTCAAAAGATAGAAAGGTGTAGGAGTGCGTGTGGATTAGGGAAGTACAAGATTTAGGACGAGATCTTACCGGAATTGCGAGAAATCGGAGAAAAAGCAAGGTTAGAGCGCTGTTCGGACGAGAGTTGCCAAAAGTGGAAAGTATGATGGTGACATGGGGTATTTATAGGGTTACCCAAAGTGGAAAGGAGCTGGTCGATCGGATGGCAGCCCGGTCGAATAGCTGTCCGATCGAGCGGCAGCTCGATCGAACGGCTAGTCGATCGGCTGGTCTCCTGATCGATCAGTCACTTGGTTTGAGTGTTCGGCGCGACGAGTTTTTCCGTTTCGATTGTGATTGCGAGCGTTTAGATGCGTTAGAGTTTCCTAGTCAAATTACTTTTAATCCCAACTACTATATCAACATACAAGCATCCTTATTTCATATTCGTTTAGCGTTTGCGATTTGATTGCGATTGAGTTTCGATTTCGTTTCGATTGATTACCCCACATAACATAAATAAACATGCACAGGTAACACATAAGGCACACACACACGTATAACAATAATCAAAATGCGTAATTCGAGTTGCGAGTGCGATTGCGATAGCGATAAAGCGATTAAACATGCGATAGATAGCGATTACTATGCGATTATTATTAGATACTCCACATAATACAACTAAAGCGATAACAAAATAGACTAACTAAGAGTCAAAGAAGTCAAAACAGGAATTGAGCAAGGAGAGACAGATCGCAATTAGCAATCTTTTCTTCCTTTGACTTCAATCTTGACTTTTACTTTGACTTTCGAAACACGGGGTGTTACAGCCTCCCCTAGTTGAGGGAATTTCGTCCCGAAATTAGGCCGAAGCCGTAACAAACAACTGTGGGTACTTCGCCTTCATGTCGCTTTCGAGTTCCCAAGTGAACTCTGCGCCTCGTTTGCCTTCCCATCGGACTTTCACAATAGGAATGCGTGAGCGACTGAGCTGCTTGGTTTGGCGATCCATGATTTCGACAGGCTTCTCCACGAAGTGTAGTTTTCGTTTACTTGGAGGTCATCGAGAGGTACAATTAAATCATGCTCAGCCAGGCACTTTCGGAGGTTTGACACATGGAAAGTCGGGTGGACATTACTAAGTTCCTCTGGTAGTTCGAGTCTGTAGGCGACTTTTCCGATCCTTTCTAGAATCTTAAAAGGTCCAACATATCGAGGCGCTAGTTTCCCTTTCTTGCCGAATCTGACCACACCCTTCCAAGGTGATACCTTTAGGAGTACGTAGTCGCCAACGTCAAATTCAAGGGGCTTGCGTCGTCTATCGGCGTAACTTTTCTGTCGACTTCGAGCTTTCAACAGGTTGTCTCGAATTTGGAGGACTTTGTCAGTCGTTTCTTGTAATAGCTCGGGACCGTTTAGTTGCGAGTGACCGATCTCGTGCCACACAATAGGCGATCGACATCTTCTTCGGTATAAAGCCTCGAATGGTGCCATTTGAATGCTGGAATGATAACTGTTGTTGTACGAGAATTCGACAAATGGGAGGTATGCATCCCAATTACCGCCGAAATCTATGACACACGAACGGAGCATGTCTTCAAGAGTACAGATCGTTCTATCAGTCTGACCGTCGGTTTGAGGGTGGAATGCGGTACTTAGATTAAGCGTTGTACCGAGAGCATCTTGAAACGTTTCCCACAGTCGTGAGGTAAACCGAGCGTCACGGTCAGAGATGATGTCGCGAGGCGTCCCATGTCGACAAATGATCTCATCGGTGTAGATTCGGGCTAATCGTTCTACCTTGTAGTTTTCCCGTATTGGCAAAAAGTGGGCTGATTTGGTCAAACGGTCAACAACAACCCAGATGCTGTCGTGACCTGATGGCGCGCACGGGAGCTTGGTTATGAAATCCATAGCTATACTTTCCCACTTCCATATAGGGATCGGGGGTTGTTCGAGTAAGCCAGAGGGTCTTTTATGTTCAGCCTTTACCTTCGAGCAAGTCATGCACTTTCCAACGTAGAGGGCAATATCTCTTTTCATGCCCGGCCACCAGTACTTATTGCGAAGGTCCTGGTACATTTTGTCGGCACAGGGATGAATATAATACCGGGATTTGTGGGCTTCGTCCATCAATATCTGTCGCAAATTGGTCCGTTTGGGGATCCAAATCTGATCCAGATAATGGAATATCCCATTCAACTTATTCACAAGATGGGCTCCATCGTGGTAGATTCTTTCCTTATCCAAAGTGCGCTCGTTAAAACAAGCATGCTGGGCTTCACGGATAAGGGTTTCGAGATCGTATTGGGCTTGGGTTTTACGAATGCTGAGCAAGTAATTCCGTCTGCTGAGAGCGTCGGCAATGACATTTGCTTTGCCTGGGTGATAACGAATCTCACAGTCATAATCGTTAAGAAGTTCTACCCATCGGCGTTGACGCGTATTAAGTTCCTTCTGGTCAAAGATATGTTGTAGGCTCCTATGATCGGTGAAGATCATACACTTTGTACCATATAGGTAGTGTCGCCAAATCTTTAACGTAAAAACAATTGCGCCTAGCTCGAGATCATGGGTTGTATAGTTCTTTTCGTGGATTTTGAGTTGACGAGATGCGTAAGCTATAACCTTGTCCCGTTGCATGAGGACACAGCCAAGACCAAGGTTGGAAGCATCACAATAGACAATGAAGTCGTCGTTTTCGTCGGGCAATGTGAGAACAGGAGCATTGCAAAGCATGCACTTGAGGGTTTGGAAAGCAGACTCTTGTTCAGTTCCCCAAACAAAAGGCTTGTCTTTATGCGTGAGAGCGATAAGCGGCACAACGATCTTTGAGAATCCTTCGATAAATCATCGATAATAGCCCGCTAGTCCGAGAAAAGAACGGACTTCAGACGGGTTCTTAGGTGTAATCCAACTCTTAACGGCTTCGATCTTCGCGGGATCGACGTGAATACCTTGACTATTTACAATGTGACCGAGGAATTGAACCTCCTCCAGCCAGAATTCGCACTTGGAGAACTTGGCATAGAGTCGATTCCCTTGGAGTAGCTCGAGAACCAAACGTAGATGTTGCGCGTGTTCGGCTTTCGATTTGGAATAGATCAAGACATCGTCGATGAACACGTTGACGAAACGGTCGAGATAAGGTTTACACACGCGATTCATCAGATCCATGAAAACCGCGGGTGCGTTGGTTAAACCAAAAGGCATAACAACGAACTCATAGTGGCCGTAACGAGTGTGAAAAGTGGTCTTGGGTATATCCTCCTCTTGAATGCGTAGCTGGTGATAGCCTGAGCGTAGATCGATCTTGGAGAAGCACGTAGCACCTTGTAGCTGATCAAACAAATCATCAATGCGAGGCAGGGGATAGCGATTCTTGATAGTCAACTTATTCAGTTCCCGGTAGACGATGCACATCCGGAACGACCCATCCTTCTTTTTGACGAAAAGGACTGGTGTGCCCCAAGGAGAGGTGCTCGGGCGAATGAAGCCTTTCTCAAGTAATTCCTGAAGCTGACTCGAGAGTTCACACATTTCGGATGGTGCGAGTCAGTAAGGAGCTTTGGCAACAGGGTTGGCTCCAGGAATAAGGTCGATACGAAAGTCGATATCACGACTTGGCGGTAGGCCGGGAAGATCCTCCGGAAAAACGTTTGGAAATTCTCGAACCACTGGGACATCGTTTACACCGGGTCCTCCTTTCTTTTCCTTCTCCGCTACTACAATGTTAGCCAAGAAAACTCTGTATTCCTTGCGGAGATACTTGCTAGCTTGGACACACGACAGGAGCTTGAGACCTTTCGAGGCAGTTTCGCCATAAACACACAATAAA
The DNA here is from genome assembly GCA_030545235.1 of Helianthus tuberosus. Lineage (NCBI taxonomy): Eukaryota > Viridiplantae > Streptophyta > Magnoliopsida > Asterales > Asteraceae > Helianthus > Helianthus tuberosus. Next base: position 28,710,239 of record CM060407.1, on the reverse strand, counting down.
TCACCATTTGTGGGCGAGAATCGAATCATCTTATCAAAGCACATGACTTCAGCATGGTTTTTGCGAAGAAAGTCCATGCCTACTATGACATCAAAACTTCCGAGTTGCATCGGAATAAGGTCGATTGGGAAGATGTGATTGTTGAGCTCAAGAGTACAATCACGAAGAACAGAATTAACAGCGACAGTTCTTCCGGTGGCGACTTCAACATCGAACGTCGAGGGGAGATGGGAGCGTTTACGACTAAGAAGCTTCTCGATATCAAACGACACAAAGCAGTTATCGGCTCCAGTATCAAACAAACACGATGCATAAATACCATTCACAAGGAACGTACCATTGACTACGTTGTTGTCAGCCTGGGCTTGGCGCACATTGATGTTGAAAGTTCTGGCGCGTGCGGCTTGCTGTTGCTGCTGAGGTTGTTGCTGATGTCGAGGATGTTGCTGCTGGGGCTCTTGTTTCATAACCCTATTCGGGCACATGTTCGTAAAGTGGTTGGGATCACCACATGCGAAGCAGACCCGGGGGTTGACCGCGGGTACCTGAGCCGCTTGTTGGCCTTGTGGGGCTGGGAGCAGAGCTTGATGAGCAGTGGCTTGAGCTGGTGCTTGACGGGGACCAGTACGGCAGTTAGCAGTGAAATGGCCGTACATATTGCAGTGAGCGCAGAAACGGCAGGCGAGACCCACCGGGTGATGATAAGAACATGTTGGGCAAGCCGGGTGGGGGCTTGTGTATGCACGCTTTGCAGGCGGTGCATAAGTAACTGATGCTGGACGGTGGTGAGACTGCTGCTGAGCCGGGACAGCTTGAAGTGGTGCAGCAGTGGTAGTGACAGCACAGTTCTTGTTGCTGGAGCTGTTGTTGTTGTTCTTCTTCTTGCGGCGTGAGGACTTTGACGGTTGAGCGGCGACGGTTTCAGCGGTTGGTGTGGCGGTGACTTGGTGCAAGTTCTTCGAAGTTTTATCCCAAAAACCAGCTTTTACTCGCTTGTCGTTGATTTCGGCGGCAAGCAAGTATGTTTCTTCGATCGTTGCTGGCTTTGCGGCATGCACAAAATCTGCAACACAGTCGGGTAGAGCTCGAATGTACTTCTTGATCGTCACGTCGGGCGTTTTCACTTGATCGGGACAGATGATGCTGAGCTGCTTAAAACGAGCAGTCAGGGCAGCGTTGTCACCTTCTTTCTGCTTAATGTGTCAGAACTCATCCTCCAGCTTCTGGCGCTCATGGGGAGGGCAGAACTCTTCGAGCATAACGTTCTTCAACTCGTCCCATGAAAGACCATAGGCTGCATCATTTCCGCGCTTGTTCCTTTCGGCCATCCACCAGTCTAGGGCGCGGGACTGGAAGACGCCGGTTGTATTTAGCATGCGGAGATTATCTGGACATCCGCTCTGTCGCAGTGTCACTTCGATTGAGTCAAACCATTGAAACAAAGCCGTAGGGCCTTCTTCGTCGGTGAACTCTTTCGGTCCACATGCCTTGAACTGTTTGAAACTGAAAGCAGCTTTGGGAGTCTCGGTCCTGGATTCTTCAGACGATTTGCTCATGTTTTCGTACAGTTCACTAACGACTTGGGGTACAACCTTTGCCATTTGCTTAGTAATCATGGCAGCGAGGCGTTTGTCTGCTTGCTTTCGGCGAGCATCTCGGGTAGCGCGAGATCCAGATGACGACATTGTCTGCAACAGACAACGCCACAGGACTCAACACAATATAATCGAATCTCACCTCACAATCCTAATACTACTCACGCTCAGGAACACTTACAATCACGTAAGCACATAGGCACATAATCAGAGATTCACATAAACATAGAAGCACCTAAGCACGTAAGGCACAAAACACGGAAACACATAAGCATGTAACTTGTCTAGATGTACACAGAGCATATAGAGACACGTAGAGCCTTCTGACCGCCTCAGAATACAGAATCCTAACATTTAAAGTCCACGAGCGTTCGAGAAGAGCGTTCGCGCATAGCATAGCGAGTAGTATAATATGAATAATATAGCGTACGGTGGTTCCTTATGGTAGTAGCGATTTGTTAACGTTTTGAGGTAGATAAGCAATGCGGGTCGTGCGTGTCGATCAAAGTGAAAGCGAAAATCGAATAAGTCTCCAAAAATTAAAACACATAAGCAGGTAAATACACATACAAACACATAAAATCGACGAATTATCAGAGTCAGCAGTTGCGGGCTCAGAATCGAAACACACAAAAATCGTGAAATAGATCGTCTGCGGCTATTAGACATTGACTATCTAAAGCGATTAGACTATTTTCCAGGACTTGTTGTGCATACTTTGACTTTCAGGACTGTGCCTTTGCCTCGATTCTTAGGCGTTCGGCAAGCATCCCTTTATTCATACCGTGACTTCAAGTCGTTGGAGTCCGTCGAGACCTTGGTGAGAGTTTTGTAAAACCAAGTAAAGGTCGGAACAAATCATCAAGGTTAGGGTTTCACCCCTAGCTTAACAACTTCGTTCCTGTATTGATAAAATAAAAGAGAACTATGCGTCAAAGTATGGATTTCACTCCTATTTCAACATAATTTCTCGTGTTTATAGATAAAAATGTGGGTTGAATAAGCAATTTAGTCGAGAGTTTGCGGTTTTCACACCTAATCTCGACTTAATAGCTCATTCATGTTTGAAAATTCGAGTGCTGTGATAGTGTAGCGTAGGCGAGAATAGCGAGAAATAGTAAGTATGTTCACACATAATCCCTACCGGACATGCACGAGTCGGTCTGTTGGTTCCTAACTATAGACTAGGTCTCTAAGACATCGACCCGGACAAGGTCGAGTCTTGCCTAATTCCCTATAGTTATGGCTCTGATACCAATCTGTCACACCCCAACCGATGGCGGAAACATCGGGGCGTGGCACTGAGCGAAACAAATTGTCTAGAAGTTTCCATAACAACTATATTTACCAAATATTTAAAGCAACACGTCCCATACCATGTCATAAATGATAATACAATTATTACAGAAAAGATTTAGTCAAATTGTTCTGTTCCGACAACTCATATTTTCATTACAGACAATTGTTTATTGTTGACCTAGCTCTTTCCTAGCCTCGATTTCACACCAAAGAAAGCAATTTAGCATCCTAAGCACCAATCACATACGTTAAAGTAAAAGTCAATACACATAGTGTAAGGGTGAGCATACAAGTTTGATAATAGCATATAGAGTTCGAAAGCGTTACACATAACCAGCACGTACACAGTGTAAAATAAGGCATGTTAGTTATCGACATGAACCTATCGATACCAATGACTGCGGGTTGACTGCCCAAGGCAGTTCGCGATACACACTCACCACTGTGAGCCATGTAGGTAATTGTCCTTAACAACCCCTGAGTGAACAGGTGCTGAGTCCAAACTAATAGTACTATCGTTGCTAAGGCAGGTAGACAGCATTTCATGTGTAAACATAACAAACAAGCATTCATTAAGTCACGTATACATGTGATAACGGTTAGCGTTAAAAGTATTGCGTAGTGTGTTCGATGTGATTTTGTATAAGTAACGTATGTAACACCCAAAAGTGTGTAAAGCAAAAAGGGATCGAGTATACTCACAGCGATTGATGGATTGAAGGGAACGCTAGGGAGTAGGGTTAGCCTGAACAGATTGATAGCATAACGATAAGCGACGCGTAAAACGATACGGAGTGCAAGTGGGTAGAACAGCAGTTTGATCAGACGGTAGTCCGATCGGACAGCCAGTCGTCCGGTTACCAGTCCGCTCGGATGGTCATCCGGTCGGGTGACCTTTCGAGTGGATTGTTTCTTCCTTTGGGAAGGATGTGTTTGTGTATGATGGTTTGACCTTTGAAGTTTTCGTTGTAGTATTCTAAAAACATTGAAGTATCTCTACCTTTCAGGTCGATCGATCGAACGACCGTTCGATCAGGCGATAGTCCGATAGGTTGGACACTTTTAGTGAGAACAAGTTCACAGCAGTTTGTTGTTCGATCGAATTGTAGTCCGATCGGGTGGCAACCTGCTGGTATTGAACATGTTGAAAATTGTTTAAGTGTTGGAGTCAGAACACTACATGGTCGAGTGGTAGTCCGATCGAATGGTAACCCGATCGGTCAGCCCTTCGTTCAATATTCATCCTTCAAGGTTTTGAAAACAGAAGTGAAGTGTGGGACCAAGGTGTGGATCGAACGGGTGACAACCCGTTCGGAAGTCTGTCCGATCGGACGGCATTCCGTCCTGGTTGTTCCGTTCGTCTTACACTTGGTTGTTTTGATAGTTTATCGTTTTATCGAGATGTTTTGATAGCGTGTTAAGCAACAGAAGCCTCGTCAATACTTGGTACTCCTGATCGGACAGGAACCACCCAAATTCGATTAGTTAACTGTTCGAGACGGTGTTCCACGCTTAACCCAAAATTGGTAAACCTCGTGGATAGAATCCAGATCTTGGACCACATTACCACCAGAATGAGTAGGAAGTCGGTGCAAGCTCCGATTCTATCGGTTTTGAGTGTATTAAATGTAAAAGAGTTGAAAGAAAGTTGGAAAACCATCTTTCAATCCTTTTTATTGCGAATATGTTTAGATCTATGAAAGATCTTTGTTTGTTTATGTGGAAATCGGTTAGATCTAAGTTGTTCGTGGTGGATTGAGGCCAAAACATGAAGTTCTCAAGCACACATGATGACGTCATCCTAGAACACCTTAAATCTTCATGATTTCACGGTTAAAAATTAAGATTCTGATAATAGAAAGGTGTAGGATGCGTGTGGATTAGGAAAGTACAAGATTTAGGACGAGATCTTACCGGAATTGCGAGAAATCGGAGAAAAAGCAAGGTTAGAGCGCTGGTCGGACGAGAGTTGCCAAAAGTGGAAAGTATGATGGTGACAAAGGGTATTTATAGGGTTACCCAAAGTGGAAAGGAGCTGGTCGATCGGATGGCAGCCCGGTCGAACTGCTGTCCGATCAAGCGGCAGCTCGATCGAACGGCTGGTCGATCGGCTGGTCTCCTGATCGATCAATCGCTTGGTTCGAGTGTTCGGCGCGACGAGTTTTGCCGTTTCGATTGCGATTGCGAGCGTTTAGATGCGTTAGAGTTTCCTAGTCAAATTACTTTTAATCCCAACTACTATATCAACATACAAGCATCCTTATTTCATATTCGTTTAGCGTTTGCGATTTGATTGTGATTGAGTTTCGATTGCGTTTCGATTGATTACCACACATAACATAAATAAACATGCACAGGTAACACATAAGGCACACACATACGTATAACAATAATCAAAATGCGTAATTCGAGTTACGAGTGCGATTGCGATAGCGATAAAGCGATTAAACATGCGATAGATAGAGATTACTATGCGATTATTATTAGATACTCCACATAATACAACTAAAGCGATAACAAAATAGACTAACTAAGAGTCAAAGAAGTTAAAACAGGAATTGAGTAAGGAGAGACAGATCGCAATTAGCAATCTTTTCTTCCTTCGACTTCAATCTTGACTTTGACTTTGACTTTCGAAACACGGGGTGTTACACAGCCCTTCTTAGGACTATACTTATACTCATGCCAAAAAACAATCAACCGGTCATAACAAATCCCCCGATGGCAACTCCCACGGGTGCGATACTATGGCAACACGGAGGACACCAATAATAAAAGGTGAAAGGGACCTATAATCAATCAGTGTCTGCCAGGCATTATACCAGAAGATCCCCATGATATGCCATCGTGCAGAGGACAAAGGGTACATATGACAATGATATGTGGCCAATCACAGCACACAGACGTACTCCCACATATGCATGCATTAAATGTCACGACAAATGGCACCAAATGGACATTCCTTGACGGTGACACCTTGTGTAACAACTCTCATCAAAAGTCCTAATTATTATTTTATTTTGTCCAATAGGAAACCCTAATCAAGACCCCCAAGTGATTCTATATAAACCCTAAAATTTTCAGAACAATCAGAATCAGGATCAGGGCCCCTAAAACTCAGGGGGGGTATTCCCTAGTTACGATTATCCACTTAATTTGTTGTCAAAAAGAATTTTATCATTCCGTCAACTCAGCAAAACTAGTTAGGGACATGGCTACCCTATGGTAGGTTGTGACCCCTCGCGTCACGCCACGCCCAAGGTGGTACCCCTCGCGTCACGCGAGGTGGTCAAAATTTCAGTATAAATAAATGGGTTTGGGACTTGAATTTTGGCACTTGAACGACGTAAAATTTCATTTCGTACACTGAGATATTGTAGAAACAGTCCAAAAACACACACGAATCACGAAACGCTGCCGCAATACAGGGTAATAACTCGATCGCTGATACGATTCAATGTCCGATCGATAGAAATCAATCCAATGAATGTTTAAGTGCTGCCCAAATTAGGGTTATGTTTTGTCATTCGTCGTGAATTCGATGGATGTTTAAGTATCTTACTTTGTCATTCGTTGTGAGGGTTTCAATCTCGTGAGTTATCGTAAATGCTGTATTAGTTACTAACCTAGTTTGTGTGCATGTTATTTAAATTAGGTTAACAAGCTTATCAGTAGGCTAAACTCTGCTCAAATTAAATCTGCAATGTGAGTCATTCTCTTTTTATCAAAGTATTTTACAAAATCATATTTATTTCAAAGTTATAATTACAGGGATCAAGTCTTTGTAATCTCCATATTACAGCCGGTATGTGGGGTTTTGTATACATTACTTGATATCCGTCACCATTGGACAACGAGTTAGCCAAGGGGTGATATGACCATAATCACAGACACCATTGGACAACGAGATAGCCAATAGGTGGTCGAGTGATAAATACCGTGGGTAGTTGGTTGATATAGAAACATTGTAATCGCTCTTCATACTGTAAATTATAACAAACATATCGTCTTTAAGTAAAAAGAATGATTCACCAGTATTTCCCCGCTGACAAAACCTTTTTCAAACATGTTTCAGGTGATCTGTTGTGATCCAGGAAAAAGTGTCGTGAAGCACTACAAGCTTAAGGAAGTGGCTCAATATAAATAAAGAAACATGTTTTGTAAAATAAAGATTTCCTAGTGAAATCACCTTATTGTAAACTACCGGGGTTTTATCCCTAAATTATGAAATAAAATAATCGGGCATTTTTAAAGATTTTGTGAAAACCTTCCGCTGTCGCATCAATTAAATAAATACCACGGGATTTCTGTCCCGCGGCTCCTGAACCGGGTCAAACCGAGCCCGGGGCCGTGACAGAAAAAGGTGGTATCAGAGCCACTGAACGAGCCACTGATTTAAGCCTATTAAGTATTTTAAATACTTAATTTTCCTGATTATCATTTTGTGATTATGTGTTTTATTATTTGAATATTTGTTTACAGTATGGGTAAGCAAAGACTTTCGGATATCTACCATAAATTAGATACTTCACCAAAAGAAAAGGAAAGTTCATCCCGATCAAATTCCTCAAGATACTCAATAGATCCTGAGGAAGGAATACTTGTTCGAAAAGCACAATATGAGGAACCACTTTCTCCTAATAAAAGAAGTTTGATTATTAGGAAAAGTCAGGAGAAAATAAAGAAATCACAACCAAAAGAAATGAGAGTTAATCAGGAAACTCAGGAACTAGGCAGTAACCCACCATGGGAAGACAAGTTAGATGAAAAATGGGCAGATCTATATATGCTAGCCACTGTAGCAGTAAATACAAATCTTTAAAATATAATGACTCAGTTCCAGCACCCTTATCATCTACAAACCAGAAACTTTACCCAGTAAATAAATAAATTACAATAAACCCTAGTATGTTTTAATTATCAGTTGTTCTTTGTATTAAATTAGTCACACGGTATGCAATAATACTTGAATGTTATCTGTGAAATTTTGTTATAAAATCTTAACTTAGTATTTTTTTATATGCTAAAACAGCATGAATGAGTTATCTGGAGCCCTAGAGAATCTCAACCTCTACCCTGTGAACATAGAAGTTTCCAAAGATTTTACTGGTTACTTTGCTGATGTGGAAAAACCTATAGAATTTCAAGCTCCACCTCTGGAGAAAGCAAAACCTAAGAAAAGAAGAAGATTTGTAGGCTGGAGACGTGTACGCAGAAGGAAACCAGCAACTAGGAGAATTCCTAAGATAGAGATTCCCATGGATAAAGGAAAAGGGATAGAAATTAAGGAAGATTCAAGGCAAGCAGGGATAGAAATTGGAGAAAGTTCTAAGCAAGAGATTGGAGAAAGCTCCAAGCAAATCAAAGAAATAACATTGCAAGAAGAGCTAGATTTCATACTAGCAAGCTGTGATACCATTAGGCCTATCAATAACAACCTTTACCCTTATCCTGCTGAAACTCAAATCCCAATAAACCTAGAACCAGCCATTCCAGACCCTCTGATCCACACCCAACCTCTAGGACAAATGGATGAGTGGTGGACTAACGACTGGCAGTTTCAAAATCTCCTCAACAGTCCCTATACCTTTTTCCCTCAGTTCGACCCAGAACCTATACCAAACCCACCAATGAGTAATGAAAATTTAGCTGAACTCCGCCATTTCGGCGAGGAGTTGATGGATGCAGGGAATAGGATCCGGGAAATAGGAGGACAAATCTCTTGGAAATATGATGAGAGGGAACATCGCTTTTAAATATGCTAAGCTGACAAGGGAAAAAGGGGATTATGAAACTGTGTTTGTATAATAATAATAATAATAATAATAATAATAATAATAATAATAATAATAATAATAATAATAATAATAAAAACCATTATGTGTAAAATAAACAATAAAACGGTTGTAAAATAACAGTATGTACGGAAGCATATTATAATATATAAACATAGAAGTTGAGAAATTGACAATTTTGGATGTATATTTGTTTATGTGATTATGTGCGATTAAATTGTTATATTTGGTTGTTTCTTATTTATACTAATTATTTATATAAAATTTATTACCAAATGGCAAACGCTGGTAATGAACAAGTTAACGAGGGTAATCAATCCGAGCACAACAATGATGATCAATTTCTAAATAGGCAAGATATCGAAAATATCGTTGCTCAGGGAATAGCCAATGCTATTCCAGCAATCCTTGCTGCTGCTCGAAATCCAATCGAACCTCAACAAATTGTTCCTAGTAAATGAACTCAGGAAGATAATTTCAGTAATAGTGTAAATGGAGGCGGCAATCATATTAATAACAACAACAATGGGATGCAAGCTCCGCTCCTTAAGAAAATAAAATCTGCAAAACCTGGTTGCACTTACAAAGAATTTCTTGCTTGTAAACCAGCTGAATTTGCAGGCAATGAAGGGGCAACTGCAGCACTACGTTGGTTGGAGAAAACCGGGGCAGTAATTACCATAAGTAAATGTGCTGAAGAAGACCAGGTCATGTATGCGTCGAATCTTTTTAAAGAAGGGGCGTTAGAATGGTGGAATACAGTTCTACAAGCTAAAAGAAGAACTGTGGCGTATGCCATGCCCTGGGAAGAATTTAAGAATCTTGTAGAAAGAAAATTCTGTCCTGAATACGAAAAAGAACAAATGGCAAATAAATTCCTAAACCATCGAATGATGGGTGTAGACTGTCGAGGGTATACTTCGACATTCTTCGAATATGCTAGAGTGGTACCAACACTGGCTTCGCCAGAACCGGTACTTATTTCTCGCTATATTTGGGGATTAATTGGCAAAATCCATAATATCGTTAAAGCTGCGAGACCTCGCACTATTGACGATGCCGTAGAATTAGCTAATACCTTAACTGACGAGCTGGTACGCACAAGAGATGAAATTAGGAAAAAGGAACTGGCTCAGAAAATTACCCAAGGATTTCGTATGGGTAATAATAGCAACTTCAAGAAAAGAGGAACAGGGCAATCTTCAACTCCGCCGTTCTGCAGGAATTCCAAAAAGAAACATTATGCAAAATGTAATGTAACCTGCAACTTTTGTAAAGTTGTAGGACATCGTGAAGAAGACTGTAGAAAGAAAACAAGGATCTGCTATAACTGTGGAGAAATGGGACATTTCAAACCAGAATGCCCTAAATTGGTTAAACCAGCAGACAATAAAGCCAAACCGGCTGAAGGAGCTACCAAGAAGAATGTTCGAGCCTTCCAATTAACTACTCAGGAGGCAGAACTCATTCCAGATGTGATAGCTGGTACGTTCCTAGTTCACAACGTTTACGCAAAAGTATTATTTGACTCTGGTGCAAACCAAAGTTTTATCAATACTTCATTCTGCCAAGCTCTTAATTTATCTTTGACCAACCTTAGGCAAATTTTTACAGTCGAAACGGCAGATGGAAATTCTGTTAAAATAAATAAGGTTGTGCAAGAAGGAAAGATAGAACTTTTAGGTCATAAATTTTTGGCAAATCTATTACCTATGGATTTAGCCGGATTTGATGTTGTGTTAGGAATGGATTGGTTAGTAGCCAACCATGCTCGAATTCTTTGTGATAAGAATTCTGTAGAAGTTTGTGCACCCTCAGGAGAATTAGTCACGGTTACCGGAGATAAGTCACGAAAACCCATGAAGTTCATTTCAGTAATGAAAATTGATAGTTATGAACGAAAGCAAGGAATAGTATATATGATTTCAGTAATCATTAATACTAAAGATAAAGAACTTAAGGAGATTCATGTAGTCTCAGAATACCCAGATGTATTCCCAGAAGAATTACCAGGATTACCACCAGATAGGGAAGTAGAATTTAGAATTCATTTAATTCCTGGAACTACACCGATAGCCAAAGCACCTTATCGGTTAGCACCCACCGAAATGTTAAAATTGAAAAAGAAGTTAGATGAATTACTAAGCAAAGGATTCATACAACCTAGCTCCTCCTCTTAGGGAGCTCTAGTATTGCTTGTAAAGAAAAAGGATGGTTCGATGCGAATGTGTATCGATTATAGAGAATTGAATAAGGTTACAATTAAGAATCGATACCCATTACCTAGGATTGATGATCTTTTCGATCAACTTCAAGGAGCTAGATACTTTTCTAAGATCGATTTACGCTCTGGATATCATCAATTGAAGGTACAAGAAGAAGACATACCTAAAACTGCTTTCAGAACTAGGTATGGTCATTAAGAGTTTACAGTCATGCCCTTCGGATTAACGAATGCACCTGCAGCATTTATGGACATGATGAATAGAATCTGTAAACCGTACTTGGATAAATTTGTAATTGTCTTCATCGACGATATACTTATTTATTCCAAAAGTCAGGATGAGCACTGTCAGCACTTGTATGCACTCTTAACTTTGTTAAGAAAAGAAAAGCTTTATGCCAAATTCTTGAAGTGTGAATTTTGGCTACAGGAAGTGCATTTTTTAGGACACATGGTAAATCATGAAGGTATTCATGTAGATCCTGCTAAGATAGAAGCAATTACCAAATGGAAAGTTCCACAGACAGCTATGGAAATTAGAAGCTTTCTAGGATTAGCTGGATATTATAGACGCTTTATTAAGGATTTTTCCAAGATAGTTGTACCATTAACTAAGCTAACCTGTAAAGCGGTTAAGTTTGAATGGGGACCTAGGCATGAAGAAGCCTTTAGGATTCTAAAGCAAAAGTTAACCAATGCTCCAATTCTAGCCTTACCAGAAGGAACAGAAGATTTTGAAGTATACTGTGATGCCTCTAAGCTAGGATTAGGATGTGTGCTGATGCAACGTAAGAAGGTAATTGCGTATGCATCAAGGCAATTGAAAAAGCACGAAGAAAACTATACGACTCATGACTTAGAGTTAGGAGCCATAATTTTTGCCCTCAAAATTTGGAGACATTATCTGTATGGAAGTAAGTTTACTGTCTATACGGATCACAAAAGTTTAAGATATATCTTTGGGCAAAAAGAATTAAACATGAGGCAAAGAAGATGGATGGAAATCTTAAGTGACTACGACTGTAATATTCAATATCACGAAGGAAAAGCAAATGTAGTTGCAGATGCCCTAAGTCGTAAGTATCATGAGAAACAACGACGGGTTCGTGCTCTTAGATTAAATCTACAGTTAGATTTAATGGAACAACTGAAAAATGTTCAAGAAATAGCAATCAAGGAAGATGCTGAAGGAATGAAAGGACGAATAAAAGACTTAGAACAAGGCAGTGATAGAATCTGGAGATTCCATAAGAAACGAATTTGGGTACCTAAGCAGGGAGAATTAAGGAATCAAATTCTAGAGGAAGCCCATAAATCTAGGTATACCATGCATCCTGGTAACAACAAAATGTACCAAGATTTAAGAAATAATTTCTGGTGGATAGGTATGAAAAATGATATAGCTAGATATGTTTCTAAATGTCTTACTTGTTCACAAGTTAAGGCAGAACACCAGAAACCATCAGGTTTACTTCAACAATTAGAAATGCCTGTATGGAAATGGGAACTCATAACAATAGACTTTGTTACTAAGTTACCCAAAACCAGAAAAGGTAATGATGTGATTTGGGTAATTGTGGATCGATTAACCAAGTCAGCTCATTTCCTACCCATGAAGGAAACCTTTAGCATGGAAAGGTTAGCCAAGTTGTATGTAGATAAAGTCGTATCCTTACATGGAGTACCACTCTCCATTGTATCGGATAGAGATAGTCGTTTCACTTCCCACTTCTGGACTAGTTTCCAGGAAGCAATGGGAACCCGACTAAATTTAAGTACTGCATATCATCCACAAGCAGACGGGCAAAGTGAAAGGACGATACAAACCTTAGAAGACATGCGTCGAGCATGTGTGATAGATTTTGGTGGAAACTGGGACAATCACTTACCTTTAATTGAATTCTTCTATAACAATAGTTATCACTCAAGCATCGAAGCTGCCCCATTCGAAGCCCTGTATGGACGTAAATGCAGAACTCCAGTTTGTTGGACAGAAATAGGAGAAAGTCAATTATCAGGTCCTGAAATTGTGCAAGAAACTACCGACAAGATCACTCAAATCAAGGAAATGTTGAAGATGGCTCGAGATCGCCAGAAAATTTATGCAGACAATAGATGCAAGCCATTAGAATTCCAAATCGGAGACAAGGTACTTTTGAAAGTTTCTCCTTGGAAAGGAGTAGTCCGGTTCGGAAAGAAAGGAAAGTTAAGTCCAAGATACGTAGGACCATTTCCAGTAATCCAACGTATAGGACCTGTTGCCTATCGCTTACAACTACCAGAAGAGCTAGCAAGGGTACATGATGTGTTTCATGTATCCAATCTCAAGAAATGTTTATCTGACGAATCCCTGGTCGTACCTCTCCAAGATATAGAGGTAAATGAGAAATTAAAATTTGTAGAGAAACCACTACAAATAGAAGACCGAAAGATCAAGTTTCTCAAACACAAACGACTAGTACTGGTCAAAGTCAAGTGAGATTCAAAGAGAGGACCTGAATACACTTGGGAGCTGGAATCAGAAATGAAGCGGAAATATCCTCAACTATTCCAGTAAATCTCGAGGACGAGATTTTTATTAAGGTGGGGAGGATGTAACAACTCTCATCAAAAGTCCTAATTATTATTTTATTTTGTCCAATAGGAAACCCTAATCAAGACCCCCAAGTGATTCTATATAAACCCTAAAATTTTCAGAACAATCAGAATCAGGATCAGGGCCCCTAAAACTCAAGGGGGGGTATTCCCTAGTTACGATTATCCACTTAATTTGTTATCAAAAACGAATTTTATCATTCCGTCAACTCAGCAAATCTAGTTAGGGACGTGGCTACCCTATGGTAGGTTGTGACCCCTCGCGTCACGCGACGCCCAAGGTGGTACCCTCGCGTCACGCGAGGGGGTCAAAATTTCAGTATAAATAGATGGGTTTGGGACTTGAATTTTGGCACTTGAACGACGTAAAATTTCATTTCGTACACTGAGATATTCTAGAAAGAGTCCAAAAACACACACGAATCACGAAACGCTGCCGCAATACAGGGTAATAACTCGATCGCTGATACGATTCAATGTCCGATCGATAGAAATCAATCCAATGGATGTTTAAGTGCTGCCCAAATTAGGGTTATGCTTTGTCATTCGTCGTGACTTCCATGGATGTTTAAGTATCGCACTTTGTCATTCGTTGTGAGGGTTTCAATCTCGTGAGTTATCGTAAATGTTGTATTAGTTACTAACCTAGTTTGTGTGCATGTTATTTAAATTAGGTTAACAAGCTTATCAGTAGGCTAAACTCTGCTCAAATTAAATCTGCAATGTGAGTCATTCTCTTTTTATCAAAGTATTTTACAAAATCATATTTATTTCAAAGTTGTAATTACAGGGATTAAGTCTTTGTAATCTCCATATTACAGCCGGTATGTGTGGTTTTGTATACATTACTTGATATCCGTCACCATTGGACAACGAGTTAGCCAAGGGGTGATATGACCATAATCACAGACACCATTGGACAACGAGATAGCCAATAGGTGGTCGAGTGATAAATACCGTGGGTAGTTGGTTGATATAGAAACATTGTAATCGCTCTTAATACTGTAAATTATAACAAACATATCGTCTTTAAGTAAAAAGAATGATTCACCAGTATTTCCCCGCTGACAAAACCTTTTTCAAACATGTTTCAGGTGATCTGTTGTGATCCAGGAAAAAGTGCCGTGAAGTACTACAAGCTTAAGGAAGTGGCTCAATATAAATAAAGAAACATGTTTTGTAAAATAAAGATTTCCCAGTGAAATCACCTTATTGTAAACTACCGGGGTTTTATCCCTAAATTATGAAATAAAATAATCGGGCATTTTTAAAGATTCTGTGAAAACCTTCCGCTGTCGCATCAATTAAATAAATACCACGGGATTTCTGTCCCGCGGCTCCTAAACCGGGTCAAACCGGGCCGGGGGCCGTGACACCTTGCCCAATCAGCCTCCATTTTTCTCCAACCTCTCGGCTATAAATACCACACTTCTCTAAAAAAATTTAAGGATTCTGATCCTACTCTCTACCAGAGGCGACTCCGAGAATTCACGTACCCTGTTCGAGCTTGAAAAAATATGCCATTCCGTAATGTTTTATTATTACTTAAAAATAATAATCAAATTAGTATTGCGCTCAATAAACCTAATGCCAAGTGGGCTAAATTCTAAACCATAAAAAAATATTTGTAAGTGGGCCTATATTGGAATTGGTATGTGTTTACTATTAAAAAAATAACATAAACATATCGGATTTTTTTTAGAAAGCGTGCTCCTCGAAATCACGGGCCTTGTGCGGAGGTCCTCCCCGCACACCATCAAAGCCGACACTGCTCTCTACACTTTCACTCTATACATTGCACACGCGCTCTCTCTCTCTAGAAGAACAATACTTATTCTCGCGCCGAAGGGTGGTTACAAGAAGAACCTCCCACCTCTCATTCTCGTAACAAGTCTCATGGTGTTTTGCTAGTTTTACAGATCATACTTCTTGGATTTGAGCTCATAGTGACCAGAAGATTAACCCCCTCGGTTGAACATTAGGTCTTATCCCTTGCAAATTATAGTCGTGTTTCTTCATAAGTGGATGTAGTATATCTTCAAATATTTAAGTGGTTTATTGTGAGCACTACCAACATCAACGATATGCGAAGCAAACTATCCGGTTTACTCCCACCATTAAACCGTTTTTCTAAAAAAATACATAACACCCACCTTAGTTTCCCAAAATATTATACACATATGTAACAACACAAGCAAAACGTTATCCGCTTTTACATTGTACTTTAACCTATTACCATATTTATCAAAGTTGGGCTGAAACGTCACTCTTTAGTACATGTAATTAATTTTTGAAAGTCATGACCACCTAGTTAGCAAGATCCATTAACCTAGTACTTTCTTTATGTCTTGAAAAATGGTGTTAAAAACCAACCCACCAATCAAAAACCCAAAAACATATTCAACTTTACGTCTTTGGCTATCGTCCGACTTCTGGACTGACTACATGTTGATAAAAAGCCATAAACAGATTCAGTTTTATTGGGACAAATGGTCCAATTTTGATATTATCGAGTTATTGTAATGTCGCAACCCTTGTCCCCTAATACCCGGGAACGGGCGGCCGCGGCCAGTTTTGGTGGTATCTGGGTTTGTCATTTTGGCAGCGGAATTTACATCAGTACCGTAGTTAGGAAATATTTTATCAGAGTAAAATACCACGCTTTTAATATATCAAATACATGGGAAAAACCCAAGTTTCAAGTACACACATTTTCATAGGGATAAACACTATTTTATTTAATAAAACAACTCTATATTTTAGGTAACTTTATTGCCACTTTTTCAAGCCTTCAGTGCTGTCCAGCTGGCTTCTATTTGGCTTTCACATTTTGTTACCTGAAACGCGTTTCAAAAACATTTTGTCAGTGGGAAATACTGGTGAGTGAATCCCAGTTTAATCAAGTTTAATAAAGACCATTGTACAGTATTGAGGGCGGTCGCGCAATTACATTTGTTTCCATCTATTTAATTACCACCCACGGTACTGTCAACCCGACTTATGGTCATGTTACTCCTCGCAAGGTAGTAACAAATTTTGTATACAAAACCCCAACATACCGACGATAATTGTAGAATACAAATACTCAATTATTGTTTAATATATTATTAATTAAGTGAGGTTTTGTAAAAACAGTTAACAAAAAGGAGATTACTCACATTGCTGTCTTAGGTTTTCTTTAAGGGTTTCCTGGTGATTATCTATAATTTATACAAATGCACACGCGTTAGTATAATAACCCAATATTTATATTAATGATACCCTCCCCGAGACGGCATTCCAACGACTACGTCGGGCAGAACCACGACAGCCGTTACGGAACCCTGGATCAATCGGACAGCGTAACTAATACGTAGCCGGGGTTATGATATTTACAACGAGGCAGAACTTCATTATTTAGGGGGGTATTATGCCCGAGAATAGCTTATAATATATGTAAATTCGAGAGAGAAAGAAATGTGAGCGAGTTCGATTGTTCTGCCGAAGTCTGCTATTTATAGGGCTGATACTGGTCTTTGTCGCGCCCCGCGTAGCAATCCTCCAGGGCTTACGCAGCCCGCGAGGCCAGCTAGGGTAGGTCCTAGCTTGACTGACTCGCCACTAGGCTTGACACGAGTGGTGACACGTGGCGGCTCAGGGGCTCGCGCTGACTCCTTGCTGTCGCGGCCCGCGTAGGTGGTAGCCAAGGGCTACGCGCCCCGCGAGAGACCATTAATTCTTGTTTTTAATTAATTTTAATGAAACTAAAAGTATTTGGGTCCTGTTTTCGTATACGGGGTGTATTTTAGGACATGTTGGGGTATTCTAATTATATTAGGGTGTCGAAATTATTTAGGAGGGTTGTTATATCCTCCTCACCTTGTTTTAGAACTCGTCCTCGAGGTCTACTGGAATAAGTGTGGATATTTCCTTTGTATTTCTGATTCAAGCTTCCATGTGTACTCTGGTCCTCTTTTAGAGTCCCATTTCACTTTGACCAGAACTAATCTCTTGTGCTTAAGGTTCTTGACTTTCCTGTCTTCAATCTGTAGAGGCCTCTCTACAAACTTTAACTGTTCATTTACCTCTATATCCTTTATAGGTACTACAAGTGATTCATCAGCTAAGCATTTCTTGAGATTAGATACATGAAATACATCATGTATCCTTGCCATTTCCTCTGGCAGTTGTAGCTGATAGGCTACAGGTCCTATTTTTCTAATAATATCAAAAGGTCCAACATACATGGGGCTTAACTTTCCCATCTTGATGAATCTTACCACTCCTTTACAAGGAGAGACTTTCAATAATTGTCACACCCCGACTTTCCACGTGTCACCGGTGGGCCCGGTGGGGGAGTATCGTGACGTGGTTGGCAACATAATAGTCAAACAACACAATATATATGAATGCACAGCGGAAGCAAAAGATATTTATTATTACATTCCGAATATGAAGTAATATTCAGTATTACAACGGAAGTAAAGGATCCACAGGCGGATCTTAAAACATATCATTTGTTCAACAGACTTTAGACGCCTAGAACTTGCAAGATTCCTTATTAGCGCCCTGAGCTTCCAGCCAATTTCGTTTAGTACCTGTCACTTAACCTTTTTGGAAAATACGTCAGTTTTCACTGGTAAATACACTCAACCGACTCATTTGAAAAGAGTTTAAGAAAATTGATTTAGATGCACCAGGCACAAAACCTTTTGACACTTTGATTAAAATGCACAGAGGCAAAATTAACCTTTTATACTTGGGAAAATTATTTGTATATAATCTCGTATACAGTTTTACTTATTTGTCATCCATTCAGGGCCGGTTTGTAGGGCCGGACTCGATTAACTGACACGCCACAGGTATAATGCCCACAGGCTATCATCCCCTAAGTGGATTACCAGTTCCGGTATAATGCTCACAGGGATGATACCTTCGAGTGGATTACCAGTTTTTACATAATGCAGCTGCCAGGTGTATGCCTACACCCCGTGCTTAGGTCGTGGCCATTTCGTAAAATGATGCCAAGGATATCCGGGACATGGTCATTAACCCCCAAAGGCCATACACCAAATAATAATAAAATAATACATATTAAACAGGTTATGTAAGTACATCAATCACAATCCGATTTAAATGACTACATACACCCGACCAAGCGGTACTTTTATAGTACCGTATCCCAAGCCCGTATAGGGAAAATAAGTTAAGAGTATTTACCTGAGCTAGCTCCTGTCTTAAATAGCAAGAATCTAATAACTCAGCCGTAGTCACTTAAGTAAGCGTAGGTACAATTTACCGGAAAGCTCTAGTCTGGAATGATGGTATAAATAATTAATTAGAATGCTAACGGGTCTTTAATTAAGCCTAAGCTTAGACCGGTTAGTCTTAAGGGAATATACGGTTCTTACGCACGATTAAGCGAAGACCGGAATAGAATGTGATTTAGACCCGACAAGTTTGGAGACTTGTATAATATGGGTAAACTCAACACATTCTGGATTTTGAGATAAAACCGATAAGGTTTGACCCGTTTCGGCTAACTTATATAAACTAGTTATATAAACCGATCCGAACGCGAATAACGCGTAACGGGTAACCGAATAGGTCGCGAACAGGTTTCCTAAGTTAATATGCCTTAAATATGTTGTGATATCAGTAGGATACCTTCCATTATGCCCAAAACGAGTTTAATCTCAAATTAAGCCCCGTAGGGGTATTTTGGTCATTTACCTAAGGCATACATACTACCTGTCATACAACTACTCGAACGATGTGACCATAAGGTCACTTAATGTGTTTGGTCGGATCCTAATGATCGACCAAACGGGTCGGGTTTGAAAGTATAAGCGATTGTTTAGATCGCTTACCTTCACGACCCTATTTAAGCACTAAACTAAAAGTGACGAGCTAAGCATGTTAAAACATGCTTAACTAAGTTAGAAAACAAGTTTGGTATCAAAACAAACGGTTTTGATACCCATAAGTAGTTTGGTTACAAAATACGCAAGAATACGTATTCTGGTCGAAACTACGGCTCGTCACTGAGCCTAGATAACGTGGTAATCAGTAGGTATAGTCACTAGGGACTATAACCATCGTGATCACGCTCACGTTATGAAGTTCAAACGAACTTCGCATCGACCATAAACTGGTCAATGCAGAAAGTCAAACAAAGTTTGACTTTCGGACTCGAAAAGCGATAAAAGAACGAAAGAATACTTACGAAGGGTCCCCGAATGCTAATCTAGATCAAAACAGCTCAGGTATGAAACGAAGGTTCCAACTTAGAGCAAAATGATCAGATTGGTGGGTTTTTGAAGTTGATTATGGTGGGTATTTATAGGATATGCACCACCGTTAGGATCGTTTCTTGGAGAAGAGGGCACGATCAAGGCCGTACACTTGTCGGGAAGTTGTGGTGCCTAAATTGCCACTAACCATAAGGTATCAACACTTGGCAAGGGATTAGGAAGTGGTTAACAGCTGAAAACAGGCTGTTCAGAAGCTTCTGATCTGCAGAAGATAGCTTACGGACCGTAAGGTCCTTAGTGTTGAGGTCCGTAAGCTTAAGTTTGGCAGAATTACAGTTTTGGTCCCTGCAGTGCAATAAGCCCATTTTTGACACGTTTAAGGCCCGTTAACCCCATTTCAAAGCTCTAAAATGAAGTTAAAGTATAGGGAACTTAAAATGTGTTCAAAAATATGTCGGATGTCGGTTCGTTTGGCCGTATGATCGCGTTGTTCGGTTAATTACGACGGAATGCGCACATGCGTGAAAAACGATCCAAATGACGCGACGAATGGATTTTTGGCAAGCCAAACACTAAAGCATAATATAGTCATGCTTACATAAATTTTTGGATGTCCGGATGTATTCAGAACGTATGTTATGCGCGAAAATGCAAACTTATGCACTTTTTGACGCTTTTAGTCCCTGATCCTTCTACACTTGATCTTAACATGATTTCTTGCACTTTGAGCCCTCTAACTTGACTTTTAAGGGCCTTAAGACATAACCAAACTTTGTTAAGTCCTTGGGTAACTTTATGGTTACCTGAAAAGTCATAAATTTCAACGTTGACGCTTTTAACCCCTAGCACACGAATATGATCATAACTTTCTCATACGATAACGAAGCTTTATGAAATTTATATCGTGCATTCTAGTGAGCATAATTAATCTTTACAAATATTTGGGTTCGCTAAAAGGTCACTCAGAGGTATAACTTAAACATGTTGACACATTTAGCCCCTGTAGTTTGAAACCTCTCACTTTTAGCTTCGTATGATCCATGATTTATTCGTTTGAAGGTATGAGCATCATGTAGGGTTAATATACCATATATTTATTCACTGTTGACATTTAGAACTCGTATATTAACATACTCTCCATGTTTGTCAACTTTAGTCCTTTCAGAACATTCTTTCACACGTTCAAACATTATGACACGTGTCAACACATTATAGGACGTGAATTTTCGAGGTGTTACAATAATACTTTATCTCCTACTTGAAATTCCAATGGCTTGCGTCTATTATCAGCATAACTCTTTTGTCGATCACGTGCTGCTTTTAGTCGTTCCTTGACTTGAATGATCCTGTTTGTTGTTTCTTGTACTATCTCAGGTCCAGATAGTTGTTTTTCTCCAATTTTTGCCCAACAGACTAGAGTTCGGCACTTTCGTCCATAAAGTGTTTCGAGTGGTGCAACATTGATACTCGTATGATAACTGCTATTGTAAGAAAATTCTATTAATGGCAAGTGATCGTCCCAATTACCTCCGAAATCAATTACACAAGCTCTAAGCATGTCCTCCATCGTCTGGATCGTTCTTTCACTTTGTCCATCCGTTTGAGGATGATAAGCGGTGCTTAGATTCAACTTGGTTCCCATGGCTTTTTGGAAACATATCCAAAAATGAGAGGTAAAACGGCTATCTCTGTCAGAAACAATTGATAAAGGTATTCCATGTAATGAAACTATTTCATTTACATACAATTTAGCTAATTGTTCCATATTGAAAGTTTCCTTCATTGATAGGAAATGAGCTGACTTAGTTAGCCTGTCTACAATCACCCAGATTGTATTATTACCTTTCCTTGTTTTGGGTAATTTGGTAACAAAATCCATTGTTATCAATTCCCATTTCCAAACTGGCCTTTCTAACTGTTGCAATAAACCTGAAGGTTTTTGATGTTCAACTTTAACTTGTGAACAAGTTAAACACTTAGAAACATAAGCTACTATAACCTTTTTCATCCCTATCCACCAGAAGTTCTTTCTTAAGTCCTGATACATCTTGTCACTTCCGGGATGCATCATATACTTAGATTTATGGGCTTCTTCTAATATACGGTGACGTAAGTTTCCTAATTTAGGTATCCACATCCTTTTCTTATGGAATCTCCGAATTCCATCTGTTCCTTGTTCTAATTCCTTAATCATTCCTTTTAACCTTTCAGTATCATTCTTGATTACTGATTCTTGTGCTTCTCTAATCTGATCATTTAAATCTACCTGTAGGTTTAACTTAAGAGAACGCACTCTTTTTGGCTTTTCATGATACTTCCGACTTAAAGCATCAGCTACCACATTTGCTTTTCCTACATGATATTGAATGTTGCAATCATAATCACTAAGTATCTCCATCCAACGTCTTTGTCTCATATTCAATTCCTTTTGTCCGAAAACATACCTTAAACTCTTATGATCGGTGAAAATGGTAAACTTACTACCGTAAAGGTAATGTCTCCAAATTTTCAGGGCAAAGATTATTGCTCCTAATTCTAGATCATGGATTGAATAATTCTCTTCATGATTCTTAAGTTTTCTAGATGCAGAGGCTATAACCTTTTGACGTTGCATCAACACACATCCATAACCTAACTTAGAAGCGTCACAATAGACTACAAAGTCTTCAGTTCCTTCTGGTAACGCTAGTATGGGTGCGTTGGTTAATCTTTGCTTAAGAATTCTAAAGGCTTCTTCCTGTTTTGGTCCCCATTCAAACTTAATAGATTTACAGGTTAGCTTAGTCAATGGAATGGCTATTCTATAAAAATCTTGAATAAACCTTCTATAGTAACTGGCCAATCCTAAGAAACTTCTAACCTCAGTTGGTGACTCAGGGGTTTTCCATTTGGTAATTGCCTCGATCTTGGTAGGATCTACATGAATTCCTTCATGATTAACTAAATGTCCAAGAAACTGTACCTGTTCTAACCAAAACTCGCACTTCGAAAACTTTGCATAAAGCTTTTCTTTCCTTAATAAACTTAGAAGTGCGTGCAAATGCTTTGCATGTTCCTCTTTACTCTTAGAGTAAATGAGAATATCATCTATAAAGACAATTATGAATTTATCTAAATACGGCTTACATATTCGGTTCATCATGTCCATAAATGCAGCTGGGGAATGGCATGACAGTAAATTCATAATGGTTGTACCTTGTTCTAAAAGCGGTCTTAGGAATGTCTTCTTCCTGTACCTTTAATTGATGATATCCTGATCGTAAATCGATTTTAGAGAAAAATCGAGCTCCTTGCAATTGATCGAACAGATCATCGATTCTCGGTAATGGATATCGATTCTTAATCGTGACTTTGTTCAATTCACGATAGTCAATGCACATACGCATTGATCCGTCTCTTTTTGACGAATAAAATCGGCGCTCCCCATGGTGATGAGCTTGGCTGTATGAATCCATTCTCCAACAATTCGTCTAATTGTTTCTTCAGTTCCTGCATTTCTGCTTGTGCTAAACGGTAAGGTGCTTTGGCAATTGGTGTTGTCCCTGGGAGCAGATGGATTCTGAATTCCACTTCTCTGTCTGGCGGTAGTCCTGGTAATTCTTCTGGAAACACGTCTGAAAATTGAGATACTACTGGTATATCTTTTAGTTCTTTTCCTTTAGTGTTAGTGATTATAGAAATTAAATATACTAATGATTATTTTCTTATATAACTTGTTGTTTTCATCACAGAGATGAATTTCGTGGATCTAGACGGCTTATCTCCTTTAATTGTGATCTTTTCACATTTTGGTGAATTTACTTGGATTGACTTTTGATCACATAAAATACTGGCTTTATTGGCTATTAACCAATCCATTCCTAATACAACATCAAATCCTGCCAGATTCATTGGATAAAGGTTTGCAATAAACTTTTGATTTAAAAATTTTATTCTTGCTCCCTGCAAGAATTCAGAAATCTTAATGTTTTCTCCATTTGCTGTCTCTACTAGACATTCTTGTGGGAGTTTAATTAATGGTTGATTAAGAATTTTGAAAAATGAAGTATTAATAAAACTTTGGTTCGCACCAGAGTCAAATAATACTTTAGCAAAAACATCATTAACTAAAAACGTACCGGCTATCACATCCGGAATCATCTTGGCTTCATCTGCCGTCAGAACAAATGCTCTAGCATTTTTAGTGTTCTTGTTGCCCATGGCTGAAACTAGTTTCGGACAGTTTGGCTTGATGTGACCTTTTTCTCCACAGTTGAAACACATTCCATTATTAGGTTTCCTCCTGCAATCTTTTTTCCTTATGCCCTGGTATCTTGCAGAAATTGCAGTAAGTGGAGCATTTTCCCGAATGTTTTTTTCTTGTTGCAATAGGGTGCTGAGGTAGAACCTACATTTCTCCCACGGTTGGAATTACCGTAACGGAATTCCTGGGTAAGTTTCTGAGCTAGGTTTCTCCTCTGGTTTTCTTCTCGAGTACGCACTAACTCATCTGTCAAGGTATTTGCTAGTTCTACTGCTTCTTCTATGGTTTGAGGTCTAGCTGCCTTGACTACATGCCTAATTTCACTGATTAATCCCCAGATGTAACGGGAGATTAATACTGGTTCAGGTGATGCAATGGTTGGCACTATTCTAGCATATTCAAAGAATAATGTAGTGTATCCCTTACTATCCACTCCAGTCATCCTAAGGTTTAGGAATTTATTTGTTATCTGTTCTTTTTCATTGGGAGGGCATAATTTCCTTTCCACCATGCTTTTGAATTCCTCCCATTCCATATTATAAACCCTATCACTTCCCCTAGACTGGAGGATAGTGTTCCATCATTTTAAGGCTGAGTTCTTAAACATATTGGAAGCAAACATTATCTTATCTTCTTTCGCGCACTTGCTTATCTTTAAGACTGCCTCAGTCTTTTCTATCCAGCGTAAAACCACAACGACCCCTTCATTGCCCGAGAATTCAATTGGTTTACAAGACCAGAATTCTTTATAAGAACAACCATAAGGCATGGTTCTTCTTCTTTTGGGAATGGGCGCTTGAAGTATGGGTCCATTGTTCACGCTGTGTTCTGGTTCAGTTGGTCGTTTACTGCTATGGTTACTTTTATTATCTGTTTCCCTAACTGTTTTGATAATAAATGACATTGCGTCAATTATCCCTTGTGCCACTATGTGTTGGATGACACTGTTGTCCACTTGATTCCCATTGTTATTGTTGTTTGGGTTATCATTATTATGGTTTTCCGGGTTATTATCCGGATTCTCTTGATTCACTTGATCGGCCATCTGAATTTTAAACATTTACCACGTATTAATATCACAAGATAATATTTAATACAATCAATCACATGACACGCATATTGATCAAAAGCGTCGATCATTGCGACTTACTCTTTCTTATAGTATGCATCTAATACAAACTAGAATTTAAAATTACAATACAACGATTACACTACTAGTAGGCATCCGTAGCTATTATCTAGATTTTGTTTTTCAAATATACACACATATTATATATTATTATATTATATTACTATTATTATTACTACCTCCACCATCACCATCACTGATATGGATTCATCCAGAACTCCATATTGCGCTCGTCGTACTTCCAGACGAGTCGCTCTCCGACCTGCCTCATTCTCTCACTACTCTCTAAAATCTCTTCTCTGAAAGTTTAGGAGCTCTTGCACATTTTCTGCACTCATTGGGGGTGCAGGTGCTGGGGATGGGTTTGGAAACTGGGGTGCGGGTTCCTGGTATGGGTAAGGATTCTCTAAAATTTCCCTAATGTATTCATCGTTATCATAGTAGGGATCTAGAGGGTCCAGACCTGGGTAAGCTGCTAGGTTTGGCATGGGTTCGTCTGTTAGGTGGTAGCGTTGTACATAATCCCTATGATCATCTAACCACGGGTCATAATCTGGGTCTAAGGGATTGGGTGCTTGTATCCTAGGTATCTCTTCTGGGTTGTAATCATGCATTTTGACTTGATTTTCTGGGTTGTTTTCTATTTCCATTGGCTGGGCGGGGAATATTGGTAATGGTTGGGGTGCTATCAGTTGTTCCAGGTTAGGGTCGGCAGCTGTGGTTGCTAGGATATGGAAGTTTGCTAAACTCCTATTAAGCATGTCTTGAGTGTGGGCATCGGTTTCTCTTTTAGCGGCTGCTAGAACGCGCTACTGTTGTAACTTTTTCATTCTTTTCCTACGCTCGGGTGCTCCCCTACTGAACCATCCTCTCTTTTTCTGAGGGAATGACTCTTCAGACTGAGCCTTAAATACGAATATCCCATCTTCATTATCAGCTGAATACCCTGAGAGGGCAGGCTGTGAAGAGGTGCCTTCGCTTCTAGGTGAGCTGGATAACTGACGATACGCTTCGGAAGGTCCTTGGTCGTTCATACTGTAAACTAACAAATAGTCAAATAACACACAACAATAAAATACAGATATGCACGTATTTCCATAATTAATTTCCTAACATATTGAATAATATCTGGGTGTCAGCAGAACACTTCTGTGGCTGAATCAGTGGCTTAGCTCTGATACCACCTTCTGTCGCAGCCCTCGTCCCCTAATAACCCGGGAACGGGCATCCGCGGCCAGTTTTGGTGGTATCTGGGTTTGTCATTTTGGCAGCGGAATTTACATCAGGACCGTAGTTAGGAAATATTTTATCAGAGTAAAATACCACGCTTTTAATATATCAAATACATCGAAAAAACCCAAGTTTCAAGTACACACATTTTCATAGGGATAAACCCTATTTTATTTAATAAAACAACACTACATTTAGGTAACTTTATTGCCACTTTTCCAAGCCTTCAGTGTTGTCCAGCTGGCTTCTATTTGGCTTTCACATTTTGTTACCTGAAACACGTTTTAAAAACATTTTGTCAGTGGGAAATACTGGTGAGTGAATCCCAGTTTAATCAAGTTTAATAAAGACCATTGTACAGTATTTAGGGCGGCTGCGCAATTACATTTGTTTCCATCTATTCAATTACCACCCTCGGTACTATCAACCCGACTTGTGATCATGTTACTCCTCGCAAGGTAGTAACAAATTTTGTATACAAAACCCCAACATACCGACGATAATTGTAGAATACAAATACTCAATTAATGTTTTATATATTATTAATTAAGTGAGGTTTTGTAAAAACAGTTAACAAAAAGGAGATTACTCACATTGCTGTCTTAGGTTTTCTTTAAGGGTTTCATGGTGATTATCTATAATTTATACAAATGCACACGCGTTAGTGTAATAACCCAATATTTATATTAATGATACCTTCCCCGAGACGACATTCCAACGACTATGTCGGGCAGAACCACGACAGCCGTTACGGAACACTGGATCAATCGGGCAGCGTATCTAATAGGTAGCCAGGGTTATGATACTTACAACGAGGCAGAACTTCGTTATTTAGGGGGGTATTATGCCCGAGAATAGCTTATACTATATGTAAATTCGAGAGAGAAAGAAATGTGAGCGAGTTCGATTGTTCTGCCAAAGTCTGCTATTTATAGGGCTGATACTGGTCTTCATCGCGCCCCGCGTAGCAATCCTCCAGGGCTTACGCGGCCTGCGAGGCCAGCTAGGGTAGGTTCTAGCTTGGCTGACTCGCCACTAGGCTTGACACGAGTGGTGACACGTGGCGGCTCAAGGGCTCGCCCTGACTCCTTGCTGTCGCGGCCCGCGTAGGTGGTAGCCAAGGGCTACGCGCCCCGCGATAGACCATTAATTCTTGTTTTTAATTAATTTTAATGAAATTAAAAGTATTCGGGTCCTGTTTTCGTATACGAGGTGTATTTTAGGACATGGTGGGGTATTCTAATTATATTAGGGTGTCGAAATTATTTAGGAGGGTTGTTATATGTAATGTCGTTTTTCCTTTTCTGTTTCTCTTGTTTGTGTTGTATGTTTCTTTCGCTACAGTTCCTTGCTGGGTTCTATATATATATATATATATATATAGAAGTTTCACCGTTCAAAAAAAAAATAATAATAAACAGATTCAGTTTTGGCTAGATTTTAGTTTTGCAAATAAGGGAGAATTTGTCGATGAATCTCGCATTACTCAAATCTGAATTTGTTTTCAACTTTTTGAAGAAAAAAAGGTAGGTTTTGGGTTGGCTAACACAACCCATTTTATTAAACACGTTAATTCAAACACGAATAAATAAGTTAAACCCAAACACGACCTGTTTATTAAATGTGTTAACATATCAACCCGTTTAGAGGTTTTTAATAAAAGTTTATATTTAGATTTTAGAGAAGTATTCTTATATTGAGCTAAATATATAAACTCAAGTTTGTAATTAGGAAAGAGAGATAAAGAAGCAAAAACAATTAATTAAACCACACCAACTATTAAAGGTTATCAGATAAATGATGGTGATAAATCCACCAAGGGGGGTTCGATTCTGAGCCGCACCCCGGTTTTCATCCGGCTGTTACTTCAGCGAGGCATCTCGTGTGGAGGCAGTACGGTTTCCGGGGAAACACCGTAACCAAGTCTGACCAACCCAGCGCGGGTCCGGTTAAGACAATGTAGTCTGGGCAGATCTTGGCTAGGGTCGCCGTTTTGGCGGTGCGACATTGGGTCACTCAAAAAGAAAGTCACCGTTCAAAAAAAGATAAATGATTGTTTGTATTGTTAGAAAGTCACTAGTTATTACTCATCTTCACAAAACAAACATTAAAACTGGTTGATGCAAAACACGACACGATTTTAAATGGGTTTGACACGACACAACACGAATAAATATATGGGTCAGGTTTAGGATTTAAAATTTGAACCCGTGAACTCAAAACCCATTAGCGTGTTAACCCGACATGATTGAAATCTCTAGTGGGATGCTGTCAAAAATTCAAAATGTCAATATTCGTAGAGTGGGCCTGTAAATTGGGTTGGAACAAATCTGGAATATGGGGCCTGGTAAAGAAAGAAAAGGAGACCTAAATTTTTATACCAAATTAAACACTAAATAATTTCTATAAACATACAGGCCCATTAAGAGTTGAGTTGGGCTACCCCAGGCTGGGCTTAAAAATCCACCCCTATGAGTCTGTCACCCACAAACTGTTTGATAAAATGCGTGTAACAGATTGCATCTTGGAATGCATTGTTCTTGGGTCGTGCAGAACAATTTCTCGACGTCAAATAACCAAAGTTTTATTTTCGGTAGAATTGGATTTGCTATTGAACAGGGGGTGGTTGAAGAAACTATTATTCAAGCAAGGGAGACAAGTTGCAAGTTTGCATTGGAAGAGCTACATTTAACTTTTTCTTTTTTATCATTATTCTAGAAATAGCATATATAACTCATATTAAGTCCATTTATATAAAAATGGGTTAAAATATAAACAGAATCTAATGCAAAAGTTGCAAATAGTCTTCCTCATTTGATAGGTCACCATTACACGTTTGTCATGTATGAATAAACAATCTATGTGATCGGTGCATCGAGCCGAAACTCTTTTTAAAGTTCTTATTAAACATGGCCGGCTTTGAGGGTGGGCGGGGAGGACCACCGGACAGGGCCCAATGTTTCGAGGGGCACATTTTTTATGAAAAAAAACCGATATGTATATGTAAAATATTTTTTTAATAGGGTACACCCATACAAACACCAACATAGGCTCCATTACAAAACTATTTTTATGGTTTAGATTAGTTATTAACCCCTTTGGCATTAGGTTTAGACCTTTAGTGAGCCCAATACCTAATTTCGTTAAGGCCTAATGGCACATTTTTTTCAACTCGAACAGGGTACACAAACTCTCAGGGCCGGCCCTGTTATTAAATTAATGATTTTATCGCTCAAAAGTAGCGTTTTTGGAATATTATGTTTCTGAATGATCAAAAGTTGAATATGATATCAACAAAAAAAATGTAAATAGAATACATGGTCCCAAAAAGTACATCACTAAAGGGCCTTGAAACCAATCAAGATGGACCACTTTGGTTAGAATTAGGCCTCTGTCAGGGATGTGCAATTCTCATGAAAATTACACCATCTTAAAGAAATTTTGGTTGATTTGATAAGTAACTTTATAAGGTTGTGGGGTGTGGTTTAAAGCCCCTAGGGGTTTTATAGTGTCATGTCAGATCCATATCAGCGCTATGTTACATAGAGGGCTTTAAAACCCCTCCTTTTAACTTGCATACAATGGTTTAAAATCCTCTTATTAAACAAAATAAAAAAAAGATTTGACTGGTTGAAAAGAATGGACCCCACTTGCACACCCACTTTAGCGCTCGTTACCGAGTTGGCAGAGCTTCAATGGCGCCCCCCTGGCGCGCAGGGGATGGGGTGGGGGCGCTATAGGGCGTCAACCTATGTTGTCAAAAGCGCGCGCCTAGGCGCCCGGGCGCAGCGAGGCGTACCTATAGCGCCTGGTGGTAGCCTAGGCGCAAAAATGGGTTTTTTTGGGAAAAAAAAACGACGCTGCTGAGGCGCAAAAACGTGCGCGCCTAGGCGCGGTGGATAAGCAGGAAAACTGAAAAAAATGAAACCGAGTGCGTGCAAAAACCGCCTCACGCGGGCCCGGGTTTTCGGACCACACACGAGTTCAACCAAATTCCAGCTTAGAAACTCATTTTTGCACCCCCCCCCCCTGCGCGCGGGTAGGACTTGTGGTAAAACATGTCATAAAGCTACAATTGAGTAATAAAGGCTTTACATTATAAACAACCACTCACTTTGTTCCCACACCGATGTGGGGCGAAGTATTTACCATCTTTTTTGAGACTTTTTTTTCGCATACCCAAAACTTACAACATATAAGTCCTAAACTTTTGCAACTAACTATTAGCTACATGATCTTAAATGGCATATATAATAGTTTTTTTTTAATTTTATACTTGGAATCTTATTTATTTTCAAAGCATAACATATTTTTATATTTTTTTTCTCTATGTGCGCTTTTCTTAAAAAAACCACGTTTTTTTGCGCCTTGCGCCTAGGCTCCGGGTGAGGCCGATGCCAGGGGCGAAGGATAAGAGGGGCGGGGAGGGGCGCCCGCCCCCCCCCCCCCTGAATTTTTCGCTCAGTAGTGTTATATATGTAGTTTTCGTATAGAAATTTGTGGGTATATACGTTTTCGCCCCCCCCCCCCCCCCCCCCCCCCCCCCGCGGTTCTATACAAATTTTTAGGTATATACGTTTTCGCCCCCCCGGCCGAAAAATTCAAGCTTCGCCACTGGCCGATGCGCCTCGCCTGCGCCTTGCGTCTTTGACAACATAGGCAGACAGTGGTGATGTGGCCAGGGGCGGTATACCACACCCCCTGGCCAAAAAACATGTTAAACTTTTAAATATCTTTTGGTGTGTATGTGTCTATATATATACATGTGTACACGTGCACGCGTGTTATATTATAGACCGGAATGGAAATAAAAAGCTAAAATTAAGCCATATTTAAGGATTATGTGTGTGTTTTAGATTGGAAACTTAGACCGTCAAACCAAACCAAACCATATAACAATAGTTGAACAAGAAACCAAATCGATCTAAATAGATTTACTACGGGTGTGTTGTATGCTTAGAACCAGTTCCGTCCCAAAGTGATTTTTTAAATTTTTTTAAAGAACATCTTCTAAAGAGCAACACAACATAAAAACAAGTTTAGCGAGTATAAGAGTAAAAATAATCCAATTATCATATTTTATGTAAGTTTACATTTTTTGGGTGTAAATGAGGTAAGGTGAATCTAAAGTCACTTAAACTCGAACTCAAATCGTTTAACTTAAAAAGAGTTTGAACTAAGCTTGTTTCAATCTCGATTAGTGGGCAGTTTTTCAAACTCAGTCTAAGCTCGTTTATATATTTTTTTACTTACCCATGATATATATAATTTAGTTTTGTTTTTTTTGTAATTGTATATATAATAATATTTATTATCTTATATATAAATAATACCTATAATGTAAATATGTATTTTTTTTTTGTTAAACAATTCTTTTACATTTATATCTATATCATTAATAGACTCGTTTAGGCACATGAGTTGATACAAGCTTAATACATGAAGCTCACAAGTCCATACTCGTTTATCAAATGAGCTTTAAATTAGAGTATGACTCGTTTAAGCTCGACTTATTCAAGCTTTTAGTGAGAAGTATCTTGCGGACGACTTGATTCATTTAAATCCCATAATTCTCCGGAAACAGATGGTCACTGGTGTCGCTTCTACCAGGAACGAGGCTTGTGACCGCCGTTGCAACATATCGGTCTTCCACTTGATGTTTTTTAAGTAAAATTTATTGAGAAATTTATTGGTGCATCAATGAACAATAAATATACGAGATGCCACCAAGGGTATGACATAATGCACATAGGATACCCTACTTATAGAACATGAGTTGTCTTGATCGCCAATATAATGCATTATTTGGATGTGTATGCGTCCATAATTGGTTGTCTTCATATAAAAAAAATCGACAACTATTGTTTATAGTCCTTTTCAAATTTCTTACGTTTTGAATATGTAACATAACTTACTATTTTTTTAATTTGTACCATAACTTATTAGCTAATCATGGTTAAACTTTTAAAAATACCGATTTGATCTACGATCTTTTTTTCTTGAAGAAAACTTAAACGATCATAATGAACAACGGACATACAAACATAATACATGAATCGTATAATTAAGAAGTATAAGGTATATCTACCATTTTTTGTTCAAAAATGTATTGGGCATGAGCAGGGGCGGATCTAGGCCACTTTTGTGGGTTTCCAGGAACCCATTCGGTTTAGAAAAAATTGGAAAAATTAGTGAGAACCTCGTATGATTTGAAAAAAAAATAGTGAGAATTATTGAGAATCTATCAAATGTTACTCAGTGAAAAAAGTTGTTAGATCCACCACTGTCCATGATTGCATGACCATCTTTCTACTATAATCTTATCTTGTTAAAGAATAAAGAATATAAAGTATATGTAGGTATCATTATTTATTACATAAAACGACGTATTTTGATTTGAGATGGTATTTAATTCGAAAGGTCATTTGCATTTAATGCTATGTTTGGCTTGACCTCCATGCTAATATCCACAAGGGTGATACGATATCCATCAATACCTTATTTGTGTTTATGTGGCTTTCTTTCTTTTCAATCAATCTCCTTGTGGTATGTGGCTCCACATGAAGAGAATGTGGTGCTCTTCCTTTTCACCATTCATTACCTACAAAAGTCTCATTTAGGTCCTTAAAAAACTAGATATGGTGTCATATCAATAAAATAGAATATGTGTAGAGAAAGAACACCCAAAACCATAGTTGAGAAACTATGATTGGTTATCGTATCATGTTGATGGATTTCGGGTATTGTAGGTTGGTGAGTTGAAATTGATGTACACAACATGTACGTATATTTATTCATGTCATATACATCAACCTTGATCTGAGCACACTTAAAACTATGTAACACAAACATGACATGTGATACTTGTTTGGCCGAATAGGTTGAGTAGGTCAAAATTGTTAAACGCCTAGACGGGGTACAATCAAGTTGTATATGGGTTGGTGGGCTGCGATAAATTGTAACTGGGTTAAACACATAGTGAACTATTTGGTCGATTGTAGTTATAATATTTACACTTATTTTCTTACTTAATTTTAAAGAAATTGATGGAGTGACCCTTTTATTTACAAGCAACCACGGCACAATATGTTTATTAAACATACGAGGCGCTAAACCCTTTTATGACTCGAACATATTTAGACTCTAACTAAATACTAGTTCTTTTCATAACGAGTTCCTATCATGTTTTGAATTACAACCCATGATAAACTCGAAAACTTGATTTTGTATATATTTATAGATATTTACATGACAAATACAAGTATGAGGTTCTAATATAGGATATCTAAGTTATTCTAAACAAACTCAAACCACTTGATATATCTAAATGGGCAAATGAAATCAAATATATTAAGTAAGACCAATGCAAACAAATGAAGGATATTACAGTCAGAATTTTCAAATGCATAGGGTCCAATTGTCATTGTCTTAAACTTGGATGCTAAATTGCAATTATGATTATGGAATTAGGCAATTAAACTTTGGAGGCTAAATTGCAATTATGATTATGGAATTAGACAAAAAGCCATTAATCCAAAAATAAAACAAGAAAGGATCTCTTAATGGGCCATCGAAATTTCCAATGTCGGCCATCCAACATTATTTCTTTCACATGTACATAGCAAGTGTAATTAGAGATGAACAGGAATGGGTCAGTAGTAAGGATCGGTCCTAATTCTGTTTCGGTGGTATGGGTCGCATGTCCAGTTTTGACAAATTTAATACTGATTAGGACCGGTCGCAATACCTAACAAACGACCCATCAAGAGTTGGCATGGCAGACCCATCATAATGTTTAGCCGGGTAGGGTGGTAACAAATCAAGTATTTATTGAATTAGCCGGGCTCAAACTTATTATAACTCGTTTGAGTCAACTTGATAGAGAATGTGACTTGTTAATATATGATTTTGTTCAGTTTCTCTCATTTTTAACCCACTTTTTTTTAGCAACTCATTTAGTTATATTGTAGACTTGTACCTACATCTTTTTACATTGATTTGACCTTTGTAGCCCCTAATTGGTAAATCTAATTTTAGCTAAAAGTTGAACTTTTACTAAATTTATTATGAGCCCATGCTTATTGAGGCCAAACGTTATCAAGCTTTCAATGGAGGCAAAACGAGTTTGTTGGTGTGGTGTTTAACTTAAGCAGACGTGTTGTTAGATAGGAGGGACTGAGAGAAATAGATAGAATGACAACACCCTAACACACAAGGGTGACAAGGGAACAAGTAGCTACAAAGAGGGATATGAGAGGATAAGGTTAGAACCCTATGAGTCTCTCTCATACAATATTATTAAAAAAAATATATGTAAGATATTGTGTATTATTAATTAACTATTTATATAAGTACAGGAGTGGGATCAAATAAAAACCACATTTCGTATATAAACTGTAAGAACCATTTAAAAAGTGTCATGTGGCATCCAACCAATTATACAGAAATGGTAAAAGGATAACCTAAATAATATCAATTATCTTGAATTTCTTATAGTTATGTTAACAAACAATTAATTCTTTATTTGGATCTTCCTTTTATTTTCAATTCATGTGCTGATAAAGAAAATTGTTGATATCATTTCACTTATGTGCTAAAATCAATTATTTTGATTAATTTTTATGTGCTAATATAATTTAAAAGTGCTACTTTTATGTATGTATTGTTTTAGTATGTGCTAATTTAAGTTTTTTTAAGTGCTAGAATCTGTTCTTACGATTTGTAGGATAAATATGGTTTGTACCGGAACCAACCCCTATAAGTACATACAAATGGATAAGACTTTGGTCTGATTGTATAGGGGTTTTTGAACTAAAAAATGAGCAATAACGCCCTCTTGTTTTATCAAGAGGGCGTTATTGCTTCTTTTTTATTTAGTACTATTTGCCTTACATAGTTTCTTTAAACTTTAGAAATAACAAGTACTTTTTATAGTTTGGTTTGATTTGTTTGTTTTTATTTGTATTCATTTATATTATAGGTTTCTATATCATATACTTTTACTTTTCCTAATCTTTTATGAAGTTTTTTTTTACAATTTAAATTCAATTGAAAATAGATAAAAATGAAAATTTTGCTTATTTATTACTTTTATTTATTCAATAAAAATGAGAAAGAGTATGCTTTTTTATGTTAATGGAAAAATATGGTAATATTATCATGCATCTTAATAATTGCAGAACTTATAGAACTTCTATTAAACGATCATTCTACTAATATATTTTTATATTTAACATTGTTTAAGGGTATTTTAATCATTTATTACGGTTCCATGTGTGTTAAGTGTAATTTTATCGGGTTTTTTTCATATGTAATTTTATAATTACATATACGTAAATTGGTTCCTTTACACATATGTAAATTAGTTATTACACATGAATAATTGGGTTTTTCATATATGTAATCATAAAAATACATATAACATATCCTTAAATAATGTTAAATATAAAAAATATATGAATAAAATAATTATTTATTAACAGTTCTGAAAACTCTGTAATATTATATATATATAATAGATTTTAACCAAGCACTAATGTATTATAATCTCATAAGTAGTTATCAAAGTAACCAAACTTAAAGACAGGTTTATAATGATCTTGAAATATTCACTACCTTATGATTAACCCGCATCCGTAAACGTTAAGATTATTTCATTGTTACAAAGCTAGTAAATTTTATTTTCTAAGTGCGTGTTTCATTGCGGACATCATCTCTCTTCCTTCTTGATTGAAGAATCGATTTAACATGTTAAAAAAGCGTTAGTTCACAAAGTATTACTTTAAATATATGTTTAGAAAGAAAAATGATTCAAGCAAACTCCTCAAGAAAATCAAAACAACCACATATTTGACTCGTGTGTATATATTATACACACCCAATATATAGAGTGTGTGCTTTTATATATACATTGAAATAAAAAAAAAAAAAAATTATTATGGTGACCCAAATGGGGTGTGCTACTCCAAAATATGCTGACCTTTCATGGGACACAATGACCCGGTTTTGAATTATTGGCTATACAAACATCCATTGATTTTGTTTTTCATATTTGTGAACGTCTTGAATCTACGTAATATATTTTAATAAAACTATAGCATATACATATACAGTTGTTATAATAATAACTAGGGTTGTAATAACTGTGCTACTTTCTACACCCTCCCTAATTACTTTTTACACCCCTCTCCTCTCACATACTTACAAGTGGGGCCCGTGTAGGACCGGGAGTTTTCCTCTCACAAGGGGGGGGTATAATCAGGGGAGGGGGTGTGTTTAGAATCAGCCTTGTAATAATCCGCACATTTGCGTTGTGACACAAATAGAATTCACTCTTTTAAGAGTGATTGGATTTATGATATCACAAGTGATTGTAAGTTATTAGGCATTTTCTAACCTCTCCCATCACATATGTTATTACAAGTAAGATGCTCATTATGCATATTACTTTACCATATGTCTTAAAAACAAAAGTTGGTGTCCTCTGTCATCATCGACAAAAACAACCGATAAACTCTTGAATTGGCATTAACATCTTCTACATTTTCTAAAAACTTTATAAAATGTCATTCTCACTATATTGGGTTATGACTTTTCAAATTTATCCCCGATGTTTTCATTCCTTAGTTTAAAAGAAAAAAAAAATTCTCGTGTGGTTATATTTATATACACGTCGGTATAAATTCATGTTTCAACGCAATTTTTTGGGAAATGAGTCGGGTTAAATATAATGTGTTTTCATGCTTATTTTTATGTACGTTTTCTGTTTGTTTACGTTTTTTACATTTTAATGTATGTGTTGGTATAAATTCACGTTTCGACGTAAATAATACAATTTCACGTTTCGACATATTTTTTAGAAACGAGTCTGGTCAAACATAATACGTTTTCATGCTTATTTTTGCGTACGTTTTCGGTTGGTCTACATTTTGACGTTAAATATGTCTGGAAACGATTCGGGTCAAATATAACACGTTTTCGTTTGACGGTACAAATTCGAGTTATTGTACGTTTTGACACCGCTTAGTCTTGATGCAAAGTTAAGGTTGGTGTAGTGGTTAGGTGGAACCTTCGCTAAATGAACCAACCCGGGTTCGATTCCGTTTATTTGTAACCTTAATGCTTTGGATCAGATACATCGAAACACATATTTTCATATGGTTAACACATTACAAAATGTACCGTCAGCTGTAAGCAACTAAGGCGTTGCTGCCGCAACCAGTAGTGACTTTGATGGTGTGCGGGGAGGACCTCCGCACAAGGCCAGTGATTTCAAGGGGCACGTGATTTTTAAAAAAAATTCCGATATATATATATTATTTTTTTTAATAGTAAACACATACAATTCCAATATAGGCTTATTTACGAATCATTTTAATGGTTTAAAATTTAGTCCATTTGACATTAGGTTTATTGAGCTCAATACTAATTTGATTTTTTTAAAGTAATAATAAAACATTACGAAAGGATAATTTTTTCGAGCTCGAACAGGGTACGTGAATTCTCACAGACGTCTCTGGCCGCAACGCACGGCCTATGACAACAATGTAATGTTGTTAAAAACATTTTATTCTTGTACAGATTGCAAATTTTACTATCACAAAAGTCTACAAGTTTTAATTAGAGTTAAATGCCATTTTAGTCCCTGTGGTTTGGGCCATTTTGCCAGTTTAGTCCAAAGGTTTCATTTTTAACCTGTGGGTCCAAAAAGGTTTCACAGTTGCCATTTTAGTCCACTTGGTTAACTTCATCCATTTTTTCTGTTAACGAGAAGGCCAATTTGGTCATTTTGTATGTAATTCTGTTAACTAAAAAGGCAATTCAGCCATATAAAATGACCGAATTGGCCTTCTCGTTAACAAAAAAAATGGATGAAGTTAACCAAGTGGACTAAAATGGCAACTGTGAAACCTTTTTGGACCCACGGGTTAAAAATGAAACCTTTGGACTAAACTGGCAAAATGACCCAAACCACAGGGACTAAAATGGCATTTAACTCTTTTAATTAAATACCCAAACTCTCAACTGAAAAGAAAAACCTTTTGTTATGAGTGACATGGATACAGTTAATCGTCATTATTTGCATTGATATCAGATAAAAAGTGAAAAGAAAAATGAAATGTGTTATTATAATTATAACTTTCTATCAAGTTAAAACATTTACATATTAGTTTTTAAATAATCATAATTAACTAAAATTAATGAAAAAAAAAAACAAAAAATAAAATAAAAAGGAGAATGCGATGTGATGGTGAAGTAATACAAAAACCTCCACTACCCATGTGGATTAGTTTGGCATCAAAACCCGGAAAGGATTAGATAGCATTGATGGACAAACCAAAACCATTTTTAGCAAAAATTATAATAACAAAATCTTTATCATTATTATAATAAAGATTTCTTAGTGCATATGTTATATGTTATTCTAATAAACGATTCTAAAAAATATCACGTGTTAATATCATATCATCGTTAGAGAAATTGATTTTGAAATTTATTATTTTTGAAATCGGGCTAATATCACAAAATAACAACATTGTTTATTTTAAAACGATTACCTTAATATTCACACTCATTTGTTATATATATAGTTGACTAATATTTTTGTTAGATTAGACTGTTAAACATTTTCACAAAATCCGCTCTTACTCCAGGGATTATTTCTCGACGTTTTGTATATGAGCCTCTTCAAACAGGGCTTATTGTTGCTATTAATTCAATGATTCCCATAGAACGTGGTCAGCGAGAATTAATTATTGGAGACAGACAGACCAGTAAAACATCAGTAGCAACATATACAATTCTAAATCAACATGGCCAAAATGTAATATGTGTTTATGTAGCTATTGGTCAAAAAGCATATTCTGTAGCTCAGGTAGTGACTACTTTCCAGGAAAGAGGCGCGATGGAATATACTATTGTGGTAGCCAAAATGGTAAATTCCCCTGCTACATTACAATATCTCGCTCCTTATACAGGAGTTGCTCTGGCTGAATATTTTATGTACCGTGAATGACACACTTTAATCATTTATGATGATCTCTCTAAGCAAGCGTAAGCGTATCGCCAAATGTCTCTTCTATTACAAAGACCATCTGGGCGCGGGGCTTATCCAGGCGGATGTTTTTATTTACATTCACGCCTTTTGGAAAGAGCTGTTAAATTAAGTTCTCTTTTAGGTGAAGGAAGTATGATCGCTTTACTAATAGTTGAAACCCAATTGGGAGACGTTTCGGCTTATATTCCTACGAACGTAATTTCGATTACTGATGGACAAGTATTCTTATTTTCCGATCTATTCAATGTTGGAATCCGACCTCTGTTTACAAAGTGGGGTCTACAGCTCAAATTAAAGCTATGAAACAAGTAGCCGGTAAATTAAAACCGGAGTTGGTACAATTCGCAGAATTATAAGCTTTTGCACAATTTGCTTCTGATCTTGATAAAGCTACTCAGAATCAATTAGCAAGAGGTCAACGATTACGTGAATTTCTTAAACAATCCCAAACCGCGATAATGATATTTTTTAATTAAATTTGACCAAAACATATTTTTATGAAATTCTTAAATATTAGATTTATAAATATAATGATATTTTTGAATTCAATCATCAAATTTGTGTTCATGTTTACTATGTTGTTGTATGATGTGTATATCAAAATACAAGGTTAACAAAGATCACCAAAGACTTCAATATACGCACACAATCCTCATTTTTTAAGATCCGATTTGCAAAACAAATGGTTCATACTATCGTGAATCATTTTATATTATTCGCAAAATAAACTATTTTGAACAGGATATTTGTCCAAATATGATATGTGTTTAGTTTTTGGTATTTGGATACTCAAAACTTTCTAGTTGATGCAAATAGACAGAAAATTTTCTGATGAATTTGATGAAAATTATTTCATTGGCTAACAACTAAAAATAATTAAGAAGCTTTCTAAAGAACTTTCATTACAATCATAATAAGAGTTGTTAAGCACTTTAGAAATACGCTGAATATTAATTACCATGAGCAATAGATTGTAAGCTTGTGAGATGATTATTAGGTTCATCTACTTGTAAATTATGAGAGAAAAAGAGGGAAGGTGCATAAACATGGTGGAAATGAGGTTTCATATTCTATTTGTTAGGATAATAAAATAAATAAGAATTAAAGAACATGAAAAGTTTAGATAAAAATAAATAAATATACAAAAATCTTAAATGAGCAACATAGACAAACAAACATGAACAAACGTTCACGAACACGTTACCGAACATTCACGAACACAATTGAACGAACAAGACCTATGTTCATGTTCGTTTAATTAAATAATCAAACGAAATTTCTTGTTCATGTTCGTTCGTGTACTAAACGAATTTCTGGTCGAACGGTTCACGGAATGTTCATTGAACGTTCGGTTTATAGACTGTTCAATTTTTTTTCAAGAAATTTGAGAATTTATTTGTAAAACAACTTTGTGCTGAATTTTAGAGTTAATAGCCAAAATGGTCCCTGAGGTTTGCTCACTTTTGCCACTTTAGTCGAAAATCCAAATTTTTTAAATCTGGGTCCCTGAGGTTTGCATTTTTTTGCCATTTTAGTCCAAATTTCAAAAAAGTCAAATTTTGTCAGGATTTCTTACTGATTTTTGTCCTTTTCCTCATTTCTCCTAGGGGCAAAATTGTCATTTTGGATTATTATAAAGTAATTTATATTAAAAAATCAATTATATATATAATATATATATATATAAGTCAGGGACCCAGCACCGCCATCTCCACACCACCATCAATCTCCAGCACCGCCATCAATCTCCAGCACCGCCATCTCCACACCACCATCAATCTCCACCTCCACTCTTGCAGCCAGAGGCCTATTCTTTATCCACCACCACTCTTGCAGGTCACCTAAAGTCACTCATGGCAACATCAAGTCCACAAACATCCTCATCGACAAAACAGGCAACGCCATCTCCACCTCCACCACCATCAAGTCCATCAATCTCCACCACCGCCATCTCCACCTCCACCACCATCAATCTCCACCACCGCCACCATCTATCTCCACCTCCACCATCTATCTCCACCCCCGAAACTCCCCTTCACCCAGATTTCATAGCTGAACCATCAAAATTAACAATAATCAAGCCACAATTAAACCTATACAAACACAAAACCCTAACAATTATATCTGCAATTCAGCCTTGCCACAAAACCCTATACAAACACAAAACCTGATGTCTTGACGGTGGTGCCGACGGCGGCAGATGGTGGAGACGATGGCGGTGGTGGATCTGAAGCAAACCCAATTGAGATTGTCAAGATAACAAACCACAATTCATCGATTTCAAATTTTGATGCTGATTTAAAGTCGGATTTCAAGAGAGAGAAGAGAGAGAGACATGTGGCGGTGGTGAGATTGAGAGAAGAGAGAGAGACGGTGGTGTTGATGATGATGATGATCTTGACGGTGGTGCCGACGACGGCGATGTTGATGATGATGATGATGATCTTGACGGTAGTGAGATTGAGAGAAGAGAGAGACGGTGGTGTTGGCGATGTTGATGATGATGATGGTCTTGACGGTGGCAGTGGTGGTAGTTTAGAGAGAGAGAGCAGTGACATGTTGAGAGAGAGGGATATGTCTGTGTATCTGTGTGGCTGTATATATATATATAATTGATTTTTTTTAATATAAATTACTTTATAATAATCCAAAATGACAATTTTGCCCCTAGGAGAAATGAGGAAAAGGACAAAAATCAGTAAGAAATCCTGGCAAAAATTGACTTTTTTTGAAATTTGGACTAAAATGGCAAAAAAATGCAAACCTCAGGGACCCAGATTTAAAAAAATTGGATTTTGGACTAAAGTGGCAAAAGTGAACAAACCTCAGGGACCATTTTGGCTATTAACTCTGAATTTTAACATCATGAATAATATGAGGGGATTGGAGATGATATGGTGAGAATGAAGAACCTTCTTCCGCAACCTTTAAGAACAAGATGTATCTTCCCGGTCTTCCGGTTTTTCTTATTTTAATACAAATAACTCACATGATTACTATATGATGAGTTAAGATAATATAATTTAAATTAAAAAACATATATTACATTCTCAAGGGCATACATTTAATTTAAGTAATAGAACATCCAAACTCAATAAGTGTATAAAAATGATGTTCCTTAGAGATTTTTTTTTAAAAGCATTATAATAGCCATATATTTGTTTGTAGGAGAAA
Source organism: Helianthus tuberosus (assembly GCA_030545235.1). Lineage (NCBI taxonomy): Eukaryota > Viridiplantae > Streptophyta > Magnoliopsida > Asterales > Asteraceae > Helianthus > Helianthus tuberosus. Next base: position 28,667,665 of record CM060407.1, on the reverse strand, counting down.
AAATACCTACATAGTTACGAAACATATCCAAGTAACTTTTAATCCACTCATCATCCATAATTTACGAGCATAAGAAGTCTTTACCTATGTTATTTTTGAGTAAATTGCCATTTAGTCCCTGAGTTTTGTCCAAATTTGCCACTTTAGTCCAAATAGTTTTTTTTGCATCTGGGTCCCTGACTTTTACATTTTGTTGCCATTTTGATCATTTTGTCTAACTCCATCCAAAAACCCAGTTTGTAACAGGGGGTATTTTGGGGATTTCCTTAAAAAATGTTTTCAGTTGCCATTTTGATCCAATTCCAAAAATTCAAAAAAATTCTAAAAAATCAAAAAAATTCAAAAAAATCTAAAAATAAAAAAAATTCTAAAAAATTCAAAAAAATCTAAAAATAAAAAAAATTCTAAAAAATCATAAAAATTCTAAAAAATCAAAAAAATTCTAAAAAATCCAAAAATCATTAAATGTTTCGGCACGAACCGTTTCGACCCGTACCGTTTCGAACCGAACCGTTTCGACCCGTACCGTATCGAACCGAACCGTTTCAACGCGAACCGTTTCGAACCCGTACCGTATCGAACCGTACCGTTTCGACGCGAACCGTTTCGAACCGTACCGTTTCGACCCGTACCGTATGTAACACCCGTCTTATTATTCAAGGTTTAACGTATATTTTACGAAAAACAATCATGTAATTAAGATTACATAAACATTTGGAAATACGAGTTTATTAAAACTTTTACAAATCATAAGTTATTTGACATAACGTAATCAGATTCGTCGTATAGATTTTCGACAAGGCAATGTGCGGAAGCATGAGTCTTTATTGTGTTCGGTTCTTCGTTGAGCTTGATCGTCTTTCGGCATCCAAAATGTACCTACATTTCATAAACATGAAATGTTTTTAGTCATATGGGGATTAAAATGTGTCTAAACAAATCCGGTAATGATAATGGAAGTAAAGAATCTCAACGTTAAACTCTTGATCTCAAAACATGGATTTCCAACTGGTCTCCACCGTAACTTACGGTGGCACCGTAAGTTACGGTGGCCCCTGGTTTGACATGCCCCTACCGTAAACCAGTAGGGGGCTGCCGTAAAACTTTTCAGCTCCACCGTAACTTACGGTGGCACCGTAAGTTACGGTGGCCTCTGCATTCCAGCTTTCCATTTTGCCGTTTATTGACACGAAAACTTTCGTATCTTTCAATCCGCTTATCCGTTTGACCCACCGTTTCTTCCTACATGATTGTAATTTGACCCTTCATTATATGGAGTCAAATTCCAACATCCGGATTAACAAAAATTAAGACTTTTAAGTCTTCGGCTTATTACCATTTTTACTAAATTTTGACCCGTTCGCGATTTTATCAAACAAACATGTTTATTTGATCCTTATTCTCATGATATTCATAATTTCAATAATTCCTATCATATTAGGTTCAAGTCACGGGTTTCTTACGTATCATAAACCCGTTTATGCCCATTTGCGTATTTTGACCCGTTAAGGGTATTTAGACATATTTTGAGCATGAAACGCTTTCATTCGTTTCTAGCGTTATTATACAACATTTCTTATCAAGTAATCTTCCACCACAACTATATTTGTGGTGGACTTAATGAGGTGATCTATATAATCCGAGTTTTTCTCGTCGGATTGCTAATTTACGACAAAGATTCATATAGAGTCATTTGACCGAAGATTTACATCTTTCGCTTCTTACACTTATTCCAATTATTTATTTGATCATAAAACTCGTTTCAAAACTACCTTTAAGGTCGTTTGTCGAAATTAGCTTATAAGGGCGTTTTAGTCCATTTAGCCAATCATTTACGATGAAGGACTTTTGAAAGTATATTTGACCCATAAACCCTCTTTTAACTTATGATATTGTTTGAAAAGTCATTAAGCTTTCCAAACGCAATGTTCATTATTTAAAACATTCGGTTTACTTATCAAGTAACCAAATGTCTATGTTGACTACTTTTAACACTCCTTGAACCACATGTTCTAAATGAGTGTTACACTATTTCACGTACCTGGCGCGGACCAATATATTGACCCGTTTTTAATACCTTGCTTTTATAATTGCAAATTCTTAGCGTTGCGAATATCCATTTGACATTTACTCCTGAAATAATATAACTCGACAATAATCATTAGTCGTTATTGTCAAAAGGTGATACCTTCACCTTTTGACCCATTTGGTCTAAGTGACCGATTTTGTTGGCGAGATGATATTTATTACCATCTCATCTACATGACTCGCTCTGGTTTACACCGTGCGGTCATTTCACTTATTAATCGTTTCTTAACGATTTTTAGTCTATCATGGCTTACGTCCTACCGTGTCTTTCAAAACCAATAGTTATGGTCAACGCATGACCAATTTACCGTTTTACCCTTATTGTTTGTTTTGGTTTACCCTATAAGGTAACCATTCCAAAAGTTCATTTTTCCATTTGTCATAAAAAGATCGAATTACCGATTTAACTCCTTTTAAACCATCAACATGGTTTCTTATTATGCTCGACTATCTTGTTCCGTACGTCTACACGCCGGAACATCATACCTCGATTTTGTATTTATCTTATTCATAACTAATACGATAAGAGAATATTCTGAAATATAAAACTAGTGTAAGCTATACTTACCTTGCATCCGAATTATGCTTTTCCGTCATTCTTGCTTCGTTTGACCCGCTTCCTTCCCCAAGCCTTCACCTACCTTGCCAAGCGTCAAACTATCATTGTAATTGTAAGATGGTTAGGTTAGTCATAATCATTTACGACTATTCCATCCTACTCTTCTTATATCGAATTTACCATCCGATCATACACTTGGTCGATTTGACTTTTTAAGGTCAATCGACTTATCAACTTATTCATTGCACATTTTCACTCTCATTTCAACACTTTAGTTTTCATTTAGGCATTTTAACAAACACCTAATGTGCATACATTGTTTTTACACATTTTACAACTAGGTAACATGATTTCAAGCATCTATATCACGATCTTAACATCAATTCTTTTATATCATATAACAACCCATTTCATGGTAAATATGATTTATGTACCCAAACACCTAAATTGTTCAAGTACTTTGTCTTACTAACTAATATGATGATTCTAATCACAAGTTTGACACTAACATCATCATATCATAAAAACCAATCTCAAGTCATGTATGTTCAACACTCAAACTTGCAAATTGTTCAAGTATCTTGTTTCTACTAGCAACTATGATGATTTTAAACATGTGTAAACCATCATCTTCACTACATAATCGAAACCCACTTAGCACATAATAGGTTAATTATCAAATCCCTAGTTTTAACACCAATTCTCCAAGTTTTCAACTAGGGTTTGTTTCTAAACAAAGATTTCAACACAATAGCACTCATAGATTCAATATTCATTCCAGAATTTCGATTATGATTGTTCATCATAATCTCAAAGTATCGCCAAATCTTAAAATTCGACATACCTTGTGATCCCCACGACTAGGTGATCATTTATATGTGTTCATGCATCGATTTGGGTCTTGATTTGAGCTTCAATTAGTTGATTTGTTGGAGTTAGGGTTTTGGCTCTCCTTGGAGCCTTCTCCTGGTCGTTCACGAACACACTAGGTGTGTGAGTGTTTTGTTTTTTTTATTTTAGTAAATAATCTTTTCCAAATATCTAACTTTGGTCCCTCTTGTTTCGTTAATTATTAAGTAGGTTATAACCTACTTATTTACAATCCATATTCCTTCTTATTAACCGGGTCAAACATTCCTAGTTAGCTTAGCGGGTTCAGGAATATTTATGATTATGTTTATTTTAGGTCCCGTCAACTCGGGCCTTTTAAACAATTTATTTATCCATAAGCCTTTGTATAGCTTTTATTTAATATTAGGATAATTTATTTAAAAACCTAATATTTACCGGGTTAATTTTTACCACTAACGGTATTTTACCCGTCGTCACTATTAACGTGGCTTGATTACCAAACCCGTTTTTGGGGTGTTACACCGTATGGAACCGAACCGTTTCGACGCGAACCGTTTCGACCCGTACCGTTTCGAACCAGAACCGTTTCGAGCCGAACCGTTTCGACGCGAACCGTTTCGACGCGAACCGTTTCGACGCGAACCGTTTCGACGCGAACCGTTTCGAACCGAACCGTTTCGACCCGTACCGTATCGAACCGAACCGTTTCGACGCGAACCGTTTCGACCCGTACCGTTTCGAGCAGAACCGTTTCGAGCAGAACCGTTTCGAGCCGAACCGTTTCGAGCCGAACCGTTTCGAACCAGAACCGTTCAGCTCGAAACGGTTCGGGTCGAAACGGTTCAGCTCGAAACGGTTTGGTTCGAAACGGTACAGCTCGAAACGGTTCGGTTCGAAACGGTTCGGCTTGAAACGGTTCGGCTCGAAACGGTTCGGCTCGAAACGGTTCGGCTTGAAACGGTTCGGGTCGAAACGGTTCGGGTCGAAACGGTTCGCGTCGAAACGGTTCGCGTCGAAACGGTTCGGATCGAAACGGTTCGGTTCGAAACGGTTCAGCTCGAAACGGTTCGGTTCGATACGGCACGGTTCGGTTCGAAACGGTACGGGTCGAAACGGTTCGGCTTCGAAACGGTACGGGTCGAAACGGTTCGGGTCGAAACGGTACGGGTCGAAACGGTTCGCGTCGAAACGCTTCAGCTCGAAACGGTTCGGGTTCGAAACGGTTCGCGCCGAAACGGATTTTTTGGATTTTTTAGAATTTTTTGGATTTTTTAGAATTTTTTTGATTTTTATTTTATTTTTTGGAATTGGATCAAAATGGCAATTGAAAACATTTAAAATGAAAATCCCCAAAATACCCCTGGTTAAAGATGGAGTTTTTGGATGGAGTTAGTGTATGTGATCAAAATGGCAACAAAATGTAAAAGTCAGGGACCCAGATGCAAAAAAAAAAACTATTTGGACTAAAGTGGCAAATTTGGACAAAACTCAGGGACTAAAATGGCAATTTACTCTTTATTTAAAAACCTAATATTTACCGGGTTAATTTTAACCACTAACGGTATTTTACCCGTCGTCACTATTAACGTGGCTTGATTACCAAACCCGTTTTTTGGGTGTTACACCGTATGGAACCGAACCGTTTCGACGCGAACCGTTTCGACCCGTACCGTTTCGAGCCGAACCGTTTCGACGCGAACCGTTTCGACGCGAACCGTTTCGACGCGAACCGTTTCGACCCGTACCGTTTCGACGCGAACCGTTTCGAACCGAACCGTTTCGACCCGTACCGTATCGAACCGAACCGTTTCGACGCGAACCGTTTCGACCCGTACCGTTTCGACCAGAACCGTTTCGAGCCGAACCGTTTCGAACCAGAACCGTTCAGCTCGAAACGGTTCGGGTCGAAACGGTTCAGCTCGAAACGGTTCGGTTCGAAACGGTACAGCTCGAAACGGTTCGGCTCGAAACGGTTTGGCTCGAAACGGTTCGGCTCGAAACGGTTCGGCTCGAAACGGTTCGGGTCGAAACGGTTCGCGTCGAAACGGTTCGGATCGAAACGGTTCGGTTCGAAACGGTTCAGCTCGAAACGGTTCGGTTCGAAACGGTACGGGCCGAAACGGTTCGGCTTGAAACGGTTCGGCTTCGAAACGGTACGGGTCGAAACGGTTCGCGTCGAAACGGTTCAGCTCGAAACGGTTCGGTTCGAAACGGTTCAGCTCGAAACGGTTCGGTTCGATACAGTACGGTTCGGTTCGAAACGGTACGGGTCGAAACGGTTCGGCTTGAAACGGTTCGGCTTCGAAACGGTTCGGGTCGAAACGGTTCGCATCGAAACGATTCAGCTCGAAACGGTTCGGGTTCGAAAAGGTTCGCGCCGAAACGGATTTTTTGAATTTTTTGGATTTTTTAGAATTTTTATGATTTTTTTGAATTTATATTATTTTTTAGAATTTTTTGGATTTTTTTTGATTTTTTTGATTTTTATTTTATTTTATTTTTTGGAATTGGATCAAAATGGCAATTGAAAACATTTAAAATGAAAATCCCCAAAATACCCCTGGTTAAAGATGGAGTTTTTGGATGGAGTTAGTGTATGTGATCAAAATGGCAACAAAATGTAAAAGTTAGGGACCCAGATGCAAAAAAAAAAACTATTTGGACTAAAGTGGCAAATTTAGACAAAACTTAGGGACTAAAATGGCAATTTACTCGTTATTTTTCAACCTACAAGTTCTTGAAGAAGTTACTTACAAACATACTAATATTATTTTAAAGTGGTCATTACATTTCAAAATAACATAACTAGCGCTATGTAGGTTCTTACACATTAGGATCTCCATATAGCTTTTGATGACGGGGGTAGCCCAAGGCCAAATAAAGATGACTTAAATACATGAATGCTCAAAAGGTTAAACGGTTCAACGGTTGAAAACCTGGGGAGATGAAGTAAAGCAATACGGGAACAGTAAAAGGTCACATCTCTGGATTGCTTCACCAACTCACCAGCCGCAAAAGTAACACAGATCCACAGAATACACTCTTTTACCCGCAGGTCAAAGGCTTCAACTCCCAAAAAAGGCAAAACCCCCCCACTGCAAACATGTTCACTAGTCAACACATTCCTCTTTGAGCTAAGGCTCTCCCTATAAGAGTGACACTTCATTAAGTGTGCAAGACATTCCGGAGGCCAGCTATGATTCCTGAAATCTCTGGTCACTCTCTTCGAGTACTTGCTCCATGCAAGTCACTTTCTTTCACATTCAACACACACATTCCCCTTGCTCCTACATCCGAATCTGAACACATTTCAGAAGAGGATCTCGAGCAAACAACAAAAACAAACTAGTGAACCTCTCTCCACGTCTTGCAAACGTGGGGGGACCCCACGACCTGCGTTAGGCAAAGTTGAACCCTTTAACCCTTTTGCCTAACCAGCCCAGCTACTATCCTTGGTCTATTATTTGTTGCATCAACAAGTTTAAATATTTTTCAAGTTAGTGATGCTTATCATGTAAACTTCATGCCACAAAATAACAAATCAAAGTACTATGTTGCCATTTCTCCCTAAGGGGAGGAGGGGTGGTTCACTAGTGATAGTTTCTATCACTCCCACTATCCAATCAAATCATGCCATGTCAAAACCCAATATTCTATCACTACTGATAGAAATGTAGGGGGGGTGGTATCACTAGTGATGAGATTCCAATGTACAAGTATTAATGCACAATGTACAAGATACACATTCATCACCAAAGTTTTTCAACGCGTTATATATATAACGAGTGATACTCTATCACTCGTTATGGAATTGGGCGGGGCGGTGTTCCACGAGTGATAGAAATTTATCACGGTAAATAACGATGCCACCCCGTGTGGCCTAGGACACGCGAAAGACGGACAATACACAAGTCTGTTTCATGTATGTTTAGTTGTTTGTCGACCAATTGTCAGTGAAGGTGCATTTGCCATCATAAACAAGTGAAAAGTTGATGCGCAAACAACATACAACGTGATTTGAAGTATGACAGTGATGGGATTAAAGTCTATTGTGTATTTTTGTAGATAGAAGAAAACACACGACCAATGACTCGCGTATGTTATAACTATAAACATATAACTTTTTGAAATATTTTTAGAGAGATCACACGCCTTAGAAAAATACCACTTTTTTGGGCTTTACATATATAAAAGTTAATGTGATCAGGGATATGACGTATTTTAAAAAAGGTTATATAACATAAAAACATATTATTGTTTCCAAGGACATAACGTGGTAGCAAAGTGTCTCCCTCTATCAAAGAGACGTAAAAATACCGACCAGTTGTTTTAAACGTTTTTTTAACGGTCGGCTCTCATCTTTAAATACACCATTGTAGCGTGTTTGGTTATCTACATTCAAACCGAGCCTCTGTAATACTCGACCGTCACGTTTATCTTTATAAGTTTATATAGGTTTTGCTGTGAATTTTGTTCGAATAATTTGGCTTTCGTACACAACGATGTAACTTTTCCGTGACTTTCGAATATACCATCAAGATGTGATTTTTTTATTGTTATGTTCAAGATTTGCTTATTTTTTTATATAAGTTTTGAACCCGTCACAAGGTACGGATGATAACAGGGGCGGATATAGCTTGTAAATATGGATAGCCTCCGGTACCTCTTAACACTCTGACGATAGTGTAAATTTTGAAAAAAAAAAATAATGTTTTTTCTGATTTCTTTTTCTCTTTACTAATATAATGATCATGGAATACACCCCCGTGTCAATCACCTCCCTTTTGGTAATGTTAAGTAGGGTTGTTTATGAGCCGAGCCTAGCCAAGCTAGGGTAAGCTCGGGCTCAGCTTGATTATAACCGAGCTGGCTCGACTCGGATTTGAAACCGAGCTGGAAATCTAAGCTCTGGCTCGGTTTGGTTTTAAACCGAGCCGGCTCGGCTCGGTTTGGTTTGGCTCGATTTTAAAAATAAAAATTAATACATAGCTCTCAAAATTCAGTTTTCTAAAATATTATTCAATAATTCAAAAGAACATATTCAAAATAAGTTCAACCTAATAAATTACAAGCCAAAATCACGTTCAACAACGCAAATAAGTTTTATATTTTAAGTAAATAAAATATTTGTTCATTAGCACGACAATCAACCTTTAAATATGTTATAGATATCAAACTACAAGCCTAAATACATTTAAATAATAATCACTTTTTGTAATATATTATATGTATATAAAAATAAAATATATTATATGTACATAAAAATAAAATATATTATAAGTAAAATAATTCGAGCTAAGCCGAGCCGAGCTATCAAGCGAGCCAAACCGAGCCAGTTTGGCTCATCACGAGTCGAGCCGAGCTAGGCTCACTTTCTAACCGAGCCGAGCCGGCTCGCCTCACTTTCAAATCGAGCCATATCAAGCGAGCTTGTACCGAGCTGAATCCGAGTGAGCTTCGAGCGAGCTCCGAGCCGCTAGCTTTTTGGAAAGACCTAATGTTAAGGAACCATTTTAATATTATTATTATTATAGTCTGGTTAAATACAACCATAGTTAAACACCAAATTACTAAAATAACCTCATCTGGTCAACCTCCACAGGCCCCCCCTCCCCCTTTCTTTGCAAGTCTCCCCCATTCAGTAGAGAGAGAAAGATTGTCTTCACACACAGAAGAAGAAGAAGAAGAGAGAGAAACATATACATACACATTCAGACATATACACACACGCTTTTAGTTTTACAACACAAAAAGCGATTCAGATATATACAAACAAAAACTTTCTTGAGAGAGAAACGAGGCAAATGTGCAACAATCTCTCTATTATTAAACTGTCTCCGACCTTCATAAACCTCATTTTGTCTGTTAATTTTCCGTTTCCGGTTTAATTCGCCGGAAAACACCGCCGGTGTTCTGTTTTCAGGCGTTTTTTTCCCGAATAACCGTTCTGACAGCTGGTTTTATACTTTGATCTGATTATAGTGATAAAAACTCCGATGAATCTCCGGCGGTTTTAGTCGGTGATTTGAACAACGAGCAATGAAGCTACCGCCGGCTAACGGTTCCTGTTCAATTTTAACGGCGAGTAACGGCGAAGGTCAGATTAACGTATTCTCTCTCATCGGTAACCTAAATTGCTAATTGAATTAAGTTTCTGAGTATTTATCAACACTTTCATATTAGTTTCAGTTAATTTTTCTGAAATTAGTGTGAAAGTTGCGAGCTGGTTTAACTTGCGCTTTTAATTTTGTATTTTTTTGTTGCTATCTTGCGCCGATGCTGACTAACGAGAGCCTAATCTGTGATTATTTTTTTCTGAAATTAACTTGTGCTTTTATTTTAAATTTTTTTTGCTGCTATCTTGCACCGATGCAGACTAACGTGAGCCGAATCTGTAGTTAATTCCAGTTAATTTTTCTGAAATTCGTGTGAAAAGTTGCGAGCAGTTTAACTTGCGCTTTTATCTTTGTATTTTTCTGTTGCTATCTTGCGCCGACGCAGACTAACGTGAGCCGAATCTGTAACTAATTTCAGTTAATTTTTCTGAAATTAGTGTGAAAAATTTGTTATCTGTCATAATCACTTTATGATTATTTTGTATTTTGGAAATAGGTGGAGAGAAGAATAATATAATAAATCCGGAGCTATGGCAAGCTTGTGCCGGACCTCTGGTGAACTTACCGGCAGCCGGAACACATGTCGTTTATTTTCCTCAAGGCCACAGCGAGCAGGTTTAAGTTAAACTTGTGTTTTTATTTTTTTGCTACCTTGCGCCGATGCAGACTAACGTGAGCCGAATCTGTAACAGTTTTCTAGGTTTCCGTCGTTTTCGTTTGGTTAGTGATTCTGTTAAAGTTCTTATTTGAAGAAATTCTTCCTTTTGGTATCTATTGGTAACATGTAATGATGTGAAGGAAGATTTGTACAAGTGTTGATGCGTGTCGTACAATTAGGTTAACTTTGGTTGAGTAGTTGTACGGTACAACTATTTAGTGCCTGGAAAAGTAGAAAGGAAGAATGCTTTGTAGATTTGGGCTATGTGTAGTTGGTTATAAAAAAAAACAGAGGAAAAGTGTTGGAAAAAAGTGATAGAATGAGGCTAGAGAATCAGTGAGTAAGGATCAAAGTTGGATAATTCTTATGGATGGTGTTTAATGAAGGCTTTTTAAAAGTTTAAAAGTAACAAGTTGTCATTTAATTTGTTTGGGTATCACAAACTTCACTTTGGGATAATCCATAGATCCACTTTGGTTTTAGGGAAGAAAACAAGAGCAAAACAGTGAGGATTGTTATGCATATTGTTCAACCTTTATTTATAAACAACTAAGCCACACGACTTTTGGCGATTGGAAAAGTTTGGTGATTGGAAAAGTAGTTAAATTTAGTTTATGGGAAAACAAGTAGTTAACTAACTACCTAAGTAGATAAATCTTGGTTAGAATCTTGCTATTTGTTTATATGGGTGTGTAGCTGTACAATTCACTTCCTAACATGTATTATAGCTTAATATGAAATCCTTTTAGTTTCAAATAACTCTTGATTACGTAAAATGCGTTAATTTCACAGCAGTAAAGAAAGATGTCATTTTTTTGATAGAAAGTAAGATACTAGAGGTATATAATATTAAATGGTGATAAAAAAAACTAGGAGATAACCAATACAAACCAACATTTGTACATGGAGTTTATGTTCATTAAATGCTGCTTATGTTAGACAAGCCCTATAAGTATATAATTGAACAGGGTAAAAGGAATAATTTTTTCAGATAAACATTTATTTTCTATTATTACAAAAGAGCATTAAAGTCTTGTTGAAGTTAATGATAGATCTGTACAATGCACATGATATGGTAATGGTTGGTGAGATGGGACTATCTTCTCTGCAAGTTTTCTTTGGTGTTTAGTTTACTACCATAGGTTTAGCTAATGCAAGTCTTGATTTCTTTTGGCCATTATGACACGCAAAAACTGCAGAGTATTATAATTCATATGATATGCTTTCCTCAGACTACTCGGTACGGGGCTCGTCCCCGGTGTGTCGAGGAGTGGCGACAGGCTGCACACCCCCTCCCCGGGTCGTCTCCGTCCTCCCTTAGACGTTGAAGCCGGGCCTGTTTCTTCTTTATACCACACACACACACATACATACAATCACACACACACACACACACACACACATATATATATATAGGGGAGGGTTCATTGGGGAACACTAAAAAAGTGGGGAACGGGGGAACACTTTTAAAAATTATACTTAACATGTTAAAAAAAATATTTTTCTAATTTTTTTTTCGGCGCTTTTTCTTATAAATACAAGTAGAAACATTTTTGATAAAAAAAATCAAAAACTAAAAATATAAAAAAATGTTTAAAAAACAGTTTTATCTTATAGAATTAACTTAACATGTTAAAAATATATTTTTTTAAAAATTTTTTCAGCGCTTTTCTTTATAAAAAGGAGGAGAATCTAGTCGAGTAAAAAAATATTTTTTCTAAAAAAATTTTTTTTTAGCCTTTTTTAATTGTTTTTTTTTATATTTTTAGTTTTTGATTTTTTTTAATTAAAAATGCTTCTACAAGTATATATAAGAAGAAGCGCCGAAAAAGATGTTTAAAAAAATAATTTTTAACATGTTAAGTTAAATTTTTAAGAGTGTTCCCCGGTTCCCCACTTTTTTAGTGTTCCCAAATGAACCTTACCCTATATATATATGTGTGTGTGTGTGTGTGTGTGTGTGTATGTGTGTGATTGTATATATATATATATTGAGGCCCATCCCCCACACCCTAGGTTCATCCCCTTTAGGCCCATCCTCACACCCGCTTACGTGGACGTCTACATGGCGGACCATCCTTTGAGGACTACCCTCCTCCACACCCCATAGTCTCAGGACCCACTTGCCATTTTCTTCGGACAAAAGTTTCTGCAGGCTTACTATCATCTTCTACCTCAAATTACCTAATTGCCCACTATTGTTCCTAAGTATTGACGTTCTTGTATGTAGTAAAAAAATAATTTGAAGGGTGTTTTAGACCTTTTTTACCTTTGCACGAGCATTCCAAACTAATTGTGCTTTGGTTCATAATATTCCATTTGTATGGTATTTTGGATATTGACCTATGGTCAAACATTAATGATAAATAATATTTTGTTATAATGCATGTTTTCAGGTTGCTGCATCTATGAAGAAGGATGTGGATGCTCAAATTCCAAGCTATCCGAATCTTCAGTCAAAATTGTTATGCATCCTTCATAATGTCACGTTGCATGTATGCCGCTTCTTAATTGTTATGTTTAAATACGAGTTACTTTTAGAACTTTGTTTAAATAAAAACAATAGACTTGCGAAAACTGCAAACATCCTGGTTGACAAAAAAAATAGATGAAAAGATCCTTATGCCAAAATAGCAGTTAAAAAAAAAGATGTAATTTTGACTTTGTATATGTTATTTATCTGGTCTGTGGTTGTTATAAAAAGTATATTTTTTAGGCTGATACAGAAACCGATGAAGTATATGCTCAGATGACGCTCCAACCCGTTCCTTCGGTATGGACCTAAGTGGTGGACTTTTGTAATTTTCTGGGCTTAAATTTAGGTTACTGACTAAAATACATAATTGTTTATATTTATTAGCAGTTTGATAGAGAAGCATTATTGAGGTCAGATCTGCTAATGAAAGCACACAGGCCACAAACAGAGTTTTTTTGCAAAACTCTGACCGCAAGTGATACAAGCACTCATGGAGGATTTTCGGTTCCTCGTCGGGCAGCTGAAAAGATCTTCCCACAACTTGTGAGTACATGTGGCAAAATGGGTCAAAAAGGTCAACTTTTTGGGCAGGTCAAAAGTGACCGGGCTGTGTCAGGTCAACCCAAAACAGTTTTTGTCCCACCGATGTTTTATGTGATGACAGTCAATTTTTCTTTATTTTTCCATAGGACTTTTCTATGCAGCCGCCTGCACAAGAGCTTGTGGCCAGATATTTACACGACAATGTGTGGACGTTTCGCCATATCTATCGTGGTGAGTCGAGCTTGTTTTTTTCTTAAAGCAGGGTGATCCATCAATAGTGTATGTAATAAAACGCACTAAAGAAATACTGAAACCAAATCATTCTTCAAAATTCAGGTCAACCAAAACGTCACTTGCTTACAACCGGTTGGAGTCTCTTTGTTAGTGGGAAGAGGCTTTTTGCAGGAGACTCGGTCTTGTTTATTAGGTAATCCACTGTTTTTATGTATTATAAATGATATATGCATTAAGTACACTCAGTAGCTTAATCTATAATTATATAACAACAGGGATGAAAAACAGCAGCTTCTTTTGGGTATTAGACGAGCCAACAGACAACCAGCAAATTTATCATCATCGGTTTTGTCCAGTGATAGTATGCATATTGGTGTATTAGCTGCTGCTGCCCATGCAGCTGCAAACAACAGCCCTTTTACTGTGTTCTATAATCCAAGGTAAACTAAATTTAGTTTCAAATTATAATTACATATTTGAGCATTATCGTTGTTAGTTGTTACAAATCACTTGAGCAAACCCATATATCCATTTCAGTTTATTAATTTTTTCGACAACAGGACTAGCCTGTCAGAATTTGTAATTCCATTAGCCAAGTATTATAAAGCAGTCTGCAGTAACCAGATATCTCTTGGCATGCGGTTCCGGATGATGTTCGAGACCGAAGAATCGGGAACAAGAAGGTGATAAAGTCACTTTTAAATATTAAGTATAGAGTAAAATGCCATTTTCGTCCCTGAGGTTTGGCTAGTTTTGCGTCTTTCGTCCAAAGGTTTGTTTTTCCACATCTAGATCCAAAAGGTTTGAAATCTTGCGATTTTTATCCGGCTCTTTACCTTCATCCATTTTTCTCCGTTAAGTCAGAGGTATTTCCGTCTTTTTGTTAACTTAAAGGGCAATTCGGTCTTTTTCACTTTATGTATAAAGACTGAATACCCCTGAAAAAGACCAATTGTCTTTTAAGTTAACAAAAAAGACAGAAATACCCCTGACTTAACGGAGAAAATGGATGGAGTTAACGAGCCGGATGAAAATGGCAAGATTTCAAACCTTTTGGATCCAAATACGGAAAAACCTTTGGACGAAAGTCGCAAAACTGGCCAAACCTCAGGAACAAAAATGGCATTTTACTCTTAAATATAATTACTTTCGTTTTTGTATATTGTGGTTTAAATATTTTAGTGAAAAAAATTATTGCAGGTATATGGGTACTATTACTGGTATTAGTGATCTCGATGGTGTTCGATGGAAGAACTCGCAATGGCGTAACCTACAGGTTGGCTGGGATGAGGCAACTGCGGGTGAAAGGCGTAACCGTGTATCGATTTGGGAGATTGAGCCGATTACCGCTCCGTTTTTCATCTGCCCGACCCCACCCTTTTACCAAACAAAACGACCCAGACAAGATGGAATGTTAGGTGACGAGTCAGCGGATCTTGATAACATGTTAAAGAGAACAATGCCGTGGCTCGGTGAAGATATGTCAATGAAGAATACGGGCCTGAGCTTAGTCCAGTGGATGAACATGCAGCAAAACCAAAACCCATCTCTGGCTAATCAAATCCAACCGGGTTATTTGAACCCGTTGATGGGTTCGGTTCTGCAAAACTATGGTGGACCGCAAATGCTTACTCAGAATAACCTTCAGTTTAATAGTCTCAGTAGTCAAATAAGTCAACAGACAACCTCACAGCTGGAACAGCTACAAAAACTACCTCAACCTGCCACCACAAACCCGTTAGCCGTAATGATACAGCCGCAACAATTGACTGACCTAAGTCAAACACTAACTCAGAACCAAGTTCAGTCACAGATTCAGTCTCAAAATATTATTCAACTTCAACAACAGCAGCAGCAGCAGATGATGATGTCTGTCAGTCAAAGTCAACAGAAAATCCAGTTGCCATCCCAAATTCCTGATCAGCAATTTAGTCAAAAGTTACAAGTACCAGAAAGTCAGATTCAACTTCTACAGAAGCTTCATCAGCAGCAGCAATTGCTTTTAGCACAACAAGGACAAATTACGGAAACGCCATCTCAACCGCCTGTCTCATCACTACCTCAACAGATGTCGAGTTTTCGATTTTCACATCTTCCTCAGCAACCAAAGGTTCAACAAGAGTCTCCAGGGCAGATGACGGGACCCACCCTGATGACATCTAATCCGCTCTCGACAAATGGCAGCAGTTTATTGACAGGAATAGGCAGTGATGATGTTCCATCATGTTCTACATCACCCTCAACTAATAACTGCCCTAATGTGGGCACGTCTATGATCAGCGGTCGATCTTACCAGAGGACAACTATGGGTAGTGAAGTCGTTCAGGCTTCCGCCAATTTGATAAATACAAATGGTTTGGAGACATTATCTGCGAACGGAAACAAACAAGAAGTGAAACCTTCTGTGAATGCCTCTAAGATTCAAAATCAAGGGTTTTTAGCTCCACAGACATACTTGCAGCAGAATCTTGGTGGCCAGTTAGATTATTTGGACAGCTCATCATCAGCTACTTCAGTATGTCTTTCTCAAAACGATGTTCATTTGCAACCTCATAACTCTAATCATTTGTCTTTCGACTCCCAACCGTTGCCATTTAGAGACACAATTCAAGATGGTGAAGTTCAAAATGACCCGAGATCCGATATCCCGTTTGGGGTAAACATGTCATCGATGATTCCTGATCCTTTGATCACAAAAGGAATGATGGGGTCTGATAAAGATTTTCAAAATAATCTCAGCTCTGTAGGATTGATTTCAAGTTATGAAAATCCCGTTAAAGATACGCAACCCGAACTCTCTTCGTCGATGGTTTCCCAGTCGTTTGGAGTTCCAGATATGGCTTTCAACTCCATTGATTCTACTATAAATGATGGCACTTTGTTAAATAATGGTGTCTGGGCCCCACCACCACAACCATTTCAGCGAATGCGGACGTATACCAAGGTTCGATAAATAATTAACACTGTTACTATTTATTTTTCTGAAGAAAATGATTTATGCATAAAAAGTCACTTATTTAACCTGTTAAGAGTTTAAAATATTTATTTTGGGTTAATGTAGGTCTACAAACGAGGGGCAGTTGGAAGATCAATTGATATTACTGCATATTCAGGGTATGATGAGCTTAAAAATGACCTGGCCCGAAGGTTTGGTATCGAGGGTCAACTGGAAGACCGGCAAAGAATTGGCTGGAAACTTGTCTACGTGGATCACGAGAGTGATGTTCTCCTTGTTGGGGATGACCCTTGGGAGTAAGTCCACAATCTTCTTAATTTGGACGGGTTGGGTAATCGGTTCATTACATATTCGGGTCAAAAACAACATTTTTGGCACGCTTCCAGACGGGTTTAGTCTGGTTGACTAGAAATATCTTCCAAGTTCCGTCCATATTTTTAAGTTATTTTTAAATAATTTGTGTGCTGAATATGCTTACAACTAACATTTTATTTCAACAATAATGTTACTTTTTTTAATAGAGTTAAATGTCATTTTAGTCCATGTGGTTTGGGCAATTTTGCCAGTTTAGTCCAAAGATTTCATTTTTCACCTGTGGGTCCAAAAAGGTTTCACCGTTGCCATTTTAGTCCATTGGGTTAACTTCATCCATTATTTCTGTTAACGAGAAGGGCAATTCAGTCATTTTATATGGCCGAATTGCCCTTCTAGTTAACATAATTACATATAAAATGACCGAATTGCCCTTCTCGTTAATATAAAAAATGGATGAAATTAACCCAATGGACTAAAATGGCAACGGTGAAACCTTTTTGGACCACAGGCGAAAAATGAAACCTTTGGACTAAACTGACAAAATGGCCCAAGTGCCCAACCCACAGGGACTAAAATGGCATTTAACTCTTTTTAATAAATTGATTTTAAGAAGTTTTATGCATTTTAAATACGCATTACGTGACTTTCGTCCTGAGGTTCTTTATACCCATTTGACCCGTTAACATTATGTAATCTGAATCCATCCATTCATGAATGAAAACTGACACCTCTAGTAGATTAAAATCATATTTCTGATTGCATATTATGTTTTATGTGTGAATTCAGGGAGTTTGTAAACTGTGTACGCTGCATCAAAATACTATCACCACAAGAAGTCCAGCAGTTGAGTTTGGATGGAGATTTTGGCGGCAATGGTGTTGTTCCGAATCAAGCTTGTAGCAGTTCCGGTGGTGGACAAGTGTAAAGATTGTTTTTCCTACTTTTAAATTTTAACCTCTATTTAAAATGTTGGATTAGCCAACCACGGACCCACCCGTGTTTTTATTAATGCATGAATGGGTCCCATAATCTAATGAGTCAAATGCGTAGTTGTAAAACTTAATCATGTCTAGTCGCTACGATTAGTACGGATTATGAGAGAGTTGAGCTCTTGAACCCCTATTTATGGTGAAAAATTCAAGTCATATCAACATACTTGATTATCTAAGTGTATACAAAGGTTTTGGTAAATGTATTTTAATCTGAAACCATGTTCAAAATCACAAAAACGTTGCACTCTTTTTGGATAAACTATAAACCTACTCCATCTCGAGCCGGGGGTCTCACTGGAAGCAGTCTCTCTATTTCTACGGGGTAGAGGTAAGGTTGTCTATATCTTACCCTTCTCAAACCCTACCTTTGTTTTGCTATTGGTGAGATTTACTGAGTATGATGATGATGATATAAACCTACTCCATTCAAAAATTATAATTGTATGATGTATTGAATTTAATGTGTACCATATTATACAAGAAGTTTAAACTCATGTATGTTAAAGAGAGTTTTAGGGAGAAACTAAGAAAAGATATTAATCCAAATCACCTTTTTCCTCTTTTGTTTTTTTGAACATTTGCTATAACAACTTAACCACCATATCAAAAGTAGTTAAGTTTGATCATCCAATATACACGGGTGTAACCACAATGTGAGACTCATGTGTATCTTTTATAAGAGACATGGAATATGTCATGTATTTGTAACTTCGATGGAGAAAGCTTTGTATGTTTGTGTGTTTAAAATCGTTTTAACATATAATTGTAGTTTTACATAGACCCATGCTCCAACTTCATTGATCGTTCAGATCTTTTCCTGTAGCCATGGTTGTAAAAATCCCACTAGTCTCCGATTAATCACTAGTCGGTGGTTCACCGATTAATCGCTAGACGGTCAATGACGGTCCTATCCTGGCTAAATTATGGCCAATGGCCAAATTTCAACGAAACCTTATAAATTCCCGCAAATTACTTAAAAGTATAGGTCAATGAGGGGTTAAAATATGCCTACTTTAATAAACTACATATAAAAATGTGTGTGTATATATAACTAAAAACTACATATAAAAATCAAAATCCGATTAATTTCGATTAATCCCTATTAATCCCGATTAATCGCTAGTCGGTACCCTACCGATCGATTAGCGCCTAGCGACTCCTACAACACTGTCTGTTGGAAAAATAGGTGAAAATAGCATTTTTCACAAATATAGGAAAATGATTTTTTCCTATTTTGGAATAGAAATAAATATAATAAAATGAGCGGGTTTTATATATTTATTTGTGGGTTTGTGTTCTATGTTGGAAGACCTTCGCAACGAACTAAACCACGTCCAAAACCGAGCTAAGATGAATGAGATATCGATGCTCAAAGTTGGGTGTTTGGAACATTCAATGCTGAAACAAAAGGGAAAGTAGCACCTTGTCCCACATCGGATGAGAGATGGAACTTAAAGGGGTATTTAAGTGGGAACTCTCCATCCTTATTGTTTCATGGAAGCACACACTAGTGTCCTCGCGAAGGGTGCGGAGCACCCTAACTCGCACTCGCGCGTGGCGTGGGCGATGAGGCGCAATGTGGCGCACTTTGCACTTGCGAGCCGCTTGAGAGCCGCCTTTGTATTTTTGACTACGTGCGCGTGGTGGAGCACAAGGGTTGCAAGGACCAAGTGGTAGGTGATGCGGCGCATGACGTGGCAGTCATGCGCGCGCGGCGCACCAGAGTGAGCCAATACGGCGCGACTGTGTGGCGCGCTCGTATAGGCTCACAGGTGACGTGGCGCACGCGCGCATGGACTTGAGTCAAGAGGACGCACCGCGCAAGGTGACGTGGCGCACGCGCGCATGGACTTGAGCCACGAGGACGCACCGCGCATGGTGACGTGGCGCATGCGCGCATGGCTGTGAGCCAAGAGGCCGCACCGCGCATGGGCATGCATACCTGGGCGCGCGCGCGCAGAAAGCTTCCAGCATTGAATAACAGAGCAGTTTCAGTCCAGCTTCGTAACTGACGAGTTAACTGGCTTTGACTGAGAATTAAATGACGTATTAAATTGCATTGAAGACGTTTAATGCAATTTAAACCTCTCTTTAATTCGTTTTGACTGTTTCGACTTAGGAGCTGTATAAATACAGCTCCATACCCAGCAGAAGATATTGACCAGCTACACAACAGCTTTACCAACAACCTCTCTACTTCCTCTGATCTTTCTCTAGCAAGTTTTCAAGGTAACCTTCGGGTTGTAGGCTATCTCCGGCAGTACGCTGCTTCGGCTGTTGTACCCTGGGAAACAAAACGAGTACTCCTGGGAGACTCGGAATTTGTTTTAAGGGAAGCGTGTGTTCACGTGCCTCAGTCTTTCTTCTTCATCTAAATTCTTGTATTGTATTTTATTTCAGTTGTATTTGTACCAGTAATTTGTTTTCTTATTTCTGTATTGTAATCATTTTAATAAAGAATTTGTTTATTTTATTTAATTTACGCGAACGGTTCCTACAATCTTAAAACAAATTTTTAAAACCGTTCGTGTAACAAAACCATTCTGTTTGTGATTCAAACCAGTTTTGTTTTCACTCAGTTTGTGTTTTAAAAAAACAGGTTTTTTTTGTTTTCTTCTTCAAAGGAGCGACTTTGGTTGAAAACAATTGGTTACATTCAGAATTTGTCCTAAAAATTTGCTAAACTTTCTGATTTGGTCTTCAAAGTTGGACTTAGAAGCCAATTAGTAAGTTCTAAATATTATAAATTTTCTGTTTTGGTCTTCAAAGTTGGACTTAGAAGCCGAAACAGTAAATTGTGGTAAAATTAAAATTTAGTAGTTTCCTTCTGGTTTGTGCGTAAATCAGTATTTTTTGACTAAAAATTTTAATTTTTTCAGAATGTCGACCTCAAACAACAACAATACGAATGTTGTAGTTGGAACCCCTGCCAACACTGTGGGAGCGTCCACAGTGGCAAATCATGCTGAAAGACCTGAGAAGTTCTCGGGTCTACACTTCAAGCGGTGGCAACAGAAGATGTTCTTCTACTTGACCACCATGAACCTTGCGAGGTTCTTGACGGAAACCGCTCCCCAACCTGCGGAAGGGGAGACCGACGCTCAGGCTCTGAGCGCGGTAGATGCGTGGAAGCATTCGGATTTCATATGTCGAGGCTATGTACTCAACGGTCTCTCGGATGCTCTGTATAATGTGTACTATAATATCAAGACTTCCAAAAAGTTATGGGAGTCCTTGGAGAAAAAGTACAAAACGGAGGATGCGGGAACAAAGAAATTTGTTGTCGCCTGTTTCTTGGACTTCAAAATGGTTGATAACAAGCCGGTTATGAACCAAGTCCAAGAGTTGCAAATTATACTAAATGACATCCATGCCGAGGGAATGGTACTTAGCGAGACATTTCAAGTGGCAGCCATGATTGAGAAATTACCTCCTGCTTGGTTGGATTTTAAGAATTATCTTAAACACAAGCGGAAGGAAATGTCGGTGGAGGACCTTGTTCTTCGTCTTCGTATAGAAGAGGAGAATAGGATCGCCCTAAAAAACAGCCTTGTGCAGCCTAGTGCTAGCGCAAACGTGGTTGAGCATGGGCAATCCTCTAAAGGCGCAAAGGGTAAGGGGAAAAAGGACAAATGGAAAGCAAAGGCTAGCAAACTTGGACCGAAGAAAGGGGTTGTGAAAAAGAAACCTCCAACGTTCCAAGGGACTTGTTACAACTGTGACGAGCCGGGGCATCGGGCTAACCAATGCAAGAAACCAAAGCGTGAGCGTGCGCACATGGTGGATGAAGACGGAATGCCTTTGGTGGCAATGATTTCCGACAAAAGTGCAATGATGGAAGAGGTCAATACGGTGACCAATACTCCAAAAGGTTGGTGGGTTGATACGGGAGCGACCCGTCATGTTTGTGCAGACAAAACCCTCTTTACCACCTTCAAGGCGCTTGAAGGAGATGAGAAGCTGTATATGGGCAATGCAGCCACCGCCGACATCATGGGTGAAGGAACGGTGATCTTGAAGTGGACCTCAGGAAAGGAGCTCACTCTAAGCAACGTGTTGTATGTCCCAGACTTGCGGAAGAATCTAGTCTCGGGATGGTTGCTTAACAAGTTTGGATTTCGTTTAGTATTTGAGAGCGATCAATTTGTACTTACTAAACGAGGAATGTATGTTGGTAAGGGCTACGCCCAAAACGGCATGTTTAAATTGAATGTAATGGCTGTCAAAAAGATGAATAAAATTGCTACTACTTCTACTTATATGCTTGAGTTTTCTGATTCAAATAAATGGCATGGTAGATTAGGTCACGTTAATTTTAATTCAATACGACGTTTAATCAATTTAAATTGTATACCAACATTCCATATTGATTCACACTATAAATGTGAAACTTGTGTAGAATCCAAACTTACAAGAACATCATCCAAATCGGTTGAACGAATAACCGAACCCCTTGATTTAATTCACACCGATATTTGTGATTTAAAAGCGGTACCCACAAGAGGTGGAAATAAGTACTTTATCACGTTTATTGACGATAGTACTAAATATTGCTATGTGTATTTACTAAAAAGTAAAGATGAAGCAATAACTAAATTTATCTTGTATAAAAATGAAGTTGAGAATCAACTTCAAAAGAAGATAAAAGCTTTGCGAAGCGATCGAGGAGGCGAATATGTTGCACCTTTTGCCGAGTTATGCGCAAAAAGTAGCATAGTACATGAGTGTACACCTCCTTACTCTCCACAATCAAATGGCGTGGCGGAACGAAAGAACCGCACATTGAAAGAAATGATGAACGCCATGTTGATAAGTTCTGGGGTGAGCCATGACATGTGGGGGGAAGCCATTCTCTCGGCTAACTATCTTTTGAATAAGATACCACTCAAAAAGAGAGACGAAACTCCATATGAGTTATGGAAAAGGAAAAAACCTTCCTACAAATACTTAAAAGTGTGGGGGTGCCTAGCAAAGGTGACTGTGCCACCTCCTAAGGCTCTTAGGATAGGACCCAAAACTGTTGATTGCATATTCATTGGGTATGCGCATCAAAGTAGTGCACATCGCTTTCTTGTACATGAGTCCAAGAACCCTGATGTACACAAAGACACTATCATGGAGGTGAATCCTAACGTTGTTTCGTATTTTGAAAATGTGTTTCCTTTGAGAAGACAAACACATACAACTTCATCAACAGCACTTGATGAACCGGGTCCAAGTTCATCTACGCGGATAGATGAAACCCACGATCAACCTGAGGTTGACGAGGGTGATCGTAGGCGAAGCAAAAGGCCAAGGGTTGAAAAATCCTTTGGTCCTGACTTCGTTAGCTATATGGTTGAGGGCGAGCCCAATACATATCGCGAAACAGTTTCTTCTTCGGAAGGACCTCAATGGAAAGAAGCAATAAAGAACGAGATTGATTCTATATTGCAAAATCATACTTGGGAGTTAGTAGATCTTCCACCTGGTTGTAAACCACTTGGATATCGTTGGATATTCAAAAGGAAGATGAAAACTGATGGAAGTATTGATAAATACAAGGCTAGGTTGGTGATTAAAGGATTTAGACAAAAGGAAGGTCTAGATTACTTTGATACCTACTCGCCTGTGACGCGCATAACCTCGATTAGATTGGTTCTTGCTATAGCGGCTTTAAGAAATTTGGAAGTTCACCAAATGGATGTTAAAACCGCATTTCTAAATGGCGATTTAGAAGAAGAGATTTACATGGAGCAACCTGAAGGTTTCTCCGCCCCAGGTCAAGAGGGTAAAGTATGTAAACTCGTCAAGTCTTTGTATGGCTTGAAGCAAGCACCAAAACAATGGCACCAAAAGTTTGATCATGTCATGATTGACAATGGTTTCAAAATAAATGAGTGCGACAAATGTGTTTATTTCAAAGACACAAATGAAGGTTATGTGATATTATGCCTTTATGTAGACGATATGCTTATCATTGGGAGTAATGATAAAATTATCAAAGCTACTAAAAGCATGTTGAAAGCATTTGACATGAAAGACATGGGTTTAGCTGATGTGATTCTTGGAGTAAAGATCATAAGAACCCAAGATGGTCTTGTGTTAAGTCAATCTCACTATGTGGATAAAATTCTTGAAAAATTCAACTCGGGAGATACGAGTGTAGCTCGAACTCCAGTTGATACCTCCCAACATCTTAAGAAGAATAAAGGAGAGGGAGTTGCTCAGTTAGAGTATTCAAGAATTATTGGCAGTCTAATGTATCTAATGACATGTACTAGACCCGACTTGGCTTACGCGGTGAGTAGGCTAAGTAGATACACCAGCAATCCAAGCGCGGATCATTGGAAAGCTATCACGAGGGTGCTTAGATACATAAGATACACGAAAGATTATGGACTGCATTATGACCGACAACCAGCAGTGATCGAAGGATACACTGACGCAAACTGGATATCGGACAATAAGGATTCTAAATCAACAAGTGGTTACGTGTTTACACTTGGAGGAGCGGCTATTGCTTGGAAGTCTTCTAAGCAAACTATCATAGCTAGATCCACAATGGAATCCGAATTCATCGCCTTGGATAAGTCAGGTGAGGAGGCGGAATGGCTACGTCAATTCGTGGAAGATATTCCAAGATGGCCAAAGCCTTTGCCAGCCATTTGTATACATTGTGATAGCCAATCAGCAATTGGTAGAGCTCAAAGCTTAATGTATAATGGCAGATCAAGGCATATGCGACGTAGACATAACACGGTACGACAACTACTCTCAACGGGTGTTATCACAATTGATTATGTGAGATCAAAGGATAACATTGCGGACCCGTTTACAAAAGGCTTAAGCAGAGAGTTAGTGGAAACGTCGTCAAGAGGAATGGGACTAAAGCCCGTGGTAATTGGGAATATGAGGGAAACCTAACTTAGCTGACTGGAGATCCCAAGAACTAAGTTCAATAGGCAAACTTAATCATATTACCAAAGCGGAGTCACTGTGGGGGAGTACCCCAAACTAAATAAAAAGGGAGTTATATACTTCCTAGTCCATTCCAATCAGTGACATTGAAGTAAGGCTAAGCATATTAAGGTTAACGATTTCGGGAAATCAAATAACCATGATGCTTTTAATGATTCAGAGGAATCACCTATGTTAGAGAGAAGTAGGGTCGCTTCAAATGGATTTGTGGGGTGCGCAAATCCTAGAGCTCTCGCAGAACCAGGCTAGTGTTCCAGGACCATAATAGGACACGACAATGAGGAGTTGGCCAAACCAGGGAGAGTATTGTGTGAAGTGTATTGTCGTTTACACAAATGGGGGTATGTTCAAGGACATCGCGTCTACACACCGCTAGTAAGCTAAGTGCGCTTCACAAAAGAAGGTTCAAAGGCTTCAACCTACCTATCTTGCAATACTCAACTGTCGAAGTTTATCGTTGAAAAGTGTAAGGAAAAGATCCATTTCCATACATGTGGGGGATTGTTGGAAATTTGATGAAAATAGCATTTTTCATGTGGGGGATTGTTGGAAAAATAGGTGAAAATAGCATTTTTCACAAATATAGGAAAATGATTTTTTCCTATTTTGGAATAGAAATAAATATAATAAAATGAGCGGGTTTTATATATTTATTTGTGGGTTTGTGTTCTATGTTGGAAGACCTTCGCAACGAACTAAACCACGTCCAAAACCGAGCTAAGATGAATGAGATATCGATGCTCAAAGTTGGGTGTTTGGAACATTCAATGCTGAAACAAAAGGGAAAGTAGCACCTTGTCCCACATCGGATGAGAGATGGAACTTAAAGGGGGTATTTAAGTGGGAACTCTCCATCCTTATTGTTTCATGGAAGCACACACTAGTGTCCTCGCGAAGGGTGCGGAGCACCCTAACTCGCACTCGCACACGATCGCGCGCGCGCGCGTGGCGTGGGCGATGAGGCGCAATGTGGCGCACTTTGGCGCACTTCGCACGCTCGCATCGCCGCGAGCCGTTTGAGAGCCGCCTTTGTATTTTTGACCACGTGCGCATGGTGGAGCACAAGGGTTGCAAGGACCAAGTGGTAGGTGATGCGGCGCATGACGTGGCAGTCATGCGCGCGCGGCGCACCAGAGTGAGCCAATACGGCGCGACTGTGTGGCGCGCTCGTATAGGCTCACAAGTGACGTGGCGCACGCGCGCATGGACTTGAGCCAAGAGGACGCACCACGCAAGGTGACGTGGCGCACGCGCGCATGGACTTGAGCCACGAGGACGCACCGCGCATGGTGACGTGGCGCATGCGCGCATGGCTGTGAGCCAAGAGGCCGCACCGCGCATGGGCATGCATACCTGGGCGCGCGCGCGCAGAAAGCTTCCAGCATTGAATAACAGAGCAGTTTCAGTCCAGCTTCGTAACTGACGAGTTAACTGGCTTTGACTGAGAATTAAATGACGTATTAAATTGCATTGAAGACGTTTAATGCAATTTAAACCTCTCTTTAATTCGTTTTGACTGTTTCGACTTAGGAGCTGTATAAATACAGCTCCATACCCAGCAGAAGATATTGACCAGCTACACAACAGCTTTACCAACAACCTCTCTACTTCCTCTGATCTTTCTCTAGCAAGTTTTCAAGGTAACCTTCGGGTTGTAGGCTATCTCCGGCAGTACGCTGCTTCGGCTGTTGTACCCTGGGAAACAAAACGAGTACTCCTGGGAGACTCGGAATTTGTTTTAAGGGAAGCGTGTGTTCACGTGCCTCAGTCTTTCTTTTTCATCTAAATTCTTGTATTGTATTTTATTTCAGTTGTATTTGTACCAGTAATTTGTTTTCTTATTTCTGTATTGTAATCATTTTAATAAAGAATTTGTTTATTTTATTTAATTTACGCGAACGGTTCCTACACTGTCTGTAGCTAAACTGTTTCATACGACTGTTAGTAGGGTTGTGCATTCGGTTTTCACCTGTTGGACCCGGACCGGGGTGGCCTCGAAGCAGGAACCAAGCTTGACAATTCTAAAAACTAAAAATGACCATATAATGCCTACACAGGTCGGTTCTAAAGGTTAGCACTTGGTTAGGTCAGTTCCAACTCGAGAACCGTTTCATCACCATCAACATACTGTTCAAATTTTGCACACACAATCACACCCACTAAAAAACCAATATATACAAATAAGTTGGAAACAAACGAACTGTTCATCACCATTACACCAACATACTGTTTACCTTCAGATTTTTCATGTTGATGTTTAAGATTCACATAGAAGTGATGGATCTTGAATGGAATGTGATCGAATATAAAATTAAAAAGTCTATAGAAATGATTAATATACCTGAAACGAATGTTGTTTGCGATGATTTGTTGTTTGCATCCTGTTAGATGATCAAAACTAGATCGATGATGAGGTTCTCGATTGCCTTCAACGGTCAAGAGAAATTAGAGGGAAGCTAGGAGAATTTAAGAGGGACAATTTTTTAATGCATGTCTTTCGTTAAATCATACGGTACAATGTATGTATTAACATACTTTACCTTTATATTAAATATGTCTTGTAGTTAATTTAGTTGATTCATCTTAAATTTTTTATTTCAAAGATAGAGGAGTCGCTTCAACTTCAAGGAAGCCCCCTGCCCCCTTAAATTTTTTGAAAGAACATTAATCTGAGCTCCAATCTTTGCAAGAGGAGTCAATATGTGTTTTTTTTTAGCTTTTGTGATTGTTATGGAAATCAAATTATTTTTAATTTATATTTCAAATAATGTGTTTCTATATAAGTTACACAATGACAAAAATGTAATAAAATATGAGTTTTCTAACCTTCTATAATAACTATAACTTTTCTTAGTTATATGTATAAAAGATACAGGACAAAGATTACCTACTTTGAAATTTAATCTTGAAATTGCCATTTGTTCTACTTATAAGGTTGTGAGGTATGGGGCGCCACCCTCACACCATCTCAGTTTTTTTAAGTAAAACTAGGTGTTCACATGTCCGATTGACGCGGGTACATCGTAAACATTGAACGTAAACCTACGTTTATATGTAAAATATGATGTGAAATTATTTAATAAATTCACATTAGCATTAAACTTAAGAATACATTAAACTTGTCGACTGATTAACTTTAGACACAAGAGAAGCATAACGAACCCACAAAACATCTTTAATTTCACTAACACAGAAAACGCAGTAATTAAAAATATATTATCTAATACATCATTTAGTTCCAAACCAATATATTCCAAACCAACACTGTTCCAAATCAATACGCAGTAAAAATGCATACAAGCTATTAAATTTGGGCTGGAAATTTAGAGTCACCCTGCTTTTAGCAGAATACGAACGTCTCATGAGGTAGCGAGAAGGAGTGGTCTCTTCAGGCGTCACATAAGGTATATGGTTCAAGCTGGGGACTAAGTTTCAAGCATCTCCTTTATGTTATACACTGCAACATAATGTAAAAACAATATGTCACCAATGCACAGACTTTCATTAAAACCAGTCTTATTTTTTGTTAAATTCATGATGAAAAACCATATAAATGAAAAATACGAACACGAAACAATGTTTAAAATTTGGGTTTTCAAAACAAACACATATGCCTTTAGATCTCATTTTTAAGGACACAAGATTAGGAGTTTCTATCTAGAAACATTCTAAGCCACCGTGTGGTTATTACCTTGTCCTTAACCAAGCAACCGAATGTAAAAACCCCAGCATTTTCCAAAGCCGTTAGAAACTTCTCCTGCAAAAACATGATAAAAAAGGAGAAATAAAAGTATTTTCAAAAATTATTAGAACAATTATTATAAAAGATTCTGAAAATGGAAGTAGGAGAAATAAAAGTATTTTCAAAAATTATTAGAACAATTATTATAAAAGATTCCGATGGACGCGGGTATATCGTAAACATTGAATGTAAGCCTACGTTTATATGTAAAATGTTAGTGTTATAGGCATATAACTTTTCATGGTTATTGCATCAAATCAACATTCAAAGATATAACCGAACACCAGAATTAGCAAAATATCCATGAATAATCAAACTAACGAAAACCATTTTACAAAGAAAAAGCTTACAGTATTGAAGGGATCAGATCCCAAAAACCTCGCCTTGAATACTTGGGACCATACCACAACCTCATCTTTTAACCTTCTTTAGACCTTGCGCGGCCGCGCACTGGTCCTACAAAGAGAGCTTAGAAGAAAGACAGCAGGCAACACCTGCGCGCCAAAAGGGAACGAATGTATCCTTGCGCCTCTCTCCATAACAAACAGGGATACAAATCCCAGTTAGCAATCCCGCTTAAATAATACCCAGACTTGGATATTATTTACTTCACTAATACCACACGATAAGGAGTCACACTGGATTACAGCAGTAATCTTCTAGAAGGCTCAATCGTGCACCACCAGACGGTTATAACCGTCTGGCCACGTGTCATCATCCCGGGCTCCCTTGAAGTCACGGTGATGACATGGAATTAAAGAGAAATCTCCACTTGCCCACTTTCCACATGGCAATACCCCAGCCGTTGATCTAGATCGCGATCCGTGTGCTCTCACGTCCGATTAAGAGAATTAACGGAGGGGAAATAACCGCTTACGGAGTTAGCATCTTCCGTCAACATTTCAATAACAGGTTTTCCCGCCCAAAACTTCGGCTATAAATAGAAGAGTAATTCAGGTATAATTCTCAAGTTACATTCACTTCACTTATACTTCTTCTTCTTCAAATACCAATACTTATTCTCACGCCGGAGGGTGGTCACGGAGAGAACCCCCATTCTCCCCGTGGCGAGTCTAAGGTGTCTGTTTTGCAGCTATCGAGAAGAGAAGAAGATTTGTACCCTTGAACCGAACGAGAAGAAACCAACCCCTTTATGCAGAACCTAATCCCCTGGTTTATCTGATTCTGATCATTTAACCAGTGTTTCTTCATTGGCGCCCACCGATTTCTCTGTTTTATCCGTTTTTTCTCGTTTCGATTCATCTTGTCATTTCCATTTTCTAAATGGAGGAAACTTCGACTCATCGTCAAATCGGCCCTCGACCAAATTTCGTTAACAATACCCAAGTTGAGGGTATTGTAGAAGAAGCTTCGGATGACAATGAAGTACAATACACCGATAATCATCCAAACGAACCTGTCACCCCAGGGATGCAGCCTGAAATCCCTGTAAGCTCAATTTTACCTCCAGGAGAGACTCATATCTCCTGGTATGTCAGATCTCAGGGAGCATTAAATGCTGTGTATGCACAACTCTGTGCACAAACTGCTCCCCCAACTCAATCACGAAGGCCTGTATCCCGTGCTAAAGCACCATCGGGACCTCATGTTTCTCAGCATGATGGACCATCACGGGTCCAGATCGAAGAAACCGAGCTTTACTCTAGATCTCCATCGAGATACGAGTATACCCAGTCAGAAAATCGCCGAAGAGAATATCGGGATGAGTCTCATTCTCATCGCCGTCAGTCAGTTCACACCAGGTTGGGTCCGTCACGGGACACCCATACCAGGGAATATGATAGAACCTACCGTGAAGGAGAAAGTGCAAGAGTGTTTAGTAGGCTGCAACCAAATTACAACAAATGTAAACCCCGCGTGATTTACAATCCCGAAGCTGAACACGATTATAATCTAATATATCACCCGGCAGAAGCCGCAGAAAATTCTAAATTCATCAGTGAAATTGCTCTAGCTCCACTAGAAAAGGCGAAGCTCCCATCCAACGTAGGCAAGTTTAACGGTATGACGGACCCAGATGACCATCTTCGGGTCTTCACAAGCGCAGGGCTGGTTGGAGGCTGGACCCTGCCGATGTGGTGTCACCTCTTTATTCAAACCCTCACAGGCGCCGCAAGGCTTTGGTTCGACAACCTTCCTGTAGGGAAAATCACATCATGGGTAGATTTGCGCGAGAAGTTTCTGGTACACTTCAGCCACCAAAGGCGGTCCATCCGCGATACGGCGAACGTAATGAATATCTGGCGTCGCGATGATGAAAGTTTAGAAGACTTCATTACTTGTTACAACAAGGAAGTGCTCGAAATAGGAGACGTTCACGAGCACCTGATCCGAGCTCAATTTAAATATGCCGTCAGATGTGACGACATGATAAAAGTCTTGTCCGGAACAGAGGGACTCCCAAAAAGTTGGGAAAAATTAATGGCGGTAACTAAGGTCTATGCCCAGACTGAGAAAAATCTCAGCACCAACAGACCACCACCGCCACACAGTCGCCCGGCAGATTTGAGCTCAAGCAGCGGGAAGAAGTACAAAAAGAACTGGCGCGACTCAGGAAACTACTCCTCTGAGGATGCACGAGCTACCATCAATAAGCTCAGCCCCCAAAGAGAAACAAAACAAGAAAACAGAGAGAGGCAGTGGACTCCTCTGACCAAAACTCCCGTGGAAGTCCTAAGCACAGAGGACTATCAGTTCAAGGCTCCTCCGCCTATGAAGAACAAGCGCGGTCAAGACCCAAGTCAATATTGTGATTATCACAAAGACAACGGGCATACTACCAATAACTGTATTTCCTTGCGCACTGAAATCGAGAAAGCGCTTAAGAGCGGAAAGCTCACTCACCTCTTACAAAATGTGCGCAAAGAGATAAAACAAATCACTCGTGGTGACGAAGGCCCGAGTAAAAAAGCGAAGAATTGAGTAGCAGTTCTATAGTCTCCTTGCAGATTAAACAAACTCTATAGTTTATCAATTCTCAGCAAGGACTATAGTAAGTTAAGTCCCATATAATTATTTTAATATACTTTGTACGACCTATGCGCCTTATCCGTGAATAAACAACGAAGTTTCTGTTATTCTTGTGTTTTTCTTACAAAGTGAATGCAATTCCTTTTGGTAAGCGCAAAAACATTATGGTAATTATAATACAAGTCTCATGGGCGGTCAGCGATTACACACATTGCGCAAGACCTTACGTTCACACATGAGATTTATACCACATTTATTCGCCTTACCTAACCAAAGTAATTGTACCCATGCAAAATATTGTAGATCAAAACACATGTCATACTGCTTCTGGCGCACCAATACGCCTTAAAAATTATCAAACACGGCAGTGTTTCAATAAACGTTACTTGCGCGGCAGCGCATTAACAAAAATGGATACACATCCCAAAAATCTACAAAACAATTGTTCATACAACCACAAGAGGGAACCTACGCTAAATCTTCATCTTCATCTTCTCCATCTGGGAAGATTTCCTTCAGTTGCACTACATGATCTTCAGACTGCAATGCAACGTTTATAAGATCCATGACAGGAAGCTACAAGTTGTTGAATTCTGTTTTCATAGCTGCAAGGGCGGCATCAGTATTAACACCATGAGTTGCAGATCTACTAGTATCCCAATCAACCTTCAAGGCACTAACTACATGATGCGAGCATTCTGCATATCCTTGAGCATATCCGTTATTTCGCGCGGCAACCACCAAGCGCGCAACCGTTTTATCTAGCTCTTCAGAATTCAGCACTGACTCAGCAACCTATAAAATCAGGAACATAAGGAAAAAAGCGCAGAGCATCTCCGCAAGAACTACAAACAGGAAGCAACTTACACTGGCGATTCCGCGTTCTTTCAACCATATCATGTCACTCTTCAGAGGCTCAAGTTCACTCTCCGCCGTTTCCCGCGCCGTTTCAGAATTTTCTAGCTTTTCTTCCGTTTCAGCCAGGCGGCGGGAAGTTTCGGCTTTCTCGGTATGCGTAAGCTCCAGATCTTTCTTAAGTTGTTCCTGATCAGATAGCAAAGCAATAAGTTCTTCTATAAGGGCAAGGGTGACGCAGGTATGTACCTCTCGTTGTTCACTTCGTTCCCTATGAGAACGCGCTTCATCTCGCGCAGCTTCAGCGTCAGCTTTTTCCTTCTTCAATTTTCAATCTCCGCATCTTGTTTCTTAAATTTCTCAACCTCAGCCTTGAGATTGTTGATAACATTATGGAGACCCATCTTCTCGGCATTGTCTTTCTCACAAATCTTCTTCCAGTTCTTGCGCTCCTCGGAAAGAAGGGCAGCTTTGGCGTCCGCCTTTCTTTTCCAGCCCGCAACGGACCACTCTTCAGTTTTTTGACCAGCCTCAATTTTGGCCTGATCAGCTTCTAGTTTAGCCCTCAGCTGGGCAACACGGTTTTCGTCTTCAGCAGCTTTTTTCTTGGATGTCTTGAAGGCGGCCCACTCCTTATGCATGATATGCCACTCACGCACTATGTGGTGCGTAGTAGATGTATAAGAAACAACCTCTTCAAGATACGCATGGTAAGTTTGGTCATGAAAGCGTCCCTCTTGAAACTTAATCTCCCCAGGCGGAAAAGTCCCCTGTAACCAATCCCGGCATACGCGCCAATCTGAGAAAGTGTCACCTTTCTTCAGATTCCAAACATGGACATGAATTTCAGAAGCATTTTTCTCTGAATAAGTTTGATAATAGTAGTCCCCCAGCGTCTCATCTGGGCGGATTGGAGAGCTTCTATCAGCATCAGAAAAGGAGCCTTGGTCCTCAACAGTGACCTTCTCAATGTTCTCGGGCATAAAACCAGAAGCCTTGGAAGGAGAGGTTGTAACAGGGATCTCTTCAGCAGTCTTCCCTTTCTCTGAATCATGAGCAACAAGTTCAGGAGTTTGTGGATTACCAGCACCAGCCACAATTTCTGGGCTAGTGACCTTTTCTGCATCCACAGCAACATCAACAGGCTTATCAGCCTCAAAATTCTCAAACCCAACAGTCTCCCCCTCCTCATTCTCAGGAACCTCAGTGTTCTTTAACTGATCAGCAGTAGAGGCGCGTGGAGGGGAAGATGGAAGTTCTTTATTAACCACAGATGATGGTTCTGTGGGGTCAGGAGAGTTCGGTTTTTCTGTAAAAACAATCGTATGAATCACAATTATTAACGGCTAGAAAGGAAGAGTAAAAATAACGCTTACTAGGAATAGGTTCTGAAATGAAGGCATACAGGTTGCCCCTCCTGGTAATTTTCTTCCTCTGAATCTTCTTCGCAGGCTGACCTTCAGCTCCAGCATCAGTCTGTTTCCTTTTTCCTGCTTTCTTCCTCACTAAGCGCTCAGGACTTGATTCCAAATCAATGGGATCATCAGGGTTCGATGGAGGGATATCAGCAGTATCTTTTGGTTCTGGTTTTGGTCTTCTTATAACTGCAGGCGCAAGACCCTCCAATGAATCAGAAACCACCACATAATCACACCAGGAGTCAGAGGAATGGCGCATACCTTTCTTCTCCCCTCCCACATTTTTGACCTTAGAAGGTTGAGCTTTCTCAGCATCACTCTTCTTTGGCGCAACAGTAGTTGTGGGCGCGCGTCTTTTCTTCTCCGGGCCTATACCCAAGTTAGACAGTTCACCTACTAACAAGCACAACATTAACTTATTCAAGCGCGCAGAAGCAGCAAACAAGAAACGCGGCGATAAAAGCTTACCAGCACCAGCAGCAGGTTGCGCAAAAAAATCATCATCCCGCGGAAGAACGAAGTTCTTCACAATGCGGTGATACCAGAGCTCCTCATCAGGCCTTTTGGCAATTGTAGCCATCTTCCCACCTTCTCTCTCAAATGCAACAACATACAAAGAAACAACTACAGAAGAGAAGAAAGGTCAAAAAAAAAAAAAAAAAAAGAGAAGAAAGATAAAGAAACAGGGCAAGCCCCAAAATCTTACCTTTATCACCTTCCATATACACCGGCTTGTCTTCCCGGTTCATCCTCCAATTCAGACTCATGCTGGCACCAACAAGGGCTTTCCCTGGCAAAGCAATAGACGGAACGTCTTTCAGATCCTGGTACCAATTTTCGTCAACAGGAGTTTGAATGGTCTCAGTAGGGACATCCTCCTTTCCCCTAAATGTCATCCTCATCGGAATAACCCCTACCTTGATAAAGAATAATTTTTGCTTCCAGTCATGGAATGATTTTGGGGGATGAAGCAAAATCTTCTTCGCAGACGCTCTTTGTACAAAAGAGTAGAACCCTTGAGAGCAATGCATTTGATGAAAAACTCGAAATCGAGGAACTGTCGGTTCAATATGCATCGTACGTCACACGAATTCAAAATGTCGAACCCCAGCCATTCCAATCGGGTGCATCTGGGAGATGTGAAACTTGTAATAATCAAGAATTCCAAGGAAGAATTTCGTTGCAGGCAGTCGGAACTTGCCTGCAGAAAAGAAATCCCAAAATAAAGTTATGTATCCAGCAGGAGCGTCCGCTGCCGTTTGACCCTCGTCAGGGTATCGAGCACCCCAATTTTCCGGAAACCTGAAATTCCAAATCGAACCATCAAACGTCGCTCTTGACCACTTCAACGGTGGAAGTTTGGCAGCCATTTCTTCAGTAGAGTCTTCGTGTTGATCTCCGGTTGACATAAGAGAGGAAAATTTCAAAATCTTTCTAAATAACTGACAGAAGACGAAGAAGAAAGAGATTTTCAAGGAAGTAATGATTAACGAAAATAGGCGACTGAAAACATTTATATACTCACCGCCATAAATAGCATAAATAACTGCAAAAGCACCCTTTCCGGGATGGCACAATTATCCAAGCGTCAGAGGCGAGTGAGAAAGAACCACAAACGCGAGTTCACGCACGTGCAAAGGACGATCAGTAATGTACACCTGACACTGACAACCTGTCACACGTCAACAGTCATTACTGTACCTTTCCACATACCCAAAGTCAAAAATTTTCAAAAATCAAAATAATAAGCAAGAGTATCTTCTCTCAGAAGATTCTCCATTTTCGCGCCAGAACTCGACAGCAAAAAGCACCTCTCTCTCATAGTCCAGTGCTCCACTTATTTGCATAAGAGCAACACTAGACTTGGGGGACTTGAAGGGGTAAGGTCCCAAAAACCTCGCCTTGAATACTTGGGACCATACCACAACCTCATCTTTTAACCTTCTTTAGACCTTGTGCGGCCGCGCACTGGTCCTACAAAGAGAGCTTAGAAGAAAGACAGCAGGTAACACCTGCGCGCCAAAAGGGAACGAATGTATCCTTGCACCTCTCTCCATAACAAACAGGGATAAAAATCCCAGTTAGCAATCCCGCTTAAATAATACCCAGACTTGGATATTATTTACTTCACTAATACCACATGATAAGGAGTCACACTGGATTACAGCAGTAATCTTCTAGAAGGCTCAATCGTGCACCACCACACGGTTATAACCGTCTGGCCACGTGTCATCATCCTGGGCTCCCTTGAAGTCACGGTGATGGCATGGAATTAAAGAGAAATCTCCACTTGCCCACTTTCCACGTGGCAATACCCCAGCCGTTGATCTAGATCGCGATCCGTGTGCTCTCACGTCCAATTAAGAGAATTAACGGAGGGGAAAATAACCGCTTACGGAGTTAGCATCTTCCGTCAACATTTCAATAACAGGTTTTCCCGCCCAAAACTTCGGCTATAAATAATAATTCTCAAGTTACATTCACTTCACTTATACTTCTTCTTCTTCAAATACTAATACTTATTCTCACGCCGGAGGGTGGTCACAGAGAGAACCCCCATTCTCCCCGTGGTGAGTCTAACGGTGTCTGTTTTGCAGCTATCGAGAAGAGAAGAAGATCTGTTCCCTTGAACCGAACGAGAAGAAACCAACCCCTTTATGCAGAACCTAATCCCCTGGTTTATCTGATTCCGGTCATTTAACCAGTATTTCTTCAAGTATCATCATTTAAAGGAAAAAAGAATTGAAAGGAGCTACCTTTGACGTTAACCTCAATTTCCTTCTCCGTAGCTGGTCTTGATTCAATGTAACACCGTTTTAAAAACTGACACTGAAATATAACTTCATGGCTAAAGTTATATCAGTCACCACCCAAACCACTTTCACTTTAAACTTGTTTTTCCACTAACCTTTTAATAAAAAACTGGATCTGAAACAATTTTTAATATCAATGTACGTAGGCCTATAATTTCTTGTCCTTCCAAGCAAACCTAAGAAATAATCAAATAATCAAAATTTAACAACCATTCCTAAATTCTTCAAAAGTATTTGTTAAATTAAAACACAAATACAAAATGAGTTTCTTATCAGCTAACTAACTTAACTCGAATCTAGGAATGGTTAATTTTATGCACCTGAAGTTGCATCGGCTAAATAACCAAGAACCATGGTTGCATACTTGCCACATCTTCACTTGCTTATCACATCGTGCGGAGAAGACAATAGTGCATGTATTAATGTCTGAAAATAAAAAAAATAAAAACTATCAACTTCAGACTTATTTATCAATATCAAGTTCACTTACATGCTATTCCATCCGTTATAGTGGATAAGGTTATAGATTTCACATTTAAACATGTAATCCTACAATAGACATGAGCATATCCAACTCTATGTAATCAAAGGCGCTAATGCCAAGTGGAAGACCGACAAAGACCTTTATTTTGAGAATTACAAATTACACCAAAAAATAGTTCTAACAAACCTCCATTATCCAATGCACCATCTGCAACCTTTGTTGGACAACCAAATCCCCATATTCCGTCATCCCATAGTATTCCTCAGCATAATCATGTAAATAGACTTGTGTGAAAATTAAAAATTATGTGGACTCAAAACATTTAGACCTGAAAGTTTTTTGTGTGGACTCAAAACATTTCGACCGAAAAGAAAATTAAAAATTATGTTTTGAACGAAAATAAAAAATCTCCATGAGACAAATCCCTGCTTCTAAAAAAGTCATGTACACTTCTTACCGTTCTCAAATTTTATATTACTCGTGTTTCCTCAATTTTAACACGTGACAAGAAAATATAAGCGTACCAGAACTCCATTAGACCATCACCACGTCTAGGCTATTCAACGATTAAGTCAAATAAAGTTTTATGCCACCAGATTCAGTAATAGCTCCCTGATCAAGATTATCCATATTAGTAAAATATAAAGTAGAAAGAAGTTTGACCAACTAATAATGAAACGAACAACCTTATGCTCGCCCTCCAGCAGCCCTCTTTTGCCACAAATTTGTTCATAGATTTTACTAAGCTTGCAAGAATGGTTATGCCACCTTCTCCAGCCACAGATTTTGCAAAAGGCGGATTCAATAAAAGATTTGCAATTGCCTACAATAAACAATTATTAGATTAAATTATGTAACACCTCGAAAATTCACGTCCTATAATGTGTTGACACGTGTCATAAGTTTGAACGTGTGAAAGAATGTTATGGAGGGTTTAAAGTTGACAAACATGGAAAGTATGTGAATATACGTATTCAAAATGTCAACAGTGAATAAATATACTTTATAATAACCCTACATGATTTTATACCATCAAACGAATAAATCATGGATCATACGAAGCTAAAAGTGAGAGATTACAAACTACAGGGGTTAAATGTGTCAACATGTTTAAGTTATTCCTCTGAGTGACCTTTTAACAAACCCGAAGCTTTGTAACGGTTAATTATGCTCACTAGAATGCACGATATAAATTTCATAAAGTTTTGTTATCGTATGAGAAAGTTATGATCAAATTCGTATGCGAGGGGTTAAAGCGTCAACGTTGAAAGTTATGACTTTTCGGGTTATAACAAAGTGATCAAGGACCAAATAAAGTGGCTATAAGTCCTAAAGCCCTTGTAGGTAAATATGGAGGGCTCAAATTGCAAGTAATAAAGTTGGTTGACCCTTCGAAAGGCCAAGGGACAAGTTGCAAAAGCTAGAAAATGTGAAAACCTGAAAACGGGGCTTAGGCGGGCCGCGTAAGAGTTGTTATGCTCTTACGCGGGCCGCGTCAGACGCCCAGTATCAGAAAAGTTGGACAGCAGCCTGTATTCGCGCATAACTGACCCAAAACAGATATTTTCACATTATAGGCGACCCCTAAACAGTCCTAGGCACTTAGGGACATCTGTTGATGATCCATGGCCAGTGGTAGCATGATTTGTCAATGATCTATGAGCTCAAGAACACTATATAAAGGCCTCTTGTGCAACCATTTTTCTCACACCTTCCATCTGCACTTTGGAACATTTCTGGAGCTCAAGACTTCTCTCTAAGCTTCACAAATCGTGCATAGGACTTCAGTAAGTATGCTTAACCTTTCTTAGTTAAGTTTTTGCTTAGTTTTAGCTTAAAAGTCAAACCGTCATAATTAACGGTTGACTTAGCGATTAATCACTAATGGTCCAGTGATTAGTCGAATTGAAAGTAGTTATAAGTTGGTAATTATGTGGGCATTAAACCCTTAAAAGGGCACCCTCTGATTCCCACTCTAACTAGGTCAAATGTCGGGTCAAACTTGTTATTAAAAAGTCAACAGAATGCTTAATTTCTAATTTATGCATAATTAGCAATGTAGGACCCATACAACCTGTTTGATCATTAATATAACTTGGTAATTAATGTAAGGACATGTCTAAACATGTTCAACCCGGCAATTTTCTGTTTAGACCCGGTTCGGAACCGAAAGTCGCAAAGCTTTGACTTTTGCTTTGACTTCAGTTCTGACCCGTTTTGGTATGTTTTAGAAATACCTTAGAGCTTTAATTGGACTAGGTTACATGCTAGTATAACCCTCTGTGATTATACACCTTGGTTCATTAGTTATCCAATTAATATGCATGATTCTATTAATTGCTCATATGTTGACCATTATGCCCTTTTCACCTTAAAACGTGATTTTTGAAAATGTAAAAGAGTAGAAACCTTAATTATTGATATATAAACTTGCACCTAAAATTTGACATCAGTTTGAGGTGTAGTTTGAGAGATATGCTCATTAGCGTAAATTGAAAGCTTTATGTTAATTAAACGGCGTAATTAGCGTATAGCCTATTTAAACATACTTTTTGATATCAAAATTTTCACCCACTGATGTAATATATTATTTTGGGATTTTTGAAGATTTTTAATTAATTTTAGGCTGAGCATAAATTATAGTCATAGGCTTAATCCGGTAATTGTCGGTTTTGCCCTTACGGGCTATAAAATGAGTTTTACATATCTATTTGACCCCAAACCTTTTGCTACTGATTACATATGATAAATAAATTATTTTAAACATTCTGGAATAATAAAAATATCAGTTTTCCATATAGAACCCGGAAACGGCTTCTAATCGCCTTTTTAAGCGTTTTTAACGCATAGTATGTACTAAGACTATTTTAAATATACAAGGGTTGATACCTACTGATATTTTAGGTAAATTATAATATTTTAACATTAAGCAAAAGTTGTTTAACTCAGACTTCAGTTTTGAGCTTTTCAGTTTATGTGAAATTTCCAAAATGCCCCTACGGTGCATAGTTTGGTTATAATTGATAAATTTCACATATATACTTTACCCTACTGTTATAACTTATTAAATTAAGTATTTTTGCTGATTATATCAGACCTGTAACTCAGGATAATACTTAAACTCTTTTATAACCTTATAAATGACCAAACTACCCCTACGGGGCATGGTTTGTGTTTAAATTCGTTTCGGGCATAATAAAAGATATATTACTGATGTCACAACTTATTTGAGGCATATTAACTTAGGAAACCTGTATATGGCTCTAATAGTTACCCGTTACGCCTCTTGCGCGTTCGGTTCGGTTTATGTAACTAGTTTGCATAAATTAGCCAAAACGGGTCAAACCTTATCGGTTTTATCTCAAAATCCAGAATGTGTATGAAATACCCATATTAAGCAAGTCTTCAAACTTGTCGGGTCTAAATCACATTCTATCCGGTCTTCGCTTAATCGTGCGTACGAACCGTATCTTTGAAACTAACCGGTCTAAGCTTAAGCTTAACTAAAGACCCGTTAGGATTCTAATAGGTTATTATAAACCTTCGTTCCAGATTAGGAGGACCAGTAAAAGCTACTTGCATTTGCTTATTGTGATTATTACTTTGCTCAGGTAAATACTTTTAACTTATTTTCCCTATACGGGCTTGGGGTACGGTATATAAAATACCGCTTGGTCGGGCATTAAATCTTCCAACGTATGGTGGTTAATTGAATAATTTGATCGGCCCGTTTAAATTGTTTTGTTTACTTAAAGCCTTTGGGGGTTAATGACCATGTCCCGGATATCCTTGGCATCATTTTACGAAATGGCCACGACCTAAGCGCGGAGTGTAGGCGTACACTCGTCAGTGCATAAATAGTTGATGTGGTGTGTCTATTGATCTTTAACCCGGCACGCTCCGGGCTACTGAACGCATAAGGAACATGTAATTCTTTTACGAGATTATATATTTAAATAATTATCCCGAGTTATAAAAATGTTTATGCCATGTGCATCCAAATCAATTTTTAATCATTTTTAAAATGAGTCAGTTGATTGTATTTACCAGTGTAAACTGACATATTTTCCCAAAAAGATTAAATGCAGGTACTAAGCGTAATAGGCTGGATTCTCTCCTTAGCATCAATAAAGAGTCTCGCAAGCTTAAGATGCCTATCGTCTGTTGAACTACTGTTTCCTATTTATTTCGATCCGTTTGTGGATAAACTTTCAACTGTTTGTGATACACGATATTACAATATTTTATTCGGTTGAAATATATCTTTAAATTGCTTCAGCTATGCATTTAAATATTGTGTTGTTTGACTATTATGTTGCCAACCACGTCACGATACTCCCCACCGGTGACACGTGGAAAGTCGGGGTGTGACAAATTACCATATAGATATATCCTTTTTTGTGATTAATATATCAAGAAAGCACAAAAGATCCAACCTTTGTTGCTTATAGTTGAAGGCCTTATTTCAAAGATCTTGCAAGATCTAAAAGAAGTTGAACGCCACCACCTTTCACGACAGCCTTAGCGCATCCTACATCAACATTTAGATTTACATCATCAGCAACCACTCAGATACAAGCTCAATGGTTGCCCAGTCTTGAACATCTTCTTGAGAACTCCGCAATAAATTGAGCAAAAGATTTGCTCCTTGTTTGAGCCAAAATTGATCCAGTGTGTGCCCTGTTACATTCTCATATTGCATCACTAAATATGATCCACATATTGTAACCATATTGATTGACGCATACTCGCATAAATTGCAAGTGTTGAGCCAACACGGAACATAAATTGGGATTGTCAAAAAATTTACCTAGTTTAGAGAGTTCCTGAAGGAACTTTTCGGCTACCGAACAAACCTTCTTCAAGGTGCCCTCCTTGCGTTCCTTCAGTACTACCTACAGGTGAGCAAAAAATGATTAAAAACGGAAATCAAAATAATTAACAAAACGTATCGAAATAACCAACCCAAAGTACTAACCGACAGTTCGCTTTTGCGTTTTTGGAAACCGAAAAATGCGGTTCAGTTTCGGTTATGCATCACTCCAAAACCAAAACACATTGAACCAAACTCCAATAATTGAGTTTTATGACTATAGTTGACATTCATATTAAATTATATGGTGAAAATGAAAAAGACCTGCATATTGAGAACATATAATAGCATTAAAAAATATATGGATGAAAGCCATATATGAAATAACATACTTCTCTATTGAAATTCTCCTTTCCTCTATCTATCACTCATACGCTAGAGTCTATAATCACACTACTTCTCTATTGAAATTCTCCTTTCCTCTATCTATCACTCATACGCTAGAGTCTATAATCACACTTCTTAGTGGCTCCTGAAAAAAAAAAACTAAATTCTATCACAAAGTGCCTTCATCAAGCATATTTCAATCCAAATCATGAACTCAATAGCCTACCCCTAGATAAACACAACTTGAACCTCATCTAAACTATTTATAACCATATAATTCTCAAAATAACACACAAAAGGTGGTTCCTAACGGATCCTTCTCCTATATATAATCTATAGAAAAGTTAACGATTAGATGTGCTGTTGAGATGCTCGTGTACGCACTGCACGATAAGGTGATCTTGTATTTTAAACTTTCTCTATTTATATATACCTAAACGAATATAGAACTATATAAGAAAATTAATATGATATATACTTTAACTATAATATTTTTTTTGTAATAGGCTATTTTTCAAGTAATTTATATCTTTTAATATATGTTTGTTTATTTAATAACATATTTTCATAACGAACGAAGGTGAACACGAAAGTAATTTTATAGCCCTGAGATTGGAATATGACGTATAACGGGCAAGAAAGTAATTTTACGAAACCATGTTGAGGTAAAATGAGAAAACTAACCGTGTAGTCATTTAAGAGTGTTTTTCCAGCATTTTCTGTGATCTCAATGATCTTATGGTAGTGTCCACCCTTTAGTTCCCTTAATTCTCCACAACATGGAACAGTGATGGAATCAAGATTTTCACGTGCATCATGGTCCAGTTGTAATGAATCTGCAATTGTGTTTTTTTAAACAAATAAAGTAAAAAAACCACAAATTAAAATCTATTTATTCATGGCAAAATTAAATACTCACGGTCAATTAAGGATAGTAAGTTTTTGCTTGCAACATTTGTGTCGTCGAGTGTAGATGACA
This sequence comes from Helianthus tuberosus, assembly GCA_030545235.1. Lineage (NCBI taxonomy): Eukaryota > Viridiplantae > Streptophyta > Magnoliopsida > Asterales > Asteraceae > Helianthus > Helianthus tuberosus. The sequence goes on along the minus strand of CM060407.1, from coordinate 28,624,434 downwards.
CAACAACTGAATACTGTGCACGCAAAATTTGATTGGCTTCCAATCCTCCCCTAAAAAAGGTAAAAAAAAAACAGTTATTTTTTCCTCAATAACTTGAACCCATTATTAGACTAAAACATGTATATCTTCTGTGAGGGTCAAAGACCGGTTGGGTCAACCTGTAAGCATCTTTTCATTCACTGAATTTTGTAAATAGATAGTGTATTAAATACGACTTAGAATATAGTTTCTTTTAAGGACTTTGCAAGCCTTTAGATACACATTCCAAATTAACCTTTTTCATTAACATCGGATGAAATCGCAAAAGTAATAAAACTATATAATTTCTTTTACCTGACTATTTCATCCACATATGCTTGTTCGTTTATTATTCATGAACGTTTGGTTCGTTTATTATTCATGAACGTTTGGTTCGTTCACTGGCCTATGCAAGTTCATGAAAAATTACCTTTTTCTCCTCTTCCTCCTGAAGATATCTATCTTTTGGTATGTAAATTCCATTTTTCTCTCGAGCAGCATACGTCTCTGGTCAACCAACAGTTACAAACCGCATACAGATTGTTAAATATGGACTACCTTACTGAGAAAGTTTAATGAACAAAGGGTAATAAAGTAATCTCACAACCTTGCTTAAGCAGTTCAATTTCAGAATACATGTCCTTCATCATTGCTGAAATAGAAGAACTTTCAAATTCAGCCAACAAAATAAGCACAAAAAAAATAAAAATAATCAGACATCCAAATTCATAAATCGATTTCCAAATAACAACAGTAACATAACCTGATCTTAAATCCGGATAACAACCAAAATAACTATTCAATCAACCGTAACTTATCAATCAAAACAAATTCGTATAAATCGAATACCTGAATTAGTGTAGTGAAGACAGTAAACACGACGTACACATCTATAATCTAGATCAAACACAACGTAAGTCAAAATTAGGTCAATTAAGAAATATAAAAAACACATAGATTAACGTGATTAGATCGAGAGAGAAAATAATAACCTTCAGATTTGTTGGAGTGGCCGAATAAGCAGATCGGAGAGAGTGAAACAGAGCGTGTGCGTCATCTTTCGTCGTCGCCGATTTCACCATTTCTCCTTTCTTTCTTTGTCTCACACACACACTGATTCAGTTTCTATGTGTTTAGTTTTACTCTTGACGATATGCGATTTGGTTAAATACTTACAGAAGAAGGGCTAGAGACAACTATTTACCACACACTTTGGCATTATTAATGAACCAGGTCCGAATACCTTTGATGCCACCATGAAAACCGGCTTTCACAATGGTTAAAACCCATACCGCCACCTTCTAACACTTTTCACAACTTTTGGCCTTACAAGAGAACCTAAATAAAAACAATGCAAGCCATATGTATTAAAATTTAAAATTACACTATCATCCCCTAGTACAGCAAACAATAGTTTTATCAAAATTCAAAAGTACTAAAGCACATTTCCAACAACCATAAACACCTAACCTTACTGTAGCTCTGCAAGTAAAAAAGATATTAATTATCATAATTTTAATAGCCAAACTACTAAACTAAATAGGCATAAACCATGTTCATATCCTAATACTATCATGAATAATCCTCCTTGATGATATCTACATCCACAAATCTCGCCATCTGCATTATTGTGTGGTCAATCATTGTGGTCATCATTACCTTTTCCATATTTAACATCCTTGAAATCCTCTTGTACATGTATATATATTATTGTAAATTGTCTTGTATGACATATTGAAATGTAGAAGGAATAACCTTGATATGGTATCTAGAGCCACTCAATATCTCCTCTGAGATAATATCGATCCCTTTCATCCTCCCCTTCCTTTTTTTTTCTCTTATCTTTCACAACCCACAACAGTAAACATGCCGCCCAAATCTGATGAACAAACCTCTCAGGCCATCATCCACCTTACCGCCTCCGCTCACTTCATCATCCGACTCAACCAAAACAACTTTCCGACCTGGCGGCGACAGATAGAATCCACCTTAATTGGCTTGGATCTTTATCACCACATTGATGGCAACTCCCGCCCGCCAACGGCCACGAGTTCCGAGTACTCCCAATGGTATCGACAAGGCCAGATTCTGTTTAGCGCCCTACTAGGCAGTTGCACAGATGCAATCCAACCTCTAATCTCATCAGCCACCACTTCTCGTGAAGCATGGCAGCGGCTTAAAACAGCCTACGCCAATACATCTCGCTCAAGAATCATCTCACTTAAGTCGAAAGTCACCGCAAACCCGAAAGGGTCACGGCCTGTTTCTGACTTCCTTCATGAGATGTGTTCAATTGCGGACGAACGCGCCTTGGCCCAAGAACCGGTTAAAGATGAGGACCTGATGATTCACGTGCTGAATCAATTGGGTGAAGAATTCAAAACCATTGTTGCTGCACTCAAAGCCCGTGACACATCTGTTTCTTATTCTAAAATGTATGCTAAACTTGTGGACCATGAAAGAGAAATCCAAGCAACCACACAACCCTCACCTGCTGTCATCACGGCTCACCATACCCATGCATCTCGCCCAACTTCGGGTAATCGAACCGGTTACAATGGTGCACGTTCTCAGCGAGCACACTGGCAGAAACCGCCATCCCAACAAAATGGATCTCGTAACAGCCCACGTTTAGCCAGCTTCTGTCAGTTCTGCTCAATCAATGGTCATAATACCAAAGATTGCAGAAAATTCACCCGTTTTCTTCGCGACAACAACATTACCATCAACAACGACCCGGTCGTTAACACCACCACAACTCGTGCACCCTCAATCCCACCCTATTGGCTTTTTGACACTGGCGCGTCCGAACATGCTGCTTCCCCTCATTCATAGTTGCAATCTTTATCGGATTATGGCGGTCCGGAAGAAATAATTCTCGGCGACGGAACAGGTCTTTCCATATCTCATACTGGTCATACTTCTATTCCAACATCGTCTCGATCTCTATCTCTTCCCAATGTTTTATGTGTTCCAAAATTGCGTACACATCTTGTTTCCGTTGCAAAACTTTGCAAAACTAACCATGTCTCTGTTGAATTTTTTCCCTCTTATTTTGTTGTGAAGGACCTTCGCACGGGGGCGCACCTAATGCGGGGAATCAACAAGCATGATGTCTACTATTATTCGTCTATGGTCCATCCACAAATAAATCATACCACTACCAAATCTCTACTCAACTTGCATCATCAACTTGGTCATCCTTCTATCAAGGTTCTAAAGACACTTGGAAATATTATAGGATGTGATAAATCCACTTGTTATTCTAAGTTTCATTGTGAATCTTGCTCAATAAACAAAAGTCACAAACGTCCATTTCACAATAACTCTTTTGTCACCACAAAACCATTGCAACTTGTCTATAGTGATGTTTGGGGACCGACTCATAAATCTATTGATGGCTATTGCTATTATGTAATATTTGTCGATTATCACACCAAATATGTGTGGATTTATCCAATGCGCCACAAATCAGATGTCTCCACCTTGTTCCCACAATTTAAATTAATGGTTGAAAAATATTTCCAAACACCACTAATATCTATCTTTTCGGACAATGGTGGAGAATATCAAGCTCTCATTCCCCTTTTTCAATCATTAGGGATCTCTCATTTTACCACTCCCCCCCACACACCCGAACAAAACGTGTAACAACTCTCATCAAAATAATCGGAACTAGGATCAGGGCCCCTAAAACTCAGGGGGGGTATTCCCTAATCGATATTATCTTCACAGTTCGTTGTCAAAATCGAATTTTAGCGAAACGTCGACTCGTCCAGGCTACAATGACACGAGGCTACCCTATGCTAGGAGGGGTTCCCTCGCGCCACGCGAGGGGGCCAGTTTTTTAGTATAAGTAGCAGGCATTGGCACTTGAATTTTGGCGTTGGTTCGACGTAAAAACTCGTTTCCTACACTGAGATATCGTCTGTTTACTTCAAAAAACACACATAGCATGAAATTCTATCGCGATAACAGGGTAATAACTCAATCACTGCTACGATTTAATGTCCGCTCGATAAAAACCAATCTGATGGATGTTTAAGTGCTGCCTGTACTTGGGCTATACTTTGTCATTCGTCGTGAGGGTTTTGATCTCGTGAGTTGTCGTAAAAGTTGTATTAAGTTACTGACCTAGTTTTTCGTGTGCATTGTTAAATGAATTAGGTTAACAAGGCTAAAATCAGTAGGCTAAACGTTGCCCGTCTAAATCTGCAATGTGAGTCATTCTCTTTTTATCAAATTGTTTTCTCAAAACTCTATTGTGACACTCTAGGTTTTCCCGAGCAAATACCTTGTAATTTCGTTGCGTGTATATATGTTATTAAATGAAAGTTGTGTTTATCCTCATGTTCTATGTGATCCTTGCTTTGAGTATGTATACGTGGCATATATATATGTGTGTGTGTATGTAGTGGGCCGAGACCGCGAACCCGACTCGAGACCACTCGGTCTCGAGTAAACAGTTGGGCCGCTTGGGCCGCACCCATCCTTTAAACCCATCCGGAACCCATTGGGGTGCACCACCTTTTATATCAACCTAAAACCCTCACACACTCCCCTTTACACACACACTCTCTCTCTCTCTCTCCATCCTCACTCTCTCTCTCTCTAGAAAACCCTAAACCAAACACCTATCATCCCCTCTCCTCTCTCTCTCGGACTCAAACCGGAAGCATCAAGACCTCCGGATTAGCTCGTAGTCATCGCTTGGACACTTCCTTCATCATCTCACACACTCACAACCAAACAAGTTTCGGTTAGTGCCATATCTCGGTTAAACGATAGAATATATATTGGATGATGTCTTAAATTATCAAAGATGTATGCTTGATTGATAATGCACATGTTCTATGAGGATAGACGAGTTAAGATGACTAAGTTTAATGATAGATTTTGTGTTATAGCGATGATAGGATGATATGCAAGGCATGTTCATGTTTTGATAGGAAATTGTTAGATAACATGCAAGGTTGATAGGACAATAAGAGTGTGTATGTGTATGTTTGTAATCCGAGGAATGTATGTTAGATTCAGGAATCGATGATGCTGATTTGAGTATATGCTAGGATAGGGTTGTTTGAATAATCATGTTGCAAAATGATGAAAACCCTAAAATGATGAACTTGTTGAATATGACATGAATATTTGAAATATTGTGTGTTTGATCCATTTTTATCAAATGTTAGACAAAGAAACATGTTTAGGGAATTTCTATTGGATAGTACACTAGATCATGCATATGAAATTCTATTGGATAGTACAATCGGATAGGTTCTAGAAGGTCTCGGTCATCAGGTGTGCAAGTCGAGACCACCAGTCTCGACTCGAAACCAACTCATGACAACTCGAGACCACAGCAGTCACGACTCGAGATCATGTCCAAGTACTCAAAGCAGACTCCAAGGACTCGAGACCATCTAGGTCTCGACTCGAGAACCCATGATCTCGACTCGAGACTAAATCCGAGACATTTGAGGTTGCGACTCAAGCTGGTGTGACTCGAAACCACCCCACTACAAACCGAGACCATTCGGTTGCGACCCGAGACCTCTCGGTCTCGACTCGAGACCACCTTGTCTCGAGTGGGCTACTTGTTTTCGTTATTGGGCCGTATTTAATGCTTGGGCTGCATAATTTTCCTGTTACTGTTTATCCGGACTAAGTGTTACCGATTAACTGTTCAAGTGTTAGGGCAGGCCCAAATACCCTCGTATGTTTTGTATGCTATGTGTTAGCTATGTGTAGATATACGTGATTACCTGTGTCCGAGCCTGACCTATACTGGTAACCATTTAGGACGTGGTGACCAGCATACTTAACCAAGTAAACTAAACTGCCGAGCAACCCAAGGTGAGTTCACAACTATTAAAGCATGCGTTCCCGGTGGTTTTGGGAAACGGAAACTTAATTAACGCTATCCCTGCATAAGGGATACAAACTTACTTTACTTCCCTTGTTACTGGGAACAAACTTACTTACTTCCCTTGTTACTGGGAACTCTTGGTTAATTATTGTTTATACGGAATGCAACAAGCAACACTAAACGAAACTCTATCACTTAAGTCCCTACCATTTAATACCGATTAGTCGCCGGGGCCTGGCGAACGGGTGATTAGTTAATAGCGCTATTTAGGTGTAACCAGCCTCACACCGACCCTTGTTACTGGGAACGGGAGTGAACTAATGAACTCTGGCAAACCGTCAATGATGATAGAACATTGACAACGGGGCACTACGGAAACGTACGGTTAAGTAAGTATTCGGTATTGGAAAAACAGTTTAGTCGCTTACTTATGGGGTAGCTCCCCATCGCATGTATAAACGGATAAATTAACTGGTGAAACAAGTTTTTGGTAATTAAAACTGGACAACTCGTGGACTCGCCAACATTTTTGTTGATACCCTACTGCATGCTTTGCAGGTACCCAGTGACTCAGGAGCTTGCAGCTTGGGAATGTGTGGTGGTCGTTCAACCCACGTGTTGGGTTCTAAATAATCTTGAACTATGAACTTTGTTTTGAAACTGTTTGGTTCATGCTTCCGCTGTCTACTTAAAATGTTATTTGAACTTAAAACCTTTAAAACTTCGAACTATGATGTTTACTAACTATTGTGGTTGGTGGGCATCTTTACTATTGACCAATGTTTAGTATAATTGGTGGCTGGATCCTGGTCAGTCACGCCTCCAAGTGGTGGTATTCCGCACGTGGATTTTGGGGGTGTGACAGATTGGTATCAGAGCCATTGGTTATAGTGAACTTGGTTTTAAAAAGAAGAGTCTTTTTGAGAAAAACCAGACTATAACCCGTGACTCGTGACGACACTACACTCCAAGGGCAAGACTCAACATATTAGATCTCATAGCTCGGACTTGTGTTTACTTGCCTGTTTATCTTATGTTGACTGCTCTACTATACATACTAGTGTGCCTAATTAGTTAGATACGCATCCCTCTTCTATCTCATTCTCGCTACATTACGACATCACACTCATACTGTGTTTTCCGGTTATGAAGACAATGAGCGGACGCGGAAGAGGAAGCGTTAACATGACTCAGGCTCAGTTCACTAACTTGCTCAACACGGTGGCTGTAGCTTTCGCAGCTCACCCTGGAGGTCAGCCTGCGCCTGCACAGCCACGTGTTTGTACTTTTAAAACCTTCATGGATGGCAAGCCTCTCCCTTTCAACGGCACTGAGGGTGCCATAGGCCTTCTACACTGGATTGAAAAGGCCGAAGCTGTCTTCGCTATCTGCGAGTGTCCCCCTGCTAATTGGGTTAAGTTCGCGACTGGTACGCTTGAAGGAAACGCGCTTTCATGGTGGAAGGCACAGATTCAGATGCTTGGTCTGGAAACTGCTAATGCTACTGCGTGGGAAGATTTCAAGGACATGATCAAAGAGGAGTATTGTCACAGGGATGACATCCACAAACTCGAGAACGAGTACTATGAGCTCAAGATGGTTGGATCAGAGATTGAGACCTACACCAAGCAGTCCAACGACTATGCTGCACTTTGCCCAAACATGTCCTGACCTATGTATCGAAGGATCGAATTGTACATCAAAGGCTTGGTCCCAGAAATCCGGAGCCATGTGACCTCAGCCAACCTCAATACCATACAGCCCGTGGTTCGTCTTGCTCACAAACTCACCAATCAGGCTGTGGAGGAGGGCAAGTTGCCCAAGAGGATCGGTACTACTGCTGGAACTTCTAGCGATAACAAACGAAAGTGGGATGGAAGTCAGGGAAAGGATGCTAACCCCACTCAGGCCCCAGCTCAACAAAGGAATACTGAAAACAACAAAGGCCCTCAGCAACAGGGTGGCTATCGAGGAAACCACCCCAAGTGTAACAAATGTAACCGACACCACAGTGGGCCATGTGGCAAAGGCCAATGTCAGCGATGCAACAAGATGGGGCATGAAGCCAAAGACTGCCGAAGCCAGTTCCCAGCTAGGCAGAATCAGCATCAACCACAGCAACAGCAGCAGCAAGGAAACAATCGTGAATGCTACAAATGTGGGGCAATAGGGCACATGCGAAAGGATTGCCCTCAGCTGAACCAGAATCAGAACAACAACAATCAGGGTGCTGGGAACAATAACAACAATGCTGGAAATGGTGCAAGAGGAAGGGCTTTTGTGATTGGAGCTGGAGAAGCAAGGAATGACCCCAACGTTGTGGCGGGTAAGTTCCTACTTAATGATCGTTACGTTTCCATATTATTTGATTCTGGAGCAGATGCTAGTTATGTATCCCTACGTATTAGTAAGAAGCTTAAGTCCACTCTTACGCCGTTAAGCTCTAAGCACATCGTTGAAATAGCTAATGGTAGAAACCTCGAGGCCTCACACGTCATTCGTAACTGCAAACTAGAATTGTCTGGTCAGACCTTCCGTATCGATCTCTTCCCCATCATTCTCGGAAGCTTCGACGTCGTCATTGGTATGGATTGGTTATCCAAGCATCGAGCCGAAATCCTCTGCCAAGAGAAAGCTATTCGTATTCCCCGTCCTCCTGGCAAACCCCTTATTGTTCAAGGCGACAAAAGCGGAGAAGTCACAGGCATCATTTCATTCTTAAAAGCCCAGAAGTGTTTACGAAAGGGGCACACCGCTATCTTAGCACTTGTTGCCGACACACAGAAAAAGGAAAATAGGATTGAAAATTTTCCAGTTGTACGCGACTATCCCGAGGTATTCCCTGAAGAACTACCTGGACTCCCTCCTCACCGTCAGGTCGAATTTCAAATCGAGCTAGCTCCCGGAGCAGCACCTATAGCTCGTGCACCTTATCGACTAGCCCCCGCAGAACTCAAGGAACTTTCTACTCAATTACAAGAACTTTTGGAGAAAGGTTTTATCCGTCCTAGCTCATCACCCTGGGGAGCCCCCGTGCTCTTCGTCAAAAAGAAGGATGGCACATTCCGAATGTGCATCGATTACCGCGAACTGAACAAGGTTACCATCAAGAATCGCTATCCACTTCCCCGTATCGATGATCTGTTCGACCAACTGCAAGGGTCGAGCTATTATTCCAATATCGATCTGCGATCGGGTTATCACCAGTTGAGAGTCCGCGATGAGGACATCTCCAAGACGGCTTTCAGAACCCGCTATGGTCATTACGAATTCCTTGTTATGCCTTTCGGAATGACCAACGCACCTGCGATCTTCATGGATCTCATGAACCGAGTGTGCAAACCCTACCTCGACAAGTTCGTAATTGTGTTTATCGACGACATCTTAATCTACTCGAAGAGTCAAGAGGAGCATGAACAACACCTGCGTCTTATTCTCGAACTCCTTCGCAATGAGCAATTGTATGCCAAATTCTCGAAGTGTGATTTCTGGCTTAGAGAAGTCCATTTCCTTGGGCACATAGTCAATCAGGATGGGATTCATGTCGACCCCGCTAAGATCGAATCCATTAAGAATTGGCCTATACCCAGTGTTGTAAAAATCGGAATTAATCGGCGCCTAGGCGCTAGTCGGCCGTTAACTGATTAATTTTGAGCTAGTCGGACCATTAGTCGGTAGTCGGTCAAGTCGGTCCTAGTCGGTCCAAGGCGGACCTAGTCGGTCCAAGGCGGACCTAGTCGGTCCAAGGCGGACCAAATCGGCCCAAGTCGGCCCACTCTTTTTTAGTTTAAATCTGGCCCAAACAAATGTTTTTAACCATTAAATACATGGACCAACTTGTTTAGTTCCAACCTGGCCCAAAAAAACATGTTTTTAACCCATTAAAACATATTCCATGAGACCATGACTAATATGTTAATGTTTAAATACTTAAATTGCTATGTTTTAAACTTCATTGTTTAAATTTTGAACTATTTTTAAGTATTATATTGATATTAACGTGTGTATTGAATGTTTAAATACTTGATTAGCTATGTTTTAAACTTAGTTGTTTGAATTTTGAACTATTTTTAAGTATTATATTGATATTAATGTATGTGTATATATATAAATTTAAAAATTATATATATAAATTCCGATCCGATTAATCCCGATTAATCCTGATTAATCCTGATTAATCCCGATTAATCCCTAGTCGGTACTCCACCGCCCGACTGGCGCCTAGCGATCTCTACAACACTGCCTATACCTAAGACTTCGACCGAAGTTCGCCAATTCTTGGGATTGGCAGGATACTATCGAAGATTTATCAAGGGATTCTCTAAGATCGCTCAGCCACTTACGACCCTCACTCAGAAGGGTGTTGCTTACAAATGGAGTGATGCTCAGGAATCTGCCTTCCAGGAACTAAAGAAGAACCTTTGTAGTGCTCCTATTCTCTCCTTACCTGAAGGTACCGACGACTTTGTTGTTTACTGCGACGCTTCTATTCAAGGGCTTGGTTGCGTATTGATGCAACGCGAGAAGGTTATTGCTTACGCTTCGCGACAACTCAAGATCCACGAAAGGAACTACACGACACACGACTTAGAATTTGGAGCTGTGGTTTTTGCGCTCAAGATTTGGAGACATTATTTATACGGTACCAAGTGCACGATTTACACTGATCACAAGAGTCTCCAACACATAATGGAACAAAAGGAGTTGAATATGCGGCAACGCCGATGGGTCGAGCTTCTAAACGACTACGAGTGCGCAATTAAATACCATCCGGGCAAGGCTAATGTGGTAGCTGATGCCCTCAGCAGGAAGGAAACCAAGCCTAAGCGTGTTCGTGCCTTACAGCTCACCGTCCACTCGAACCTCCCTAAGCAAATCCATAACGCTCAGGCCGAAGCATTGAAAGCCGAGAACGTCAGGGCTGAGTCCCTGCGAGGATCAAGGAAACGGCTAGAACAAAAAGAAGATGGTGCTTACTACGTAAACGGGCGTATATGGGTCCCACTTTATGGGGATTTGCGCGAGCTTGTGATGGATGAAGCCCATAAGTCCCGTTACTCAGTACATCCTGGTTCGGATAAGATGTACCACGACTTAAAGACTACATACTGGTGGCCTGGCATGAAAGCCCACATAGCAACCTATGTCAGAAAATGTTTGGCTTGTGCAAGAGTCAAGGCGGAGTATCAGAAACCATCAGGCCTACTCCAACAACCAGAGATCCCACAGTGGAAATGGGAGCAAATTTCCATGGATTTTGTTACCGGCTTGCCTAGGTCTCAACGCGGAAATGACACCATTTGGGTGATAGTGGATCAATTAACTAAATCTGCCCACTTTTTGGCTATTAAAGAAACAGACAAGTTCTCTACCTTAGCAGAGGTATACTTAAAGAAAGTGGTTTCGAAGCACGGAGTGCCAACCTCTATTATTTCCGATCGAGACGCGCGTTTTACATCTGAGTTGTGGCAAGCTATGCACAAATCTTTTGGCTCACGTTTAGACATGAGCACCGCTTATCATCCGCAAACGGATGGGCAATCTGAACGCACCATCCAAACCCTCGAAGACATGCTTAGGGCATGTGTGATCGATTTTGGCAAAAATTGGGAGAAGCACCTACCGTTAGTGGAATTCTCCTACAATAACAGCTACCACACCAGCATTCAGGCGGCACCCTTTGAGGCATTGTACGGTCGTAAATGCCGATCGCCTCTCTGCTGGGCGGAGGTTGGTGACAGCCAGATCACAGGCCCAGAACATGTAGTAGACACTACCGAAAAGATTGCCCAGATTAGGCAACGCATGGCGGTAGCTCGTGACCGTCAGAAGAGCTACGCTGATAAGGATAGGAAACCGCTAGAGTTCCAGGTTGGTGACCGGGCTCTACTTAAAGTCTCACCCTGGAAGGGTGTGGTTCGTTTTGGAAAACAGGGGAAGCTTAATCCGAGATATGTCGGACCCTTTGAAATTACCGAAAAGATCGGTAAGGTCGCTTACAGATTGAATCTGCCTGAAGAACTGAGTGCTGTGCACAACGTCTTCCACGTGTCTAATCTGAAGAAGTGTCTGTCAGATGAAACACTCACCATCCCTTTCAAGGAACTCACTATTGACGAACAGCTACACTTTGCTGAGGAACCGATTGAGATCACGGATCGTGAGATCAAAACCCTCAAACGTAGCCAAATACCTCTCGTGCGAGTTCGTTGGAACTCACGCCGTGGCCCAGAGTTTACCTGGGAGCGGGAAGACCAGATGAAGCACAAGTATCCCCAGTTGTTCCCAAATGAAACTCCCAGCACTGAAGCTACAACCGAATTTCGGGACGAAATTCCAAACTAACGGGGGGATGATGTGACACCCCGTTGAAACGTTCTCACTAACACCAGCTTGTCAGTGGCTGCCTTAACTTTCGGGACGAAAGTTCTTAAAACTTGGGGATAATGTGACACTCTAGGTTTTCCCGAGCAAATACCTTGTAATTTCGTTGCGTGTATATATGTTATTAAATGAAAGTTGTGTTTATCCTCATGTTCTATGTGATCCTTGCTTTGAGTATGTATACGTGGCATATATATATATATATATATATATATATGTGTGTGTATGTAGTGGGCCGAGACCGCGAACCCGACTCGAGACCACTCGGTCTCGAGTAAACAGTTGGGCCGCTTGGGCCGCACCCATCCTTTAAACCCATCCGGAACCCATTGGGCTGCACCACCTTTTATATCAACCTAAAACCCTCACACACTCCCCTTTACACACTCTCTCTCTCTCCATCCTCACTCTCTCTCTCTCTCTAGAAAACCCTAAACCAAACACCTATCATCCCCTCTCCTCTCTCTCTCGGACTCAAACCGGAAGCATCAAGACCTCCGGATTAGCTCGTAGTCATCGCTTGGACACTTCCTTCATCATCTCACACACTCACAACCAAACAAGTTTCGGTTAGTGCCATATCTCGGTTAAACGATAGAATATATATTGGATGATGTCTTAAATTATCAAAGATGTATGCTTGATTGATAATGCACATGTTCTATGAGGATAGACGAGTTAAGATGACTAAGTTTAATGATAGATTTTGTGTTATAGCGATGATAGGATGATATGCAAGGCATGTTCATGTTTTGATAGGAAATTGTTAGATAACATGCAAGGTTGATAGGACAATAAGAGTGTGTATGTGTATGTTTGTAATCCGAGGAATGTATGTTAGATTCAGGAATCGATGATGCTGATTTGAGTATATGCTAGGATAGGGTTGTTTGAATAATCATGTTGCAAAATGATGAAAACCCTAAAATGATGAACTTGTTGAATATGACATGAATATTTGAAATATTGTGTGTTTGATCCATTTTTATCAAATGTTAGACAAAGAAACATGTTTAGGGAATTTCTATTGGATAGTACACTAGATCATGCATATGAAATTCTATTGGATAGTACAATCGGATAGGTTCTAGAAGGTCTCGGTCATCAGGTGTGCAAGTCGAGACCACCAGTCTCGACTCGAAACCAACTCATGACAACTCGAGACCACAGCAGTCACGACTCGAGATCATGTCCAAGTACTCAAAGCAGACTCCAAGGACTCGAGACCATCTAGGTCTCGACTCGAGAACCCATGATCTCGACTCGAGACTAAATCCGAGACATTTGAGGTTGCGACTCAAGCTGGTGTGACTCGAAACCACCCCACTACAAACCGAGACCATTCGGTTGCGACCCGAGACCTCTCGGTCTCGACTCGAGACCACCTTGTCTCGAGTGGGCTACTTGTTTTCGTTATTGGGCCGTATTTAATGCTTGGGCTGCATAATTTTCCTGTTACTGTTTATCCGGACTAAGTGTTACCGATTAACTGTTCAAGTGTTAGGGCAGGCCCAAATACCCTCGTATGTTTTGTATGCTATGTGTTAGCTATGTGTAGATATACGTGATTACCTGTGTCCGAGCCTGACCTATACTGGTAACCATTTAGGACGTGGTGACCAGCATACTTAACCAAGTAAACTAAACTGCCGAGCAACCCAAGGTGAGTTCACAACTATTAAAGCATGCGTTCCCGGTGGTTTTGGGAAACGGAAACTTAATCAACGCTATCCCTGCATAAGGGATACAAACTTACTTTACTTCCCTTGTTACTGGGAACAAACTTACTTACTTCCCTTGTTACTGGGAACTCTTGGTTAATTATTGTTTATACGGAATGCAACAAGCAACACTAAACGAAACTCTATCACTTAAGTCCCTACCATTTAATACCGATTAGTCGCCGGGGCCTGGCGAACGGGTGATTAGTTAATAGCGCTATTTAGGTGTAACCAGCCTCACACCGACCCTTGTTACTGGGAACGGGAGTGAACTAATGAACTCTGGCAAACCGTCAATGATGATAGAACATTGACAACGGGGCACTACAGAAACGTACGGTTAAGTAAGTATTCGGTATTGGAAAAACAGTTTAGTCGCTTACTTATGGGGTAGCTCCCCATCGCATGTATAAACGGATAAATTAACTGGTGAAACAAGTTTTTGGTAATTAAAACTGGACAACTCGTGGACTCGCCAACATTTTTGTTGATACCCTACTGCATGCTTTGCAGGTACCCAGTGACTCAGGAGCTTGCAGCTTGGGAATGTGTGGTGGTCGTTCAACCCACGTGTTGGGTTCTAAATAATCTTGAACTATGAACTTTGTTTTGAAACTGTTTGGTTCATGCTTCCGCTGTCTACTTAAAATGTTATTTGAACTTAAAACCTTTAAAACTTCGAACTATGATGTTTACTAACTATTGTGGTTGGTGGGCATCTTTACTATTAACCAATGTTTAGTATAATTGGTGGCTGGATCCTGGTCAGTCACGCCACCAAGTGGTGGTATTCCGCACGTGGATTTTGGGGGTGTGACATCTATTTATTTTCAAGGTTATAATTACAGGGATTAAGTCTTTGTAATCTTCAATTACTGCCGGTATGTGGGGTTTTGTATACATTACCTGATACCCGTCACCATTGGACAACGGGTTAGCCAATGGGTGATCTGACCCTCGTCACAGATACAGTCGAGTGACAAATACCGATTTGGGGTAATTGGTAGATAGAAACAAGAGTAAATTTCACTTTTTGTCCTTTATGTATTACCTGAATTTTGAAACGTGCCCTTTAAAAGTTTTAGTTTCAGTTTATGTCCAAAAAACACATGTTTTATATCACTTTATGTCCTTTTCACCAAACTGAGTTAAATTACTCAGTTAGGTTTATTTAATGCAAGGGTATAATTGACATTTTACCTTATTATTTATTCATTGCCCCCTTTATATCCCCATTATCTGCATCTTCTTTCTCAATTAGGGTTTCAAATCCCTTCTTATCTGCATCTTCCTCCTCAATTAGGGTATAAGAATAAAAGCAGTGTTTAAGACATGTGGATTTAACTTTCACTACAGAAGATTTAACTTTCACTACAGAAGATTCAAAGTGTTTTGCATTATATGAGAAAGGAAAAAAGGAGTTTGAACTGAAACTAAGAGAATAAAGTTTAGTCAATCACTGTTAAGATTTGAGCTTTAGGAGAAAAAAGCATATAAACATACAGAAGAATAAATTCTTTTTAATTAACAAGACAAATTTTCTATACTTAAAGATAAGTATTCCTCTAAACAAAAGCATAGAGAATCCAGTTGGTTGTGGTTTCAAGACTTAATAAACATTACTATTTTCTGAATCCAAAACAACAAGCTCCTCAGATGGAGTCACTTCCATTAAATAAGGCTCAATCCCAAGCTTACTTCCATCAAACACAGTCTCTACAGCATACCCGCCTTCATATTTCACCATCGAATGGCTCGAAACACCTGCACACATAAAAAAAAAACCCAGATCAAACCCATTTCGTATATCATGCTTATAACATTAAAACAATGAAATGAAAAAAACCCATTCCGATTTTGGTGGCGGGTTTCAAAGACCACACCCATTTGAACAGTGCAGACAAGATGTTCGACGCAATGCGGCAGAGAACTTCTACACAATTAAAGCCAACAAAAATTACATCGAGATGAGGCTGATGAGAAGAATGATCCGGAACAAACAAGGCAAATAAGAGGGGATTTGAAACCCTAATTGACGAAGAAAACGCAGATAAAGGGATATAAAGGGGCGATGAATGAAGTAAAAAGGTAAAATGCCAATTATACCCTTGTATTAAATAAACTTAACTGAGTAATTTAACTCAGTTTGGTGTAAAGGACATAAAGTGATATAAAACATGTGTTTTTTGGACATAAACTGAAACTAAAACTTTTAAAGGGCATGTTTCAAAATTCAGGTAATACATAAAGGACAAAAAGTGAAATTTACTCTAGAAACAATATAATCACCCTTAATACTGTATATTATAACAATGTGTCATTTTGTGCAACTTGAATGACTCGCCAGTATTTCCCTGCTGATAAAACATTTTTAAAACATGTTTCAGGTGATCTGTTGTGAGCCAGAAAAAGTGCCGTGTAGCACTCCAAGCTTGAAGAAGTGGCTTAATAAAATAAAGAAACATGTTTTTGCAAAAATAGGGATTTCCCAGTGAAATCACCGTTATTGTAAATTATGGGTGTAATTCCCAATTTGTGAAATAAAATAAATTGGGCATTTTCAAATTTTGAAAGATCCTGTAAAAATTCCGCTGCCAACATAATAATTACCACGGGTTTTCTGTCCCGCGGCTCCTGAACGGGTAAAACCGGGCCGGGGGCCGTGACAGAAAAAGGTGGTATCAGAGCCACTGATTTAAGCCTATTAAGTATTTAGAAATACTTAATTTTTCTGATTGCCCTTCTGTGATTCTGTGAAAATTTATTTTACAAAATTTTAACTTAGAATTTTTGTGTGTTTCTACATATATGCTAACAGCATGAATGAGTTATCTGAAGCTCTTCAGAATATCACTATCCATTCTGCTGATATGGAAGTTTCCGGGGATTTTTCCGGTTATTGGGCCGACACCGAAGAACCAATGGTATTCCAAGCCCAACCTCAAGAGAAACCAAAACCGAAAAAGAGAAGATGACTCGTTGGCTGGAGGCGTGTGCGTAGGAAGAAACCAGCAACACAGAAAGTCAAAAAGACTGAGGATCCCAAAGATAAAGGCAAAGGAAGAGAGATCGGTGAAAGTTCAGGACAAGCCCAAGAAATGCCACCCTGGGAGGAGCTGGACCGCCAACTGGCAAATAGCGACCTCATCGGACCTGCCGATGAGACTCTCTTCAATTACCCAGCTGAAGCCCAACTTCCAGTCAATCTGGAACCGGCTATTCCAGATCCCCTTTTTAACCCCCGACCTCTAGGAGAGCTGGAAGAATGGTGGACCACTGACTGGCAATTTCAGAACCTTTTGGATAACCCTAATACCTTTTTCCCTCAATTTGACCCTGAGCCTCCACTACACCCACCAATGAGCAATGAGAACTTGGCTGAACTTCGCCACTATGGCGAGGAGCTGGTGGACGCCGGGAATAGAATACGAGATGAGGGGGAGAGGATATCATGGAAGTACGACGAGAGGGAACGTCGTTTCTGAGATGCCAGCTGACGGGGATGGTGTGACGGTGTGGTTGTATAATAACAAAAAAATAATAATAGTAATAAAAATATAATCCTGTAAAATAACTTAAAAAAATAAAACGCTTGTAAGATAACTGGTGTGTATGGACGCATAGTAATATATAAAATATGGAAGTTGAAAAATCGACAATTTTGGTTATACATGTTGACATGATTATGTGCGATTATTTTATTGTGTGATTGTTATTTATTTTGTGCTAATAACTTATATATATTAATTACCAGATGGAACACGCTGGTAATGATCCAGTTAACGAGGTTAATCAATCCGAGCAAAACAATGAAGATCATTTTCTTAATAGGCAAGACATAGAAAACATCGTCGCTCAAGGAATAGCCAATGCTATTCCGGCAATCGTCGCTGCTGTTAAAGGTCCTGCTGAACCTTTGCAAGCTAACTTTAGTAAACGCACGCGCGACGATGAATTCAGTAATAGTGTTAACAGATGCGGCGATAACGACAACTTGATTCAAGCCCCGATACTTAAGTGAATGAAAGCTGCAACGCCTGGTTGCACTTACAAGGAATTTCTTGCCTGTAAACCTGTTGAATTTGCAGGCAATGAAAGGGCGACTGCTGCACTGCGTGTCGTTTTGTGCAACTTGAATGACTCGCCAGTATTTCCCTGCTGATAAAACCTTTTTAAAACATGTTTCAGGTGATCTGCTGTGATCCAGAAAAAGTGCCGTGTAGCACTCCAAGCTTGAAGAAGTGGCTTAATAAAATAAAGAAACATGTTTTTTGTAAAAATAGGGATTTCCCAGTGAAATCACCGTTATTGTAAATTATGGGTGTAATTCCCAATTTGTGAAATAAAATAAATTGGGCATTTTCAAATTTTGAAAGATCCTGTAAAAATTCCGTTGCCAACATAATAATTACCACGGGTTTTCTGTCCCGCGGCTCCTGAACGGGTAAAACCGGGCCGGGGGCCGTGACAAAACGGTACCGCCGAAAGAAGACATCAACACATTGTGGAGACCGACTTGGCCCTCTTAAGCTATGTGGGCATTCCCTTACAATATTGGTCTTATGCCTTTCAAACCGCGGTCTACCTAATTAACCGACTACCCATACCCATTCTTGGCAACACTTCACCATTTCAAAAATTACACACAACTTCTCCCAACTATACTAAACTCAAACCGTTTGGGTGCTTATGCTACCCATGGCTCCGTCCCTACTCTCGTTCAAAACTTCATCCATTATCCTCTCGTTGCATATTTCTTGGATACTCCACCTCAAAATCTGCATATAAGTGTCTTGATTTATCTACAAAACGGCTTTATCACTCCCGGCACGTGCAATTCGATGTCGTGTTAGGAATGGATTGGTTAGTAGCCAACCATGCTTGAATCCTCTGTGATAAGAATTCCATAGAAATTTGTTCACCCACAGGAGAAGTAATTATGATTACAGGGGATAAGCCGCGCAAACCAATGAAGTTCATTTCAGTAATGAAAATTGCTAGTTATGAACAAAAGCAAGGAATAGTGTATATGATTTCAGTAATCATTAGCACTAAGGGTAAGGAACTTAAGGAAATTCCTGTAGTATCAGAATACCCGGATATATTCCCAGAGGAGTTACCAGGATTACCACCAGATAGGGAGGTAGAATTTAGAATTCATTTGATTCCTGGTACTACACCCGTAGCTAAAGCACCCTACCGATTAGCACCCGCTGAAATGTTAGAGCTGAAAAAGCAATTAGATGAATTGCTTAGTAAAGGATTTATACAACCTAGTTCATCCCCTTGGGGAGCTCCAGTGTTGTTTGTAAAGAAAAAAGATGGTTCGATGCGAATGTGTATCGATTATGGGGAATTAAAAAAGGTTACAATTAAGAATCGATACCCATTACCTAGGATTGATGATCTCTTTGATCAACTTCAGGGGGCTAGATATTTTTCTAAGATAGATTTACGCTCCGGATATCATCAATTGAAGGTACAAGAAGAAGACATACCTAAAACCGCTTTCAGAACTAGGTATGGTCACTACGAGTTTACAGTCATGCCCTTTGGATTAACAAATGCTCCTGCAGCATTTATGGACATGATGAATAGAATCTGTAAACCGTATTTGGATAAATTTGTAATTGTCTTCATCGACGATATACTTATTTATTCCAAAAGTCAGAATGAGCATTGTCAGCACCTGCATGCACTCTTAACTTTGTTAAGAAAAGAGAAGCTTTACGCTAAATTCTCGAAGTGTGAATTTTGGCTACAAGAGGTACAATTTTTAGGTCAGATGGTGAATCACGAAGGTATTCACGTGGATCCTGCTAAGATAGAAGCAATCACCAAATGTAAAGTCCCGCAATCAGCTACGGAAGTTAGAAGTTTTCTAGGATTAGCTGGATACTATAGGCGCTTTATTAAGGATTTCTCTAAGATAGCCGTGCCATTAACTAAGCTAACCTGTAAAACATTTAAGTTTGAATGGGGACCTAAGCAAGAAGAGGCTTTTAAGGTTTTAAAGCAAAAGTTAACAAACACCCCAATTCTTGCATTACCCGAAGGGACAGAAGATTTTGAAGTTTACCGTGACGCTTCTAAGCTAGGATTAGGATGTGTGCTAATGCAACGCAAAAAGGTAATTGCGTATGCCTCAAGGCAATTGAAAAAGCACAAGGAAAATTATACGACACATGACTTAGAATTAGGATCGATAATTTTTGCCCTTAAGATTTGGAGACATTATCTGTATGGAAGTAAGTTTACTGTTTATACAGATCATAAGAGTTTAAGATATATATTTGGGCAAAAATAGTTAAACATGAGGCAAAGAAGATGGATGGAAATTCTAAGTGACTACGACTGTGATATTCAATATCACGAAGGAAAAGGAAAAGCAAATGTAGTTGCAGATGCCTTAAGTCGTAAGTATCATGAAAAGCAAAAGCGAGTTCGTGCTCTTAGATTAAATCTTCAAGTAGATTTAATGGAACAACTAAAAAACATTCAAGAAACAGCAAGCAAGGATGATGCTGAAGGAATGAAAGGAAGAATAAAAGACTTGGAGCAAGGGGCTGATGGAATTTGGAGATTCCACAAAAGAAGGATTTGGGTACCTAAGCAAGGAGAATTAAGAAATAAGATTTTAGAGGAAGCCCATAAATCTAGATATACCATGCATCCTGGTAATAATAAGATGTACCAAGATTTGAGAAATAATTTCTGGTGGATAGGAATGAAAAAGGATATAGCTAGATATGTTTCCAAATGTCTACCTTGTTCACAAGTTAAGGCAGAACACCAGAAACCCTCAGGTCTACTTCAACAATTAGAAATGCCTGTTTGGAAATGGGAACTAATAACCATGGATTTTGTTACTAAGTTACCCAAAACCAGAAAAGGTAATGATGCGATTTGGGTAATTGGGGATCGATTAACCAAATCAGCTCATTTTCTACCCATAAAAGAAACCTTTAGCATGGAAAGGCTAGCAAAGTTATACGTAGACGAGGTAGTATCCTTACATGGAGTCCCACTCTCCATTGTATCGGATAGAGATAGTCGTTTCACTTCCCATTTCTGGACCAGTTTCAAGGAAGCAATGGGAACCCGATTAAATTTAAGCACTGCATACCATCCTCAGACAGACGGACAAAGTGAAAGGACGATTCAAACCCTGGAGGACATGCTTAGGGCATGTGTGATAGATTTTGGTGGAAACTGGGATGACCACCTACCCTTAATCGAATTCTCCTATAACAATAGTTATCATGCAAGCATTGAAGCTGCCCCGTTCGAAGCACTGTATGGGCGAAAGTGTAGAACTCCAGTTTGTTGGGCAGAAATAGGAGAAAGTCAATTATCAGGCCCTGAAATTGTGCAAGAAACCACCGACAAGATCACTCAAATCAAGGAAAGACTAAAGACGGCTCGAGATCGCCAGAAGAGTTATGCAGATAATCGACGCAAACCGCTAGAATTTCAAGTTGGAGACAAGGTACTCTTAAAAGTTTCTCCTTGGAAAGGAGTAGTTCGGTTCGGGAAGAAGGGAAAGTTAAGTCCAAGATACGTAGGACCATTCCCAGTAATCTAGAAAATAGGACCAGTCGCCTACCGCTTACAACTACCAGAAGAATTGGCTGGAGTACATGACGTATTCCATGTATCCAACCTCAAGAAATGTCTATCTGACGAATCCCTGGTAGTACCTCTTCAAGATATAGAGGTAAATGAAAAGTTAAAATTTGTTGAGAAGCCACTGCAGATAGAAGACAGAAAGGTCAAGTTTCTCAAACACAAACGACTAGTGCTGGTCAAGGTCAAGTGGGATTCAAAGAGAGGACCTGAGTACACTTGGGAGCTGGAATCAGAGATGAAGCTAAAATATCCCTACTTGTTCCAGTAAATCTTGAGGACGAGATTTTTATAAGGTGGGGAGGATGTAACAACTCTCATCAAAATTACTATTTCTTATTTTATTTTTCCCAATAGGAAACCCTAATTGAAACCCCCAAGTAATAGTGCATGGCCCCTAAAATTTTCAGAACAATCGGAACTAGGATCAGGGCCCCTAAAACTCAGGGGGGGTATTCCCTAATCGATATTATCTTCACAGTTCGTTGTCAAAATCGAATTTTTGTGAAACGTCGACTCATCCAGGCTACAATGACACGAGGCTACCCTATGCTAGGAGGGGTTCCCTCGCGCCACGCGCCAGGCCCTAGCGCCACGCGAGGGGGCCAGTTTTTCAGTATAAGTAGCAGGCATTGGCACTTGAATTTTGGCGTTGGTTCGATGTAAAAACTCGTTTCCTACACTGACATATCGTCTGTTTACTTCAAAAAACACACACAGCACGAAATTCTGCCGCGATAACAAGGTAATAACTCGATCACTGCTACGATTTAATGTCCGATCGATAAAAACCAATCCGATGGATGTTTAAGTGATGCCCGTACTTGGGCTATACTTTGTCATTCGTCGTGAGGGTTTTGATCTCGTGAGTTGTCGTAAAAGTTGTATTAAGTTACTGACCTAGTTTTTCGTGTGCATTGTTAAATGAATTAGGTTAACAAGGCTAAAATCAGTAGGCTAAACGTTGCCCGTCTAAATCTGCAATGTGAGTCATTCTCTTTTTATCAAATTGCTTTCTCAAAACTCTATTTATTTTCAAGGTTATAATTACAGGGATTAAGTCTTTGTAATCTTCAATTACTGCCGGTATGTGGGGTTTTGTATACATTACTTCATACCCGTCACCATTGGACAACGGGTTAGCCAATGGGTGATCTGACCATAGTCACAGATACAGTCGAGTGACAAATACCGATTTGGGGTAATTGGTAGATAGAAACAATATAATAACCCTTAATATTGTATATTATAACAATGTGTCGTTTTGTGCAACTTGAATGACTCGCCAGTATTTCCTTGCTGATAAAACCTTTTTAAAACATGTTTCAGGTGATCTGCTGTGATCCAGAAAAAGTGCCGTGTAGCACTCCAAGCTTGAAGAAGTGGCTTAATAAAATAAAGAAACATGTTTTTGTAAAAATAGGGATTTCCCAGTGAAATCACCGTTATTGTAAATTATGGGTGTAATTCCCAATTTGTGAAATAAAATAAATTGGGCATTTTCAAATTTTGAAAGATCCTGTAAAAATTCCGCTGCCAACATAATAATTACCACGGGTTTTCTGTCCCGCGGCTCCTGAACGGGTAAAACCGGGCCGGGGGCCGTGACAAAACGGTACCGCCGAAAGAAGACATCAACACATTGTGGAGACCGACTTGGCCCTCTTAAGCTATGTGGGCATTCCCTTACAATATTGGTCTTATGCCTTTCAAACCACGGTCTACCTAATTAACCGACTACCCACACCCATTCTTGGCAACACTTCACCATTTCAAAAATTACACACAACTTCTCCCAACTATACTAAACTCAAACCGTTTGGGTGCTTATGCTACCCATGGCTCCGTCCCTACTCTCGTTCAAAACTTCATCCATTATCCTCTCGTTGCATATTTCTTGGATACTCCACCTCAAAATCTGCATATAAGTGTCTTGATTTATCTACAAAACAGCTTTATCACTCTCGGCACGTGCAATTTGTGGAGTATTTCTTTCCCTTTCGTGACACCCACACAACACCCCCAATCGTCATCCCCATCACGGATTTCCTACCCACTCACCGTACTGTACAGTACACTCCACCACCCACACCTTCCTCATCTCCAACCAATGTCTTACCCACACCAAATTTATTTCACTTACCTACCCATACAACTCAATCGCCTATTGTCCAACCCCCTTCCCATGCACACCAACCGGTTTCAACAAACCAAACATCACCTACCAATGGATCCATGACCAACCACTCCTCTCCCTCCTTACATCAACACCCAACATCACCTACACCATCCATGAACCCTTCAACAAACCAAACTCCAACCTCACCTCTCTCGGATTCTACCACTCCCATAGCCGACCTCCCCACCTTTGCTCACACACCCCACGCACCAACTGATCCCACTACTTTATCACCTACAACCTCATTCCTACAACAACCAACCCCACTTCACCTAGACCAGCTAGGGAGAGAAAAGCCAACCCAAAATATTTTGGTAGCAACTTTGTAAACCACACCACCTCCCACCCTCTACCTCCAAACCTTGAACCAACCATGGTCTCTCAAGCTCTCAAAGACCCACTCTGGAGATCGGCAATGGATGAAGAGTTTAATGCGCTACTTCATAACGGTACATGGGAACTTGTACCTGCATCCTCCCACTCTCATATTGGCTGCAAATGGGTATTCCGAGTCAAACGTAAACCCAATGGCTCCATTGATTGGTACAAAGCTCGTTTAGTGGCCAATGGATTTCATCAACAACCGGGCAAAGACTACTTCGAAACATTTAGCCTGGTCACTAAACCCATCACCATACGATTAATTTTGTCACTTGCTCTTTCAAAGAATTGGTCCTTACGTCAACTTGACGTAAATAAAGCCTTCCTGCATGGTACACTTCAAGAAGATGTTTACATGGTTCAACCACCGGGGTATACCAACAAGGACCTTCCAAATCATTTATGCAAACTTTGAAAATCATTGTATGGTCTTAAGCAAGCACCTCAAGCGTGGTACTTAGAACTCACCAACTTCCTTCTACGTCACGGCTTCAAAAAATCCCAATCGGATGCATCGCTCTTTATTTATAATCATAACGGTGTAACCTTATATTTTTTGGTCTATGTAGATGACATTGTTTTGACAGGGAACTGCTCCAAATCCATAGAACAATTTGTGGACACTCTATCAAAACGTTTTTCGATCAAGGATCTCGGGCCACTTCATCAATTTCTGGGAGTTGAAGTGATAACCACCTACCAGGGCTTGTTTTTATCTCAACACAGACATATCTCGGACCTACTCAAAATTGTCCACATGGAAGGTGCAAAAGATGTGGCCACTCCCCTTAGTGCATCCGAGCCCCTTTCACCTAATGACGGCTCGGCACCCACTGATCCAACACCATACCGCAAAATTCTTGGCTCGCTTCAATATTTGTCGCTCACTCGACCGGATGTGAGTTTTGCGGTTAACAAGTTGTCACAATACATGCATGCCACAACGACAAAACACATGCAAGCACTCAAAAGAGTTCTACGTTATCTTAAAGGTACAATCCACTATGGGTTATTCTTACAACGAAACACTCCGCTTGTTATCAATTCCTTTGCCGATTCAGACTGGGGCGGCATCAATGATGGAGGTCGATCGACATCAGCTTATCTTCTATACCTGGGTAAGAACATAATCTCGTGGAAATCCACACGGCAGAAAACCGTATCCCGATCCTCCACCGAAGTCGAATACAAGGCTCTCGCCAATGCAGCGGCGGAAGTTGCTTGGGTTCAGAACCTTCTTCATGAGCTTAATATAACCGTATCCGAACCACCCAAGCTTTTTTGCGATAATTCTGGAGCTACTTATTTGTGTGCTAATCCGGTGTATCATTCGCGCATGAAACATGTAGCCCTTGATTACCACTTTGTTCGAGATAAAGTAGCTGCCGGGTCCTTGCGGGTTTTTCACATTAACACAGCTGATCAGCCTGCTGACACCCTAACAAAACCACTCACAAAAGGTCCGTTTCAAAAATTTAGGTCCAAGATTGGTGTCTCAAACGGCGACTCCATCTTGCGAGGGGGTATCACGAATAATCCTCCTTGATGATATCTACATCCACAAATCTCGCCATCTGCATTATTGTGTGGTCAATTATTGTGGTCATCATTACCTTTTCCATATTTAACATCCTTGAAATCCTCTTGTACATGTATATATATTACTGTAAATTGTCTTGTATGACATATTGAAATATAGAAGGAATAACCTTGATAAATACATGTCACTAAAACAACATATATCAGATGTGAGCCTCCTGGTTACAAAAACATTAGTAAGATTATAAAAACTACAACATTTTGACTTGAAGAATCATAAAACAACTTTCTTTTAAATCTAACCAGATATTTTCTCTAAACTTAGGTTTCCACATGTGACAACTCGTATTTAAAACTTCTCTTTGTGTTTATGTAACGTATGTAGACCTTATGTGATTACATGAACCATGTTGGTTTAATGAATGTTATAAGTGAATGTTATATGAAAATGTGTTGTGCTTGTATGTATATGTATTGGAATCACACGAAATAAACCAATCGCACAATAGCAACTCGAACGCACAAGCCTTTGGGCTTTACTACTCTCGGCCCACTTCTCTTGAACTTGAACCGAATGGGCAACCCATTAGGGGGGGGTTCGGCCCACTCTCTCTTTTACACGCATAACATTAGGAGAAAGGGTATACTTCTCATTTGTTTGCTAAACACACAACACTTTACACAAACCCTAGATCTCTTTCTCTCCTCTCAAACCCGACGGCAAACACACCCTTCCCATCGAAGATCTTTGTGTTCGGATCATTCTCGTTATACACTCTCAACCGGTTAGTGTTTTGTTGTTAGTTGATTTTATGTTTTGTGATTATACATGTCTCATGTGATGAATTGAAAATGATACATGATTGTTGATCAATGTTTGTGTATTGTCATATGTTGATCGAATCCGGTTAGGGTTTCTGTTTGTAGAATCATTAATATAAAGTTGCATGATGTTATGATCTACATGGTGATTTAATGATATCTTATGATTGAATGTGATAGAAACTATTAATGGTTGATGTTCATATAATCGGTTTACATGTGTATGTTAAGATCATGATATGAATTAGTAATCAAACAATATTAAACGATGATTAGAACCGATGGTAGGTAAGTCGGCTGTGTTGTGTTTGAACTCGGATGATATGTGATGATCATAGTGTTAGATCCGATTGAATGTTATGATAGGTTGTGTTCTTGAAACATGATTAGGGTTCATAAAGATTTGATGTTAAAAACACTTATTTGATCAATTAAATGTATGGTTTGAAACTGTTAGTGAGGATTTGATTGAATAGAGGAGAATTAGGAAACTGTTGAATGAATTGCGTGATTTTAGGAAATTCACTTAACTGATCGAACAAATTAGCCAGTCGCACAAGACTGAACGCACAAGACTGATCGCACAAGTCTTGTTCAGTCGCACAAGAAGTTTAATCATACAAGAGCCCATTCGCACAAGTGGATCGCACAAGCTAGAACAATCTAGGGTACAACTGATTAAACACTAGGTACAGCATCACATTGCATGATCGCACAAGACCTTGTGGATCGCACAAGATAGTGCTGATCGCACAAGGCTTGGGCCATACACAAACTGTTACACGGTTGGGCCCCAAAGCCCAATTCGGATCGCACAAGATAATTCGGATCGCACAAGATAATCCGGATCGTACAAGGTTATTGAACTGTTTCGTTGGTTGGGCCGTATACATATTGTTCTGTTAATTGTTGGGCCGGGTGTATATGTTGGGACAAGTTATGTTTGGGCTTCTTATGTATGCTAAACCGTTATCATTCAAAATGTGCTATGTGTATGCTACGTTGCCATGATCAACGCGTGTTCCTAACCTGTAAACTATGTGTATTCATACGTGTTTTACTTGAACCTAGACCTGACTTGTATGGTAACCATGTTAGGACGTGGTTAACCTCAGATAGCTCAATTGACCTTTCGTTTATCTGCCGAGCTAACCTAAGGTGAGTTCACACTTTCTACAAAGCATGGTATTCCCAGGGGTTGGGAATGGGTTAAGGAATATGGATTCCTCGTCCTTTCTTGGGTAGGACAGTACGGGTTCAGGAATAGAATTCCTCGTCCACATGGACAGTTAACTTTTACTAGACCAAAACTCTATCACGAAGTCCCTCCTTTTTATATCGACTTAATCGCCGGGCCAATGGCGAGCGGGTCATTAGTTAGATAACGCTATTTAGGTCTGACAAGCCTCACACCGTGCCGCAGAGGACGGGAGTGAACTAATGGATCTGGGCACGTCAATGATGATAGACATTGACAGTTCAGGGCACATAAACATGACTACAGTCAGCAGTCGATATGGTAACAAGTCTAGTAGTATACATGGGGTAGCCCCCACGGCCGAAAAACCAGATAACTAAACATGGGGTAGCCCCCACGGCTGGATTGCCAGAGTAAATGGGATAAACAAATCACGTTTTCAACTATGGGGTAACCCCCACGGCAGGATGCCAGTTAAAGGAAACTGTTTTCGAAACAACTTAAAACGAACACCCAACTGTGAACTCGCTCAACATTATTGTTGACTCGTTACTACATGCTTTGCAGGTCAATAGGTACTTAGCTGGAGCTTGCATGGGGAAGAGTCGTTGTGGGACATGGACAGCTGTGTGCCATGTTAAACTTT
The DNA here is from genome assembly GCA_030545235.1 of Helianthus tuberosus. NCBI lineage: Eukaryota > Viridiplantae > Streptophyta > Magnoliopsida > Asterales > Asteraceae > Helianthus > Helianthus tuberosus. Next base: position 28,596,054 of record CM060407.1, on the reverse strand, counting down.
GGGATATATTTAAACTAATGTTTTGGTTTTAAACATTTTGCTTCCGCTTACAACTTAAACTATGTTTGTTTTGAACACCAATTGTATTGGTTGGACTTTTACAATTAATTACTTGCTTGTTCAATATGATTGGTGGTTTGATCCTGGTCAGTCACGCCTCCAAGCGGTGATACTCCGCGTGTGGATTTGGGGGGTGTGACAGATTGGTATCAGAGCCATTGGTTATAGAGAACTTGGTTTTAATAAGGGAAAACGTTTTTGTTAAAACCAGACTATAACCTGTACAGTGCTCTACGATTCACAACGACGCTTCACTCCACGTGCAAGACTCGACGTTCTAGGTGATATGGTTTATGTTTTATTGCCTACTTGCTAGATTACATAGAACTTTGCTTATGGTATGCTTAGATAAACGTAGCAACTATAGTTTGAAAACACATGTGTGCTTACTCTCTTCTGTCCTCGCACTTTCGCGAATCCTTCTCACACATGTCTCTCTTGATATGAAGATCATGTCTGGACGCGTTAACATGACACAAGCCCAGTTGACGGCTCTGATTAACGAACAAGTTGTTGCGGCACTTGCAGCCGCACAAGTAGGAGGTATACTCTGCAGTTTAAATTCATTCTAGGATCTTTAGGTCCTACTCTCGTGAACCTACCTTTGTGTTAAACTTTGTCCTTTCTTACACCCACAACAGGTCAACATGCTCAGCCACCTGTGTGCACCTTCAAAACTTTTATGGACTGCCGACCCACTACTTTTAGCGGCACGGAAGGAGCTGTAGGTCTCCTCCACTGGTTTGAAAAGCTCGAATCTGTGTTCGAGATGTGTGAATGCCCTGAGGCTCGCAGGGTGAAGTATGCCACCGGTACTCTCGAGGGATTAGCGCTCACGTGGTGGAACGCTCAGGTTCAAATGCTGGGGTTGGTTGCTGCTAATGCCACCCCATGGAACAAATTTAAGGAAATGATCAAGGAAGAGTACTGCAATCGTGATGAAATCCACAAACTGGAAGTCGAGTTCTTCAACCTCAAGATGACGGGGTCAGAGATTGAAGCGTACACGAAAAGATCGAATGAGCTTGCTATTCTGTGTCCTACTATGGTGGACCCTCCAATTAAGCGTATCGAACTATATCTTAAGGGTCTAGTGCCGGAGATCCAAAGTCATGTGACTTCAGCAAACCTCGCCACCATCCAGCAGGTTGTTCACTTGGCTCACCGTCTCACTGATCAGGCGGTGGAGCAGAACAGGTTACCAAAGCGTATAAGTGCTACAGCTACTTCGGATGCTCCTAGTGACAACAAGAGAAAATGGGATGGAGCTTCAAGCAAAGGTTCAACTTCAGTTCAGTCCCAGTCTCAGCAGAGAAGGACTGACGACTATAAGAGTCCTAGTCAGCAATCATCTGGTAGTCAAAGTCATGGTGGGTACAAGGGAAATCACCCCAAATGCAATCGCTGTAACCTACATCACAGCGGGCCATGCACCAGGGGTAACTGTCATCGGTGCAACAAGCCAGGCCACGCAGCAAAGGATTGCAGAAGTTTATACCCCGCAAACCAGAATCGTCAGCAACAACAAGCTCAACAGAATCAACACCAGCAGCAGCAGCAGCAAGGTAACAACAAAGGGTGCTTTCAGTGTGGAGCTGAAGGCCACTTCAAGAGAGATTGTCCCCAACTGAACAGGAACCAGAACAACAATAACAACAACAACCAGGGGAATGGAAACAACGGGGATAATAACGACAACGGTGCAAGGGGTCGTGTGTTCGTTATTGGCCAAGGTGAAGCAAGGAATGATCCCAACGTGGTGACGGGTAAGTTCCTTCTCGACGACTTTTACGTTACTGTCTTATTTGATTCGGGTGCTGATACTAGCTACGTGTCCCTAAAAGTTAGTCAAATGCTTAAGCGTACCCCAACACTATTGAACACCAAGCACACTGTAGAGTTAGCTAATGGTAAAAGTTTAGAGGTCACCCACATAGTCAAGAGTTGTAATCTTGTTCTTGCTGGTCACACTTTCTCAATCGACCTCCTTCCTATCACTCTGGGTAGTTTCGACGTTGTCATTGGGATGGACTGGTTATCCCAACATCAAGCAGAGATCCTTTGTAACAAAAAGATTGTCCGTATTCCTCGCCCAGTTGATGAACCTCTCATGATTCGTGGCTACAAGAGTGGTGCTGTTGTGAGCATCATCTCTTTCCTTAAGGCCCAGAAGTGTTTGCGTAAGGGCCACACTGCTATTTTGGCTCTCGTTACTGACACCTCGAAGAAAGAGAAGAAGATAGAAGATTTTCCAATTGTGCGCGACTATCCTGAGGTGTTCCCTGAGGAGTTACCTGGCCTTCAGCCTCATAGACAAGTCGAGTTTCAAATCGAGCTAGCTCCTGGAGCGGCGCCCATAGCTCGAGCACCATATCGTTTAGCCCCATCTGAACTGGAAGAGCTGTCTACGCAACTACAAGAACTCTTGGATAAGGGTTTTATTCGTCCTAGCTCTTCGCCCTGGGGAGCTCCAGTGCTATTTGTAAAGAAGAAAGACGGTACCTTCAGAATGTGCATCGACTACCGTGAACTCAACAAAGTGACCGTGAAGAATCGCTATCCTCTCCCACGCATTGACGACTTGTTCGACCAGCTGCAAGGGTCGAGCTACTATTCAAAGATTGATTTGAGATCAGGATATCACCAGCTGAGAGTCCGAGAAGAGGACGTCTCTAAAACAGCCTTTAGAACCCGTTATGGACACTATGAGTTTTTGGTCATGCCTATTGGGCTGACAAACGCACCTGCGGTCTTCATGGACTTAATGAATCGAGTGTGCAAGCCTTACCTGGACAAGTACGTTATAGTTTTCATCGACGACATCCTGATCTATTCTAAGAGTCAGGAGGAACACGAGCAGCATTTACGACTCATTTTGGAACTCCTTCGAGCAGAACAACTGTACGCCAAATTTTCAAAATGCGACTTCTGGCTTCGTGAAGTCCATTTCTTAGGCCATGTGGTGAACAAGGATGGGATTCATGTGGATCCATCTAAGGTAGACTCGATTAAGAACTGGCCTGCACCTCGTACACCAACGGAAATTCGCCAATTCTTGGGCTTGGCAGGTTACTACAGGAGGTTCATTAAGGATTTTTCCAAGATTGCACAGCCCCTCACCTCACTAACGTAGAAAGGCGTTGTTTATCGATTGGGAAATGCACAGGAATTAGCGTTTCAACACTTGAAGGATAGACTTTGTAGTGCACCTATCCTTTCATTGCCAGAGGGCACAGACGACTTTGTGGTTTACTGCGACGCATCAATTCAGGGTCTTGGTTGTGTGTTAATGCAACGGGATAAGGTTATAGCCTACGCCTCACGCCAACTTAAAGTTCATGAAAGAAACTACACTACGCACGATTTAGAGCTGGGAGCTGTTGTTTTTGCACTTAAGATATGGAGACACTACCTGTACGGTACCAAATGCTCCATCTACACCGATCACAGGAGTCTCGAGCACATCTTCAAACAGAAGGAACTGAATATGCGACAACGACGATGGGTCGAGCTACTGAATGACTACGAATGCTCGATCAGGTACCACCCAGGCAAGGCCAATGTTGTGGCTGACGCCCTCAGTCGAAAGGACACTACGCCTAAGCACGTACGAGCATTACAACTCACTATTCAATCTAGTCTTCCTGCTCAAATACGAGATGCTCAGGTGGAAGCATTGAAACCAGAAAACATCAGGGCTGAAGCCCTACGCGGATCAAGGCAACGATTAGAACAAAAGGAAGACGGTGCTTACTACGTAACAGGACGCATTTTGGGTCCCACTCTATGGCGACCTACGAGAGCTTGTGATGGATGAGGCACACAAGTCTCGCTACTCCGTACATCCTGGTTCGGACAAGATGTACCATGATATCAAAACTACATATTGGTGGCCTAGCATGAAGGCCCATATAGCAACTTACGTCAGCAAGTGTTTGACTTGTGCGAGAGTCAAAGTCGAATACCAGAAACCTTCAGGCCTACTCCAACAACCAGAGATACCACAATGGAAATGGGAGCAAATTTCCATGGATTTTGTTACTGGCTTGCCTAGATCTCAACGTGGTAATGATACTATTTGGGTGATCGTGGATCGACTCACAAAGTCTGCACACTTCTTGGCTATCAAGGAAACGGATAAGTTCTCCACTTTAGCAAACGTATATCTTAAGGAAGTTGTCTCGAGGCATGGGGTGCCCACCTCTATTATCTTGGATCGAGATGCACGTTTTACTTCAGAACTGTGGCAAGCAATGCACAAGTCCTTTGGCTCACGTTTAGATATGAGCACAGCTTATCACCCGCAAACAGATGGGAAGTCTGAACGCACCATCCAGACCCTCGAAGACATGCTTAGGGCATGTGTAATTGACTTTGGCAACGGCTGGGAAAAGCATCTGCCACTTGTGGAATTTTCGTACAATAACAGCTACCACACCAGCATTAAAGCTGCTCCGTTTGAGGCATTATACGGGCGTAAATGCCGGTCACCTCTTTGTTGGGCAGAGGTGGGAGATAGTCAGATCACTGGTCCAGAACTTGCGGTAGACACAACAGAACGAATTGCTCAAATACGACAACGAATGGCGGTAGCTCGTGACCGTCAGAAAATCTACGCCGATAAGGGCAGGAAACCACTCGAGCTCCAGGTTGGGGAGCGAGCGCTACTCAAAGTTTCACCCTGGAAGGGTGTGGTTCGATTTGGTAAACGAGGCAAACTTAACCCACGATACGTCGGACCTTTCGAAGTCATCGAGAAAATAGGCAAGGTGGCCTAAAAACTGAACCTACCAACAGAACTCAGTGCAGTTCACAACGTTTTCCACGTGTCGAATGTGAAGAAGTGTCTGTCAGATGAGACCCTCATAGTTCCTTTGAAGGAGCTCACTATCGACGGGCAGTTACGATTCGTCGAGGAACCAGTTGAAATCACGAACCGGGATGTTAAGGTCCTCAAGCGCACTAGAATACCTCTCGTTCGAGTTCGTTGGAACTCACGTCGCGGCCCAGAGTTCACCTGGGAACGCGAAGATCAAATGAAACAAAAGTATCCCCAACTATTCGCAAACAGTACAACCACTACTGAGGCTGAAGCTACGGAATTTCGGGACGAAATTCCAGATCAACGGGGGGAGGATGTGACACCCCAGGAAAACCAGGAAAACCATGCAACTTAACTAGCTTCCTCAGTGAGTACGTGCTAAATTTCGGGACGAAATTTCTTTCAACTTGGGGATAATGTGACAACTCGTATTTAAAACTTCTCTTTGTGTTTATGTAACGTATGTAGACCTTATGTGATTACATGAACCATGTTGGTTTAATGAATGTTATAAGTGAATGTTATATGAAAATGTGTTGTGCTTGTATGTATATGTATTGGAATCACACGAAATAAACCAATCGCACAATAGCAACTCGAACGCACAAGCCTTTGGGCTTTACTACTCTCGGCCCACTTCTCTTGAACTTGAACCGAATGAGCAACCCATTAGGGGGGGGGGGTCGGCCCACTCTCTCTTTTACACGCATAACATTAGGAGAAAGGGTATACTTCTCATTTGTTTGCTAAACACACAACACTTTACACAAACCCTAGCTCTCTTTCTCTCCTCTCAAACCCGACGGCAAACACACCCTTCCCATCGAAGATCTTTGTGTTCGGATCATTCTCGTTATACACTCTCAACCGGTTAGTGTTTTGTTGTTAGTTGATTTTATGTTTTGTGATTATACATGTCTCATGTGATGAATTGAAAATGATACATGATTGTTGATCAATGTTTGTGTATTGTCATATGTTGATCGAATCCGGTTAGGGTTTCTGTTTGTAGAATCATTAATATTAAGTTGCATGATGTTATGATCTACATGGTGATTTAATGATATCTTATGATTGAATGTGATAGAAACTATTAATGGTTGATGTTCATATAATCGGCTTACATGTGTATGTTTAGATCATGATATGAATTAGTAATCAAACAATATTAAACGATGATTAGAACCGATGGTAGGTAAGTCGGCTGTGTTGTGTTTGAACTCGGATGATATGTGATGATCATAGTGTTAGATCCGATTGAATGTTATGATAGGTTGTGTTCTTGAAACATGATTAGGGTTCATAAAGATTTGATGTTAAAAACACTTATTTGATCGATTAAATGTATGGTTGGAAACTGTTAGTGAGGATTTGATTGAATAGAGGAGAATTAGGAAACTGTTGAATGAATTGCGTGATTTTAGGAAATTCACTTAACTGATCGAACAAATTAGCCAGTCGCACAAGACTGAACGCACAAGACTGATCGCACAAGTCTTGTTCAGTCGCACAAGAAGTTTAATCATACAAGAGCCCATTCGCACAAGTGGATCGCACAAGCTAGAACAATCTAGGGTACAACTGATTAAACACTAGGTACAGCATCACATTGCATGATCGCACAAGACCTTGTGGATCGCACAAGATAGTGCTGATCGCACAAGGCTTGGGCCATACACAAACTGTTACACGGTTGGGCCCCAAAGCCCAATTCGGATCGCACAAGATAATTCGGATCGCACAAGATAATCCGGATCGTACAAGGTTATTAAACTGTTTCGTTGGTTGGGCCGTATACATATTGTTCTGTTAATTGTTGGGCCGGGTGTATATGTTGGGACAAGTTATGTTTGGGCTTCTTATGTACGCTAAACCGTTATCATTCAAAATGTGCTATGTGTATGCTACGTTGCCATAATCAACGCGTGTTCCTAACCTGTAAACTATGTGTATTCATACGTGCTTTACTTGAACCTAGACCTGACTTGTATGGTAACCATGTTAGGACGTGGTTAACCTCAGATAGCTCAATTGACCTTTCGTTTATCTGCCGAGCTAACCTAAGGTGAGTTCACACTTTCTACAAAGCATGGTATTCCCAGGGGTTGGGAATGGGTTAAGGAATATGGATTCCTCGTCCTTTCTTGGGTAGGACAGTACGGGTTCAGGAATAGAATTCCTCGTCCACATGGACAGTTAACTTTTACTAGACCAAAACTCTATCACGAAGTCCCTCCTTTTTATATCGACTTAATCGCCGGGCCAATGGCGAGCGGGTCATTAGTTAGATAACGCTATTTAGGTCTGACAAGCCTCACACCGTGCCGCAGAGGACGGGAGTGAACTAATGGATCTGGGCACGTCAATGATGATAGACATTGACAGTTCAGGGCACATAAACATGACTACAGTCAGCAGTCGATATGGTAACAAGTCTAGTAGTATACATGGGGTAGCCCCCACGGCCGAAAAACCAGATAACTAAACATGGGGTAGCCCCCACGGCTGGATTGCCAGAGTAAATGGGATAAACAAATCACGTTTTCAACTATGGGGTAACCCCCACGGCAGGATGCCAGTTAAAGGAAACTGTTTTCAAAACAACTTAAAACGAACACCCAACTGTGAACTCGCTCAACATTATTGTTGACTCGTTACTACATGCTTTGCAGGTCAATAGGTACTTAGCTGGAGCTTGCATGGGGAAGAGTCGTTGTGGGACATGGACAGCTGTGTGCCATGTTAAACTTTGGGATATATTTAAACTAATGTTTTGGTTTTAAACATTTTGCTTCCGCTTACAACTTAAACTATGTTTGTTTTGAACACCAATTGTATTGGTTGGACTTTTACAATTAATTACTTGCTTGTTCAATATGATTGGTGGTTTGATCCTGGTCAGTCACGCCTCCAAGCGGTGATACTCCGCGTGTGGATTTTGGGGGTGTGACACCACAAGTATCTAATTCTAATCATTTTTACTTGCAAATGCTAACCATTTACAATATGCAATAAAATCACGAAAAAAACCCTACAGTACTTTCTCAGATCCAAAAGGGATGAAGCGGATGAAAAACCCTACAATACACATATCCTAAAATCGATGAAACAAAGATTTTGAAGGGGGAGATTAAGGTGAAGACGATTATAGCAAAATCCAATGTTAATAACTTCAAATCGAAACCAGAAACTTACCTTGAAACAACCTTTAGAAGCAACTTTGGTGTGGTGAGATTAAAAGCCAACAATTTCAAATCAACCGACATCGTTCTCTTCTCTTCTTTTGGTCTCTCAACCGACATCTTGGTCCTGGAAGTGAATCGGGAGATGCTCAGAAGCTTTATTGAAGAAGATTGGATGTTCAGAGAATGGAGACAGGATGGAGTGAGAGACGGGGAAAGAGGAGATATATGCAGAGATTTACATTTGAATTTCAAATTTAAAATTGGGCAAGATTTAGGCGGTTTTAGACATCTGATCCCCTTTCTCTATTTTAAGATTTTAAATTTCAAATTAAAATTGAATAAAAAATGATATTTATGATGTAATAGTATAGTAAGAAAAGCTGAGTTGGCATACCTCATTTGTTGCCAAGTAAGCATTGCTTATGTCAGCTCTACTTCTCCTTTAATATATAGTTAGATAGCACCCCCTCCCTCGGCCCCTGCCATTCAGGGGGCACTATTATTGAAAAGTGAATGGTGAGCGTTGGTGAGGTTGTTCTTGTGGGCCATGGCTACAAAGTAATAAAAAAATCAATTTTTATAATAAAACTTATATTTAAACACACAACTCTCTTAAGCTAAAACATATATTTAAACACGCACAACTCTCAATATTTCAACACAACTCTCTTAAATTTTAGAAAATGTCTACAAGTGCCGAGACGTTAAATGATTCTCCCACCTACTTGGGTACGCTTGACAATTTGCTCATAGCGATGGCGTAAGAGGCCGTTCAAGTTTTTAAAGAGGAGGAAGCGGAATTCTAGGAAGTGCTATATGACTCATGTGTAAAGCAAAATTCTCAAGTCATCTCAATGGGTTGAGAAATGGAATTCTAGGACGTGTCATATGACTCATGTGTATAAATAATGTTTTGTATGAGTCCTTTTAAGGTGGTCTATGACAGTTAATCGGTCCATATAAACTTAGTGATGTTGACGGTAGACATCAAAGACACATTATAAGGCATGTATCGTTTACACGACCCGTTGATATGGGACTGTTTCCGTTGAAAATTTGATATAGTTACAATTTGAAGATGGACGTATACTGACTTAACATGTTTTTTTTTTCTTCTTTCAATATGTTTTTGTTTTTTTTTTTACTTTTACACTTCAACATTTAGTATTGGCACTTACAACCCCTCAACATTCTAAAGACTTTATAATCGATTTTTACATGTTTATTTTTTTAAGTATCGGTGTGAATTCAGTTTTATTCTTTTTTTTGTTGGGTATTAGTCTTTTACTCTTTTTTACCTTTACCCCTTAACTTATAGCATTAACACTTACAACCTCTTAATTTTCTAAAGACTTTGTAATCGAGTTTTACGTGTCGGTATAAAATCAAGTTTATTTACGTTTCGATGTATTTTTTTTTTGGGAAGTGACTCGGGCCAAATTTAAGATGTTTTCGTGCTTATTTTTATGTACTTTTCAACTGCTCTACGTTTTGACATAAATTTGTTCGAAAACGAGCGGGGGTCAAGTATAATATGATTACATTACATGGTATAAATTCGAGTTGCTTTATGTTTTAACATCGTCGTACCATTTTTTAACTTAAAAAATATTATTTTCTTATGTGCTTATATTTATGTACATGTCGATATAAATTTAAGTTGGTTTACGTTCCGACGTAAATTTCTTTTGCAAATAAGTCGAGTTAAATATAATACGTTTTCGTGCTTATTTTTATGTACGTTTTGACGTAAGTTTTGTTCGAAAACAAGTCGGGTAAAAAACAATATGTTTTCATTAGACATTATAAATTCGAGTTAGTTTACGTTACGACGCCGCCACAACGCGCAGGGAAATTTGTGGTTCAATTTCTTATATATATGTGTGTGTGTGTGTGTTTCTAACATTTACCCTTCAACTTTCTAAAACTTCATAATCATTTTTTACATGCTTATTTTTATGTACGTGTCGTCTTTGAAAACGGGTAGGGTCAAATATAATATGTTTTGTGTTTTTTTTGTACGTTTTCAGTTGTTATACATTTTGGCATAAATTTTGTTTTAAAATAAGTCGGGTAAAATATAATACGTTATAAATTTAACTTAGTTTACGTTTCGATGCCACCGCAACGCGCGGTACCATTTTTAACTTAAAAAACATAATTTTGTGCTTATTTTTATGTATGTGTCGGTATAAGTTCAAGTAGGTGTTCGACGTAAATTTCTTACGCAAATAAGTCAGGTCAAATATTAACGTTTTTGTTCTTATTTGTATGTAAATCTTCAGTTTATCTACCTTTTGACGTAACTTTTCTTTAGAAACAATTTGGTTCTTCATGGTACAAATTTGAGTTACTTTGTATTTGGACCCGCCGAAGTTTACTGGTTTGATATATAAACACATGGTTTTACGGTTTGTATGGTTTTACCGTTTACGGTTTAAGTAATTTAAGTTTTAACCCCTTAACTTTTTTTGTGGTGCAATTGAAATTCACCATACGCGGCGCTTTCTTCAAATAATTAGGTCAAATTTTGGTGCTTTTACACCCGTTCTATCCAAGGGTTTTTGGAGGAGCAACAGCCTAAAATCATTGGGGTTTAGCATTTGACGATTCAGAAATCATTATACACGGATTAGAAGGTAACATCTGTTCCATTCTATGCTCTTCGCTTTCATTTGTTCCAGCAGGTGTGTTCTGTAGCTTAATTAGGGTTTACAAAGTTCAATAATGAGATAATTGCTTCATTTGTTTGAAAACGACGTCGTATGATTGCTCCTGCAATACATATAGGTAGACTTTAATTTATTTAGAGAAAAATGAAAGAGAAGATGAATAATGGTATATAATCATTTTTCTTATATAATATTATTAGCATAAGATATAGTTTTTCTTACAATACAGCCATTGTTCTAGGGAGATATTATACATAGGGCATGTTTGGGTAAGCTTTTTGAAACAACTTATTGACTTATTGGCTTTTTGAAAAGTCATAAGCTCTAAAATGATGTTTGGCAAAGAGGGTGTATGTGAGGGGAAAAAGCCAATAAGTCACAAAATCCTGACTTTTTCAAGAAGCCAATAAGTCAATAAGTTGTTTCTAAAAGCTTACCCAAACATGCCCATATTAGAGAGAAACTCATTGAATAAGTTTTAACTTATATATATTTGAGCACAAGAAATTGAGCATTTGAATTCCATTTATATTATACTTTTGAATCGTTTGTGATCATAGTTGTCAATAGCGAAAGTCGCTACAGGGCATCATGTAGCCATAAATAGCGGGATTTCAGTTTATTTAATGAATTTTATTTTTTAAATATATATAGCGATTAAATAATTTGAAGTTTTTGTTAAATATACATCTAAAATAGCGTATATACCTGGGTATTTTGATATAATAATATAATATACATATAAATTTTTTTAATTTTTTTATCGCTATTCACCATTAACAACTATGTTTGTGATGTAAACTTTGCGTCCTTACTTCTGCTATTGAAACCTTTGTTAAAAGTTTGTATTATGAGAATCTGACATATTCTTTTAACAACTTTTTCATTTAACCTTACAGAATTGTAACTTGTAGTCTTGTACCATTGTGGGACTGTTATTACCCCAAAGAGATGGAGAACTCTTCAAGTGCTGAAAAACGGAAGCTACCACAAGAAAGCTCAGAGGTGGTGGATGCTGAAATCAAGAACCAAGAATCGGCTTCAAAGAAGCAACGTGTGGTTGCAAGAACTTGTGTTCATGAGGTAGCTGTTCCAAACGGGTATATTTCCAGTAAAGATGAAACTATCCATGGGTCATTATCAGATCCGGTTTATAATGGAAAGATGGCGAAAACCTACCCGTTTGTTCTTGACCCGTTTCAACAAATATCTGTGTCATGTTTGGAGCGAAAAGAATCAGTTTTAGTATCAGCACATACGTCAGCCGGGAAAACCGCTGTTGCAGAGTATGCAATTGCTATGGCTTTTAGAGACAAGCAGAGGGTCATCTACACATCTCCGTTAAAAGCTTTAAGCAATCAGAAATACCGAGAACTAAGTCAAGAGTTTTCTGATGTCGGGTTGATGACGGGTGATGTCACACTCTCTCCAAACGCAAGTTGCTTAGTTATGACAACTGAGATTCTTAGGGGAATGCTTTATCGAGGATCCGAGGTTTTGAAAGAAGTCGCATGGGTTATATTTGACGAGATTCATTACATGAAGGATCGTGAAAGAGGGGTAGTTTGGGAAGAAAGTATAATCTTTTTACCTCCGGCTATTAAGATGGTTTTTCTTTCTGCAACAATGTCAAATGCTACTGAATTTGCTGAATGGATATGCAATATACATAAACAACCGTGTCATGTGGTGTATACTGATTTTAGACCGACACCTTTGCAGCATTATGTGTTTCCCATGGGTGGATCGGGATTGTATCTTGTAGTCGATGAAAATGAGCAGTTTAGAGAGGATAATTTCTTGAAATTGCAAGACACTTTCACTAAGCAGAAGCAAATTGGCGGAAATCTAAGTGGAAACAATAAGTCGAGTGGGAGAATCGCGAAGGCTGGAAATGCTTCTGGTGGTGGTGGATCTGATATTTACAAAATTGTCAAGGTGTTTATCTTTTAAATTATAGTCAACTTTGATAATGAACTTACGATTCAGTAACTGTTTCGCTTTTCTTTTTTTTTTTGAAAAATTAGAGATGGCAAGATGGACGGGTTGGGTAACTGGTCAATATGGGCCATGTCAGGTTGGTTGACCCCTGAACACTTATTGTTGTTTATTTTAAAGAAAAAGAATTAATGTGTTAATCATGATAAAAATGATATTATCACCAATTTACCATAAAAATCTGAAAATGTTTAGGAAGTTGTATTGCATTTGGAACTAGACTTACCAAGACTTTTAAACCCTTTGGCCCTTTTACTTAATATCTTGTTAAACCTGTTTGAGAATTGAGATAAAACAGAATTTAAATTGACCCATAACCTATTCTTAAGTGAAAGGTTGAAATTGTCAACTTCATTAAAAACGATAAAAAATGTTCTAATAACTCTTGAGCTCTCAACTTTTTGTCATGGTTTTCCTTTATTGATTATAATTAGTTTATTACTGATTTATGTTTCAGATGATAATGGAAAGAAAATTCCAACCGGTTATAATCTTCAGCTTTAGCAGAAGAGAATGCGAGCAACATGCAATGGCAATGACCAAACTTGATTTCAATAGCCCAGAAGAAAAAGAAGTGGTGGAGCAGGTTTTCAAAAACGCTATATTATGCCTGAGTGAAGAAGATAGAAACCTCCCAGCAATTGAGTTAATGTTGCCATTATTGCAACGGGGCAATGCTGTTCATCATTCTGGCCTTCTTCCTATTATCAAAGAACTTGTAGAACTTTTATTTCAAGAAGGCCTTGTAAAAGCACTTTTTGCAACAGAAACAGTAAGATTTCCTTCTTTTTGCAAGCCTTTTTCTTCATTAGGAATGCACTTTTTAAAGCTTAGGGTTAGATCTGTAACAAAAAACGACAGCCAGTAGGTTGGGTAATGTTCTAAGGGGTTAGTTTACTGTATTTGTCAAAGCAGGCCGGGTTGGGTTGTTCTACAGAATTTTTATACATGATTATTGTGATAAATTTTACTTCTAAAAGTATTTAGTTCTTTTGTTAAATGCATTTGACCCTTAATAGATAAAGATCTACCCATTATAAGTAAATGGTTCAAACTTGCTAGCTTTACTTATTGCTTTTTTCATTCATTTTTATTTTAGATTATATTAATATCCTTCATTGCTAAATTGTGTGGCAGTTTGCTATGGGGTTGAACATGCCTGCAAAAACGGTTGTTTTTACTAGTGTTAGGAAATGGGATGGTGATAGCCATCGGTATGTAGGATCTGGAGAGTACATTCAGGTGAGTATCATATTTTTTTTTGATATAATAACGTGAAGTTTGTGTTGCCACAAGTTTATAATTGTGTTTCTGTGTAATATTACTTGTAGATGAGTGGGAGAGCTGGACGTCGTGGCAAAGATGAACGTGGTATTTGTATCATAATGATTGATGAACAGGTGACATAATGTTTCATAATATTTATGTGTTAACGTTTTTTTGTATTAATTATGGAATGAAATAGATTAAATCTGTGAAGTGACTAATTGACATTTGAATTCATCATATTTCTATGTTACAAATCACTTAATCCTATCCCATGAAATTCACGAGTTTTTGAATTATTAGTGTTGAAATTCTTGACTTCAGTATTTTTTTGAGTATTGATTGAAAAATTATGATTGTATATATTTTTTCGTTACATTGCAAAAGTATACTATGATAAAAAATGATTATTATATCCCAAAGCTAGTTATTTGGCTTTAATTTCACACAAAAGGAAGCCATGACAAATTGGCTTTTTCTATTGAATTATTAATATCTGGTGCATATAGTATCTGAATGAAATAATAGTAACATGTATTTATATATTTTCAGATGGAGATGAATACTCTCAAGGACATGGTGCTAGGGAAACCAGCGCCACTAGTCAGTACTTTCAGGCTGAGTTACTACTCAATATTAAACTTAATGAGACGGGCTGAGGGCCAATTTACAGCAGAACATGTTATCAAAAATTCTTTTCACCAGTTTCAGTATGAAAAGGTTTCTTCTAACCTAACTTACCACCACTTCTTTTATAAAAGTCAATAAATTGCAGTTTCTAACAAATGTCTTTGCACTCATATTTCAGACCTTACCTGATATTGGGAAAAAGGTTGCCAAGCTAGAAGATGAAGTAGCTAAGCTTGATGCTTCTGGAGAGGTAACCATAAAATTGATTGAAATTAATCTTTTAGGCTCTCAAATCTCAATGCATAATGAGTTTATTTGTTTTCTTTTGTTATCGTTTAGGCTGATGTTGCTGAATATCATAAGCTTAAACTTGAAATCACTGAACTAGAGAAGAAGATGATGACAGAACTAACAAAACCCGAAAGAGCTCTATTATTTCTTCTACCTGGTAGACTGGTATGTTGTGTGATCATTTATGCTATATATATGTTGGTAGATTGTTATATATTTCACTCTCTGTTTCTTGATTGGTTAGAGGTCAATTTTACTAATATTTGCAAGCGTATTTAACTCAGGTTAAGGTTAGAGAAGGTGGAACAGACTGGGGGTGGGGAGTGGTGGTTAATGTGGTTAAAAAACCACCGCCACAACAAGGCTCATTACCCGCTACATCACGTGGTAGTAGCTATATAGTAGACACTTTGCTTCATTGTTCTATTAGCTCAAGCGAAAGTGGTTCTCGCCCTAAACCATGCCCACCGCGTTATGGTGAAAAGGGTGAAATGCATGTGGTAAGTCCCTTTGACCATGTTGACCAACTTTTGAAACGCATGATCTAATGTAACCTGTTTTGACCATGTTGACTTAACTATGGTTTTCAGGTTCCTGTTCAGTTACCTTTGATATCAGCGTTGAGCAAGCTTAGAATAACAATTCCTACTGATCTTCGTCCATTGGAAGCACGCCAGAATATATTATTGGCAGTTCAAGAGCTTGAAAAGAGGTTTCCACAGGGTCTTCCAAAACTTAATCCTGTTAAGGTAAATGTTTAATAAAAATTAATACTGATTTAATATTTCATTATGAGATTTCGTTTTCTTTCGTTTTGTTTCTGTTTAAAAGTGATTAATATTTGGCACATGATTTGTTTGTCAGGATATGGGCATCGAAGAACCTGAGTTTGTCGACCTGGTAAATCAGATTGAGAAACTTGAACAACAGTTGCTTTCTCATCCATTAAACAAGGTTGGGAACAAGTCACATTTTTTTTTTAAAAAGAAATATACCACTGCTTCATACTTTAACAGAAGAAGCATATTTAGTTAATTTTCCATTTTTTTTTCAAATCAAATATGATTTGTTTATTTCAGTCTCAAGATGAAAACCAGATCGAATGTTTCAAGAGGAAAGCAGAAGCAAATCATGAGATTCAACAATTGAAGACAAAAATGCGCGATTCACAGGTAATTATATGACACTGAATAATGTACTGTTGTACATTGTGTGTATGATTTCTTTACTCTTTTAAGTTTATATCATATTGTATGTATGGTTTCTTTACTCTTTTAAGTTTATATCATATTGTATGTATGATTTCTTTACTCTTTTAAGTTTATATCATATTGTATGTATGATTTCTTTATCTGTTTACATTAAAAAAACTAATTTTGTAACAGCTTCAAAAATTTCGTGATGAGCTTAAAAACCGATCACGGGTTTTAAAGAAACTTGGACATATTGATTCTGAAGGGATAGTGCAAGTGAAGGGTCGGGCAGCATGCTTAATTGACACAGGAGATGAACTCTTAGTAACTGAATTAATGTTTAATGGTAATAACACAATGTAGTTTACCATATGGTGATCAAATTTGGCTGTATAAAATGATTTCTAATATTGTTATTGATACATCAGGTACCTTTAATGACCTGGATCATCATCAAATTGCGGCACTCGCAAGTTGTTTTATTCCAGGAGACAAATCAAGTGAACAGATACATCTAAGATCGGAACTTGCGAAACCACTACAGCAGCTTCAAGATAGTGCACGAAGAATAGCGGAGGTGAGTTGGCATCATTGCCCTATTGCTTAAGAGTTATTGTATAAATATAAAAATATTTATAACTTATAACAATTTATATATGCAGATACAACATGAATGCAAATTGGAAGTTAATGTGGATGAGTACGTGGAAGCAGTAGTTAGACCATTTTTGATGGATGTTATATATTGTTGGTCAAAAGTAAGTTCCTCTTAATTCATGTAATTAATAACTTCATTTTTATTCTGTTATATCATATCAATAATAAGCTAGTTCTTTAAATTGTATGATTAAGGAGGTTTTAAGCTTTAAAAACACACTTTGGGGAACTTACATTTCGTGCGCGTTTAATCTAGATGGTCGTTTTATACTTAATTTGTGAGAGATAGAACACAACTTAAATTGACCTATTTATAGGTAAATCCGTAAATGTGCCAGTTTTGTGGAAAATTGTACTAAAAAAAATCATACTGTTTCATTGTTATTTTTGTTCATAATTGGTTAATTTTAGCGATCCAAATGAAACAGTTACGAAACTTGGTTACTATTAGTGAATTTTAATCAAATTTAATGGTTTTTAGTAAACATTCTAACTGAAAAAGTAATTGAATAGAGTTTCGTAAGTGTTTCATTTAGGTCCTCCCTCAGCTCGACCAATTATGAAAAAAAATTCCAATAATGAAACAATATATTTAACTTGGGTGGTTTTAGCGGTCATATTTATTTGACTCGACTTAACTGGAACATGTGTAGAAATTTACTATATAATGAAGTTGATACGGTTAATTAGCTCTAAATAGGACTTAATATGATTTCTCTTGCATCCGGTATAAACAATGACTGCTTTACTTTTTTCTAGGGAGCATCTTTTTCAGAAGTTATACAAATGACTGATATCTTTGAGGGGAGTATCATAAGACTTGCTAGAAGGCTTGATGAGTTTCTAAATCAGGCAAGTTGATCAATACTCAAAAATCTTGGTATTTTTGTTGTTAAATACTTAAACCTTAAATATTTTCTAGAAGTAAATAGTCTCTATTTGAGCTCAAGCTTCAAAGCGTAGAACTACGGTCTACAAACAATTAGTTTGTATTTTTTCTTTTAGAATCCAACATATTAAAGTCACATATGCATATAGAAGCATTTTTTTTTTGAGTCCCAGGTGTATTATTTTTGTTTTAGTCTAGCCAGGTTAAACCGACACTTTTAGTCCAAATATTTAAGAAACTCATAAACATTTAGCGTATAAAAAACAATCACAAAAAGTATATTATTTCATTCATAATTTTATTTTCAAAGTAAAATGATTTATGACTTTTTATCTTTTAAAAAGTACACTTTGGTGAACAAGGTCTTTTTTAGCTAATTTTTGAAGTTATAGTCTAACTAAGTCAACAATGTTGATTCATCAACTATAATAGTTACATGCTTGATCTAGGTTTTATCTTTTAAACTTACATTCGGCTTTCAACCACCAATTTGACCCGTTTCTGTCTTTAGCTTATCTTAAAGTTAAAAGTGTCAAACTAAGTCAACAATGTTTATTTGTCAACCATAATAGTTACGTGCTGCTGCTCATGCTGTTGGAGAAGCGGGCTTAGAGGAAAAGTTTGGTGCAGCCAGTGAGAGCCTACGCCGAGGTATTATGTTTGCAAATTCTCTGTATTTGTGATCAAGTTATTTAAGATTTTATCTTACGGTTGTATTTTTTTTGTTTAACATGATAAGAAACACACACCACATGAAGTTAGGTGGTGTAGGATTCTGTTAATTTATAGCAACAGGGTTTGCTTTTTACCACAGTATCTGTTTTCATTTCTGTTTGGGTTTTGTTGTAATTGGCACTTGTATCTCTAATATTTGTAGATTTTCTTTTTGTTACGCCCTTTGCACGTATGATATTATAGTCAGCTGTGCGGATGAAGCGTGAAATGAAAAAAATGAACGCTGATTAACTTCTACACCTTTGAAATTTACGAATATATAGAACAAAGTTAATTCTATCAGTGGGGTTTAATAAGTAGACAAATATATACTATATTTCATCTGTTTAAATGTTTACCCAGATAAAGGCAGAAATAGGACTCCATTTGTCCCACAAACTGCTTTCATTTGGACCATGATTCTCAGAATCGGACACGGCCTTATGGTTGGACAGAGAGCCGACTACATATTCCTTTTGGTTTAGACGTTTGAACTGGCTTCATTTGAATCACTTGGACGGGTTAACACTTGGTTTTAAAAAGGGAGAGGCGCACAAAAGCGACGGGGTATAAATCCAAGGCGCAAAGCGCAAAAGCGGTGGGCTTTTCGTACTTGAGACGCAATGTGATTATAGTTTTTTTTTTTATATTTCCCATAGGTTTTTAGCATATCTTACCTAATATATAGCTATAAATAAGGTTTATATGTGATTTTACCTACATGTACAAGCCAAAAAAACCTATTGTTCAGCAGTTAGAAGCATAAAAACAACATAAAAACACCCAAAATACAAAAGGCTTGCCCCACAGCCTCCAAAAAACCCCAAAAGATGCGCTTTGTGGAAAAAGCGCGCCTCAGGTGGCGTGAGGCGCTAAGGCCTTAGGCGCGCTTTTTAAAACCCACGGTTAAAATGATGAACGCGGTCGGATCAGATGGCAAATTCTTTATTTAGCATTTAACCAATCAAGTTGGAAACTAAACGGATGTAGTTGTGGCCACCTTTCGTATTTAAGAAGTCGATTAGTTTCGTACAATTGTTGAGTAATTTCTTATAATTGACTATACCTCATACATAGGAAAATGAACATGGAGACATGAGTTGACTTTTAAACATTCAATTTAATAATTAGTTATTTTTGAAACATTAAGTCTCAACTTCCAACCATTAACTGAAAGATTACAAAATTATAACAACCAAAATCTGTCAAAAAAAACTTCATGGTCATAAACAAATACTACCCTAAATCCCCTCATTTCACCCTAGATTCCAAACATCACCATCCTTCATTGTTCTCATCGCTATCGAACATAAATAACTTATTTTGGGTTCGTTTAGAACCAAAACATGTATTCATTTTCGTTATTTATATCTATATATATGTATATATATATATATATATAAATATATATATATATATATAAATCAAAAACCTTTATGCTATAGCCATCCCGGCAAGAAACTGCATAGGGCTTGAGCATAGAGAGTCGACACGTTCTGATTGTTTCCTTGTGCCCGATGCATACTTTTCTTTGTGTTCATCAACCGATATCTGCTTGTACCGGCATTCTTCACTACAAAATGCTTTCTCACCTCTAAAATTCCAAAATTAAATAAGTTAATTAGAAAAAAATCGTCACAAATAGATGTCATATACTTTTTAGACTCTGAAAAATTAAATAGACTTGAACTCACAACCAAGTATGATAAATTGTTCTAACACTATATCAAATCGAAGCGATATAGAGATCATGTAGCCTAGCTCTTGATTTAGAAAATAAGGGTTTACACTACAAAAAGTTTTGTCAAGGAGATGCACATGAACATGTTATAACCTAGTTGATTTTGTAACCATGAGAACCTGTTACCGAAAAACTTACAGGACCTCAATAATATCTTACTACCATTAAGATCAGCTAAAACTAGACGTGTAACCTATGAACAAGATTGTCATTTTGTCGTCCTTAAACACGAGAGTAACCTTAAAAAAAGCTATTGACTAGGACAAGGTTATATTGAACATCATGAAAGTACAAGACTAAGATCAAGATCAAGATCTTGATTGCATCCTAAGTTATTGTCAAATGGTAAGCCAAGATCTTACTCAAACAAGATACAAAATTTGGTTGCAAGCTACAATTAACTCAAGATGAATGGATCATGTGATAAAAAAAAAAAAAACCATCTTGTTATAACTTCCAACATAACTTTGAAAACAAATCTTGAACAACTCAAATACCATAAAAACATAGTATTTTCTTACCTGTACATAAAAATATCCAATCCATGAAGCTTTTTCTTGCATAGATGGCATGAACTCAAGAAATCCACATCCTCAAACACCATCCCACCACCAACAACCACCGGAGGCGACGGTGAACAAAACACTCCACCACCACCACCACCACAACCACCACCACCATTAGTGCTAACCCAATATGTAGTAACATGACCACCATTAACACAACTCTTTTTCTTAACCCCATCATCAAAATACTCTCTTTTCTTGATCAAATTATTCCCCACATGTGATATCACACATGTATACTCCTCCAATAACTCAATCTCAACATCTTGAGTTGAGTGTTTGCTAAATATGGGAATTGGATTGGATCTAGGAGAAACCGAAAAAACCGGGTTTTGCGTACTATGAACCAATGATTCATCACTCAAAGCAACCACAATTCCCAGCCCGACGACACCATTTTGCTCCCTAAATCTTTTTAGTGACTTGTTTTGATCATTTGAAGTTGATGAAGATAAGAAAAAAGGTAGTGTTTTTAGTGATAATCTTGACTTTTTAGTGCTTTCCCTCTTAAAATCTGCCATTTTTAGACAAGATTTTATATGGGTATTTCAAAATTCAACCTTTTTTTTCTTAACTTGCTGAATTAACAATTTAACATACAAATCATCAGAAACAAAACAGAGTTATAAACTTATTGAGACTCTAGTTTAAATGTATATATACACACATATACATATACACACATATATGTAGGTGTGTATGTGTGTGTGTAGAAGGAAGGGGGAGAGAGATGGCTTAAGAGAGAAGGCCACCTGCTCTCTTCCTCTGCTTCTTCTATGAAACAGGCCAAGTATTTTAAGGTGAAAAAAGGAGAATAAAGAAGCCACAATGGCAATGTTGTAAATAATTGATAATTGAGGGGTTAACTTTTCTTTTTGCTTTTTGCTATATTTTCATTTTGTTCCCTTGGGTTTATGTGTTCACATATTTACTCCCATAAACTAAGATTTGTCACATGTGATTAGGGGTGTGCACGGTTTGGTTTGGTTCAGTTATTAGCATTATACGTAACCGTAACCGTAACCGAAGTCATCGGTTAATTGGTTCGGTTTATTCGATTAATTTGTCGGTTTTCGGTTCGGTTAATTTTTGGTTAATAACCAAACCAAACACTGGCTTAAATTTTTGTTTAGAAATACATGTAATGAAGGTATAAATACATGAAATAGATATATAAATACATGAATTGGATGTATAAATAAATAAAATGAAGGTATAAACACATGAAATGGAAGTTTAACACATGACATGAATGTATAAAAGCTAGAAATATATGAAGATTTAAATGACTCGGTTCGGTTAATTTCGGTTAACCGTTGGTACAAAAAATATCCGTTAACAGATTTTCGGTTAATTTCGATTTGGTTTTCTTTGTTTTCGGTTCGATTTTGGTTAACGGTTCGGATTGGTTACTGGTTCTCTATATTTCATAATTTTTAAATGAACACGTTCTTTACAAATATGTATATGTATTTGTACGTGTATCTATATATATCAAAGTACTAGTTCCCCATAATTTACATCATGTGAATCCTTTATATGTCATGCAAGATCTTTATTTAGCAATGTCCAACAAACTTTCAAATGTTACTATGCAATTTGGGCAATAATGATTGTGATTGCCTAAGTTTCTATCATCATAACAAACTATCATAATGATTGAACTAATTATATACTACATGCCAAACAAACCTAATGGATTGTTGAGTAATAATACGGTGACATTTCTTGTAACAATGCACATTCGATAAATGCCATGTTTTTTAGTAAATAAATGAGTTGGCGATTGACTCATAACCATCGTTAAGATTTAAAGGTTAGAACGTTTTTGTATCGTATAGATTTGGATAACGTGTGTCTAAAACAATAGTAGTGTTTTGCAAAATTGTTAATGAGTTGTCATGTTTTTGCTCATTAAATTGATGGTGTTCGTGTATTTAACATAAAAGGCTAGTTGTTAAATTGTAAGGGGAATTTGATGTTTACACATGCCACTTTTAATAATTATAAAACGATATTTATTGATTCAATTTAGCTAAAATAGATTGCAAAACTAATACATCAAAATAGAAGACAAACCGACAATAAGTTGCGGCTGCCCATTTTTAAATGTCGTAACTAAGTTTTTAAAAAACCACACTCATAGATCTTGGGTATGCATGACCCTTTGCCACTTTTGTTTGTTAAGTTTCTAGGTTTTATTAATTTATTTGAGGCTATTTATTTTTATAATTTTGAAAATATCACTTTGAAAGTTATAGTTCTTTCCATCTACTCATATGTTTTTATTTATTTTCCCCATAGATAATACAATCTCATAAATAATAACCTCTTAGGGGCTGATCTGTTATTTTATGAACTAGAGGGACCTTTTTGCTCAGTACTGAAAACCTAAGGGGGTGTGTACAATATTTCCATTGTCCTCATTGTTTTCTTCTCCATATTTCTTGATATTTTATTTTCAAACTTTTTTTAGAATATAATAATTTCTGCCAATCATACCTTACAAAGATGCTTTCTGATTATTATTTATTGCCAAATGGACACATTTTATTGGGTAAATATTTATATGTGAGTAACAAATACTTTTATAATATATTATTGAAATATTTTAATATATTGTATTTGTTATAGTTTAGAACCAAATATTATTATGTTGGAAAATTTCCAGTAATGCATTTCTGGTCTCTCTTCTCCTTTTGGCTTCTTCCAAATTATAGTCTGATTAATTCTTGACCTATTCATTTGATTATTGTTATTCTCTGTCACATTGTACTATTTTAATTTAAAAGACATAATATAAGTTTAATATATTGTGGAAAGAACTTCCATATAATATCCTTTAACTGTCTTTGTATAATATAATCAAGTGAAGATCTTTTGTATCGTTTTAGATAGCCAAATTATAACTGTTATTTTTGTGACTGTTTTATATATTTTATTTTGCAACTGGTATCATCTTATGAAAATTTTAAAAAAATAATGAAAAAAATTAATATTTGATTGCAGTACTTCTACAAACATCGTCATCTTTCGACACATAACGTTTCATCCTAATCTTGTTTGTACATCAATTTAAAGCTTTTATATTATAGTACAGAACAACGCACGTTGTCGTTGTATACATGGTATAGTTTACTAACAAGACAAAATTTATGGTTAAACCATCTTTTAGAAATTCTTCAAGATCTAAGCATAAAAACATTTTTATGATTCATCCTTCAATCTTGTCTTTATAAATGTTATTCCTTCTATCATTTATATAAAGGACACATATCACACACACAAGGTGAGATAGAAAGCATATTGAGTTGTCATGAAACTTACTATTGGAATATCAAAACATTAGTAGAATACAAAACAAATATTCCAAAATGTGATGGGAAAAGTTTTATTTTTTGATTTTCCAAATCTACTTTTCACATTCTTTAACATTTTGTAGTACATAAAAACTTATTTATCTTTATAAAATCTTGTTATTATGGGAAAGCCGGCATACACATCTCTACTACCTCACTTGATAAAAAAATTAGTGAAAATGAGTTTTTCACTAAATATTTTGGACATCAATAATATTTATATATGTGTTGTATAAATAATTATTTATGGTTTGTGTTCAAACTATATCCAAATATGAATGAGATATCGAAGCTTGAAGTTGTATATTTGGAACAAACAAAGATGAATAAAATGGATTAGTTTTGTCAACTTGTCCCACATAGGTGGGATGACAAAACTTAAAGTGGTTTATAAGGAGGAGCACTTCTTGTATATTGTTTCCTTAAAAACAAACACTAGTGGGTACCCTAAAGGGTGCGGGGCTCCCCTACTCGCTCACATATGCGCGCGTGCCGTGGGTCATAAGCCCTATGTAGTGCACTTTGAATTTCGCACACTGCCTTTGTATTTTTGTCCATGAGCGCGTGGTCAGATACATGGCGGGTCCGCTTATGGCGCACCCTTGGGTGGCGTAGGCGGATGCCATGGCATGTCGCATGTCGATGCGGCGCGAGCTACTTAGGCGCATGGCGCACGTCATTGGCTAGGGCGGAGAGTGCAGGCGGCGCACGAGTATGGATGGCGCATGACCAGGTGGCGTCCTGGTATGCGTAGTGGCATTCGTTTGGCGCGCGACTCCTTGTAGGAGCGGGTTTGACTGTGGTGCGCACTTGTACGCGCGATTCGGTTCAGCCAGTCAACTCGGTCTTCACCGGTTACTAGAATGTCATGAATTGACATGAGAGTTACATTTGACCACTTTAATTCCGTTTTAATTCAATTAAAACATGTTTGTTACAAGATTGATTACCTTGTAATTAAAAACATTAATTCCTGTTTAATATCTTGTTGATTACAAGATTAAATGAGTTTTAACTGTAAAACTTTGGTGTATATATAATCACAATTGTCTATTGTGAAAAGATAGAAAAGATATACACAGAAGCACTATTTTGTTCCAAAGGAAAACTAGAGAAGTTAATCTTTAAAGTATTTCTTTTGCAACTTCTTACTTTTCCACAAAAACATGAACACCAAATTATACCCGATGTAATCTCGGGCGTGAGAGTCATCTCCGGCAGTACAACTACTGCTTCGGTTGTTGTATCCTGGAAACAGACCGTCTGAGAGGAGGCGCAGGATCTGTTTTAAGGGCCCCGTGTCAAACACGATCCTCAACCAAAACCGTCAACGACAATTTGTTCATTCTTGCAGCGAAGGTTCGTACAAGATGGTGCGGTTGAAGTTCTTCCAAAGACGTTTGCTTGAATCAAGATTGGTACAATTATATTGTATTTTATATTCGTTTGTTTATTTTTGTAATCGGTATTCTACTAGAAGAATTTCCCACAAATAACGAGAGTCTCGTTATTATATATTTTGTTATATATTTTATAAAAAGTGAACATAATTCCTACATGTGTTTAGTGTAGAAGCTAGATTATTATATTTTTTAATTGATTATATTAAAATATAATACTAGTTGTCATAATATTAGCATATATCTTTTCTTTTTTTAATTATTTTGTTGATATTATTTTAAAATTTTTAATATGTTGGTGGTCTATAAGACACAAAGTAGCATTGAGAATCTAAGGACTTCACCCCACCTTCGTTTGTTGGTTGAAGTGTTGAACTACTAATGTAATGTAAGAAATTTGATAAACTCACTATAGAAAGCAACAAACATAGTTTTTATACAATTTAACTAGGTTAAAACCTCGTGTATTACACGGGTTGCATAAATATAATTTTATATAATAAATAATAAAAAATTATATTTAAAAAAACTCGTATATTGCACGTGTTGAATAAAATATAATATCATATGTTAATACAAACAGTCATCAAATTTATCTTTTAAAAATAAACATTGATGTACTATTTACTTAGAGTAAAATGCACGGATAGTCCCTGTGGTTTGGTGAAATTGCACCTTTAGTCCCCAACTTTTCAAAATTACACTCTTAGTCCCTGTGGTTTGACAAGTTGTTACTCGGATAGTCCCCAAAGCGGATGGAGGTTAGTTTTTCTTAATAAATGGGTGTGAAATGACAAGGACTATCCGAGTAACAACTTGTCAAACCACAGGGACTATCCGAGTAACAACTTGTCAAACCGCAGGGACTATCCGAGTAACCTTCATCCGCTTTAGGGACTATCTGAGTAACAACTTGTCAAACCATAGGGACTAAGAGTGTAATTCTGAAAAGTTGGGGACTAAAGGTGAAATTTCACCAAACCATAGGGACTATCCATGCATTTTACTCATTTACTTATTATAACATTTTACTTTGTTTTTTTTATTTTGCATAAATGTAATTTTATATAATAAATAATAAAAAAGACAAACAGTCGTCAAGATTTATCTTTTAAAAAAGAACTTTAATGTACTATTTACTTATTATAACATTTTACTTTGTTAAATATGTATTCTTAAAAAAAATTTGTTTATAATTATTATTATTTTTTAATCTGATCGTAATAAAAATAAACGTTTATATTCTTATCTAATTTTTTGTTTAAAATTATTATTATTATTATTATTATTTAATACGATCATAATAAAAACAAATGTTTATCCTTATCTAAATATTTATTCTTATCTAATATTTTTGTTTAAAGTTATTATTATTTAATATGAGAGATAAATTGAAAAATAAGACGAGAAAGCACTAGAAAGTTTTATCTTTATCTAAATATTTATTCTTATCTAATATTTTTGTTTAAAATTATTTACATACTATAAATTTGTAAGATATCTATGCATGGAGTGTTGTACACTATGCATAGGGGTGTTTTCAAAAAAAAAAGTTGATTTTACATTTTTAATCCAAAACTATTTAATTTTTCACCTTTAACCCAAAAGTTTTTATCTTTTACAATTTAATCTCACAATTTTTTTTATTTTTAACTTTGGTCCCACATACTTATCATATTTCGCATTTTTTTTGTTTTATATTTCGTTCTAAATTTTGCGAGTTAACACGGTGCAACATGCGTGTGTGGTTCCCTATACTTATACGATTACGGCCCGTCACAACGTGCGGGTCCTTAGTGCTAGTTATTATTTAATATGAAAGATAAATAGAAAATAAGGTGAGAACGCACCAGAGAGTGACACGTGTCCAAAAAAGATTTTTATTTATTAGTATAGGAAGATTAATAATAATTTATATTAAAGTATTACAAATAGATTGATAAAAATTAGTTTTATTTTTTAATTTTAAGATATATTTGTCATGATTTTCATTACAAATAAAAATCTAGTACTGCTTATGATATCTTTTCAGTTATTTATTAATTCAATTGTATTTTAAATGGTTTACCATAAATCATATAGTTTGTAAGAACAAAGTATTTCAAAATATAAATACACGATGAATCCTCTTTCGGGCGATATTGTTCAAATTAAATTCACTTGGGATTTCTTACATATTTATGGTCTGTTTTTGCATTTTATTTATATTAGACTGCTATACACAATGTAAAGGTCTATAGGTTTACATAACTTAACAAATAAAAAACATTATAATATAATGTTATATAAAAATAATAAAAGAAATTATGATTTATTAAACAATTAAAGAATATCGAATTAGTTATAATAAATGGGTAAAATGTTATATAAAATTAATAAAAGAAATTATGCTTTATTAAACAATTAAAGAATATCGAATTAGTTATAATAAATGGGTAAAATGTTATCTAAAATCAATAAAAGAAATTATGCTTTATTAAACAATTAAAGAATATCGAATTAATTATAACAAATGGGTAAATTTGTAGTGAGTGGCACTTATGAAATGCTTTATGATTGTTTTCTCCGAAACTCAATTCTTTAATGAACCAATTGCGTCCATGCTTCAAAAGTGGTTCACCCCAACTTCAAATGCCTCACCCAATATATTGGTTTTGTGAAGCAACTACCCTTTACTCACGTACCTTTTTCACTCACGTATACAAAAACACACACTCTCTCTCTATATATATACGCAAAAAAAAAATAAAAAAATACGAGTACGGATTTTGTGACTGACCTTAACCATAGGGATTAAGATAAGATACACATTTTAAGCTCAATACTCGTCCACACAACCGTTTTTTTCTTTAAACCCGATAGAATACCTTGAACCTGGCTATACTCCATGATTGATACCATTTTTTACTGCCGATAGAATATCCGAATCTTTCAAGTATAATTTTATGTTTTACTTTACAACTTTTATATTTAATTTTTTTAAAACTGCATATTATAAAGTAAATAATTTGTACTTATATGAAGTTATGTTATTGTAATTTGTTTTAATTATTTTTATAAAGTATAAAGCAAAATTAACTTTTAAACCGATTTATTTTTGTGTAAATAAAAATATTTTAAAACCTGAGTCATAATTCTCAGTTACATACCCTACCGAACCGGTTTCGTAGGGTAGATTTTTTTGCCCAACAACCGGGTATGTACTTGTATTAGTTATTGGAATACTCGATTCCAATGTCCCTATGACGTACTTGTACCCGTACCCGGTTTCATACATAAAAGCGGTTTGTGAAAATACTTGTTTGTGTACCTGTCTCTCTTGTGTGTATATGTATGTGTGTGTAGGATTAAGTTCATATGAAAATTACTAAAAAGTTGAAAACCAAGAACTATAATACAAGGCAATCAAATTTTTCTCTCATTTCTTTTTAAATATAAAGCTAGTATTATAAAATTGATATTTAAATAAATATTTAGTTTATGAAGCTATATATATATAGGGGACCGCTAAAATGAAAACCACCTCCAGTTGTAAGAACCGTGAGAACTACACCGTACGGGGCGAGGTGGACCAATTTTTTTTTCATAAACGTAGATGCGTGTATTATAAACACATTTGTAAAAAAAATTCAAAAAAAATTGTCGTGTGTGTAGTTTTGAGCACCACAAGTTTGTGTTTACTTACGGTACCCGTAAACACAAACTTGTGGTGCTCAAAACTACACACACGACATTTTTAAATTTTTTTTTTTACAAATATGTTTATAATACACGCATCTACGTTTATGAAAAAAAAATTTGGTCCAACTTGTCTCGGATCAAAAAGTTCTCACGGTTCTTACAACTGGAGGTGGTTTTCATTTTAGCGGTCACTTATATATATATATATATATATATATATATATATATATATATAGAGAGAGAGAGAGAAACGGGATCAAGAGAAAACGGCAAAAAGTGTGAGAACGGTGAGAAGACATACTGGCCGAACACGTGGCGCGGGGCATGATCAGGGTCCGAGGGGTTTTTTTTGTCTTTTTAGTATTCTTCTCCTTTCACGATTTTCGCGTTTGACATGCTTCTTTATTTTGCGTGCAAGATAATTTTGGCGTTATGTAGAATTATTATTTATTTGGCGTTTTACTGTTTTTTTCTCAGATTTCTTCTCGTTGAATTAATTCTTTTTGTGTGACATAGTTAATTTTTTGGTGTTATGGCTTTTTCCATGTCATTTTTTGCGTTTTGTATCTTTTTGTTAATAATTCATTACCATATATTAATATTTTATAAAACTACAATAACACGAAAATCAAAATAAACTAATAGTCTTCCGTAGGTGGGATTACACCAGAGATGTACCCACCGCTTTGTTCATCACTTTCTTCAGATTCTTCAACATCAAATTTCATTTTTGCGTATAACGTCATTAGCTCGTCTCTTCTTTGCTGCAGCCTATTCTTGAATATCACTGCTTCCTTGGATTTTGGATTGTTTGAAGGTGTTAAATCACAGAGTTGTTCAATGATAGATAGAAACACTGTCTTCAACATTTCTTCAATTGACCTTGAATATTGCACCCCGTTTTTATAAGTCACTTCAATTGTTTCTTCTTCATCATGCAATACCCAAATGCTAAGTTTTGGTATATGAGTATCTGTTGGTACACTTTATGTGGACACGACTCGGCTCGGTTCGACTCGGCTCAGTTCGACTTGGTTTCGACTCGGTTAGGTCCGGCTCAAGCCAGACGACACGACATTCCTCTGTCGTGCGCCCCAGAGTTCGACACGCGAGGCACGGAACGCCGGAAGCCATTCCCGCAAAACACATCACCATGACATCACCTTAGTGATGTCATGATGATGTCAACATAATTGTCTCATATGGGAAAATGGTGAAAGTTGTAAACAGATTGTAGTCTGGGCCGTTCATCTTCATTTGGGCCGAATTGTTATTGTTGGACTTTGGACTTGGATTGGGCCTCTACACCAACTCGACGAAACAGAATGTTTAACTTGTATATCGACGAAACAAAAGTGTTTCGTCGACTTTGATTATGTTTCGCCGAGTCCTTTCTATTTCGTCATGTCTGGTCTGTGTTTTAGTATAAATACCCATCTCTGTTTCTGTTTGACAAGGAGATGAGAGCATACATGTAAAGAAACTCTGCCAAAATTCCGTCTAAACTGTGTTTGTATCAGTTTGTATTCGGTTCTCATCCCGTTAATCAATAGAGTGTGTTTCATTGGTTAATCCGTGTTATTTACTATCTTTGTTTGGTTTGCACCATCTCGGGGATTCCGCACCCGTTACCGTGTTTGTTATAAACTGGGAATAGGTTTCTCGTTATCGATCCTCACCGGGAAAAACGGGACCTACAAGTGGTATCAGAGCCTTGGCTCTTTTCCTTGTTTAAAACCAAACATTTTCGTGTTTGAAACAAGTTGTTTTATTGTGTTTTTCAGATTTTTGTTCTTGAAAAGATTCATATTTTTCTGGAAAAACATTTTAAATCTGGTTAAATCTTGTTGTTTTGCTTTGTGTTTGGTTAAAAACCTTGTTATTTCTCATGTTCACATGTTAGTTATGGGTTTTTATTAAACTTTTTAGCAAAATAGTGTGTTCGGAAATTTATCGGTCACCGGAATCATCATATTTTTCACAGGAATATTCAAGTGTTCTTCATATCTTCAACTGATCTTCAAACTGTTCTTGAAAATTTCTAAGTGTTTGATCTTTGTTTGGAAATTGATTAAAGTGTTATTTGATTATTATATAATTGGTTGACATTTGTGACTAAAGTTGATGATGTTTTGTTGAAAACAGAGAAGTCTCGATACAAGTTGTTGAAAATTGTGGCTCACTTGTCAGAAGATATTATTTGAAAATATCTTAACATCTTATCCCAAAACATAACCGGTTCCGTGGGTTACTAACAAAATACAATTCTCTTTCGTCAAAAGCACAAAGCCCACCTTAAAATTTGATTCGCCAAAAAGGAGTCAACGAAACAGAAAGATTCTCTTTCGTCAAAACATAGTTGACGAAATACTTGTGGGACTTGAACTTTGTTTCGTCGCCTTGAAAGCCCATAAGGACTCTCTGTTTCGTCAAAAGCAGAAAGCCCAAAAGGACTTTGTTTAGTCAATCATGATTGGGCCTTGGTAAATCTGTTTCGCCGAAAGCCCAAATATATTTCTGTTTCACCAATTTACTTGTGGGCTCTTGTTTCGCCAAAAAGAATCATTGGTTTTTTTTTTTGTTTCGTAAACTAAGTGTTTATAACCCATTTCGTCATTAAAAGTGTTTCGTCCAAACACTTTGTGGATTTACACAGTAGGTTTACAATTGGGATTTAACTGATCGTTTGAGTTGTGATTTTCAGGTATTCATTTTTCTTCATCAAATATGAGTTGTACGAATCCTTGGGATTGGAGTACGGATCCACTACCAGATATAAAACAGATGACGATGGCCGAATATATGAATCGTACCATACCTCAACAACAACAGTCAATAAGTTCAAGTCAATGGGCAATGGTGTCGAATCAAAATCAGAGCATTCAAAATATTTTGCTTAGTGAGAATGAGACGGGTAGCAACAATCGCCCTCCAAAGTTAAATTACATGAACGACTATCCATCATGGAAGGGTCGTTTCCATAACTACGTTCTAGGGCAAAACACAGAATTATGGACGTGTTTCATCTCTGCATTTAGTGACGCTCTTGAAGAAGCAGGATCAAATGCGACAACTTTCAATAACATGCAAGAAGCCGACAAAAAGGCATATGATCTGGAGAAGAAGGCGTATGCTATTCTCACTCAAGCACTTCACAGAGACCTCTTTCATCAATTTTCATATTGTAAGACCACGAAAGGTTTATGGGATGCATTGGTAGCGAGAGGAGAAGGAAATGCAGCTACTAGAAAGATACGCCATGATTTATTGAAGAAAGAGTTTGAATCATTTCAGTTCTTGGAGAATGAGACTCTAAATGATATGACTACTCGTTTTTATCATTTGATTAGTGAAATGACTTCCTACAGTGTTGCTACAAATCATCCGGAAATGATTGCACGATTTGCTGATGCTCTACCTCCTAAGTGGAGTCCATTCATTGAGCTTCTAAAGCATACGGGCGCTCTTGATGCAGCAAATGTCAGTCTTTATGAATTCATTCAGAAGTTGGAGAACAAGAACGAAGAGGAAATTCGGAAAGCTAAAAGGATTGCAACTGCACCTCCTCAAAACACAGGAATGTATTTGCCTGGTTTTAGTCCTTCAACTAGTTCTAGTTCCATTCAGCAACCGAAGCTTCAAACAGCGTATGTGTCCAATACAAGCTCATCTCCGTTTCCACAATGGAATCAAAGTGCTTACATGTCACAACCTCAAGCCCAACCACAACAACAACAAATGCATTATTTCAACAATACTTCACCCCAAAACACCAACACAGTCAGAGTTGATACTTCCAATCTTTCAAAATTCAGTGTAGAAGTTGCAAAGGAAAATTTGGAACTTCTCAACACAATGTTCAGTTCATACTGTGGATTGGTAGCGGATCAAATTGGAAACATCAATATGACCAATGAAGATTATCAGCAGATAGACCGTGATGAAATGGAGTTAATGGATATCAAGTGGGCGTTTGCAAGTGCTGTTAGAAGGGCAAAGGATTTCATGACTCGAACTGGAAGAACTTCGTTGGAAGGCAAAAATGATACGAAGTACGGGTTCAATAAAGATGCGGTTACATGTTACAATTGTGGCGAAAAGGGTCATTTCAAACGTGAGTGCACCCAGCCAAGCAGACAAGGCAACCAGAATCCATTCAGAAATCAGACAAGTACTTCCAATGCCAATCAAGAAAACCGTGGAAAAGGGATAGTAGCTGTGGACAACACCACCAACCAGAACCAGTCTGGACCATCAAACACCAATCGAGCATTGACCGTTCAAGCTGATGAAGGGTGTGATTGGTCTGTACAATTGGGAGATAATGATCAAGGAGGTGGAAATGCATGCTATGCAAAAATCATCAATCACATCAAGCATGTTCACAAGGAAGAGTTTTCTGAAAATGATGATAGCTCGGGTTTTAGTGGGAGTTCAGATGAAGAAAGCTCGAATGCAGGAGATTATAATTCTGAAGATGGATCTTTCTCTTCTCAGACTGCCCTCATGGCTAAAGTCACAGCCTCTTCGAGTCAGGTAAGTTTTGAAACTCCTAGAATATGTAGTGATTGTGCTAATGTGAAACTTGAATGTGATACGATTCATAGTCACAATCAGAGTTTAGTTGTTGAACTGTCAAAATGCAAAGAGGCAAACATGGCCTTAGCTCGCAATGAAAAGGAGTTTAAAACAGTTATTGAAACCCAAAAGAAAAGTGTTTCCGAATTAACAAAAACTGTTTGTAACAAACAAATTGGTATTAATAACTACATTAATATCATCGAGGAAACAAAGAAAGAGCTAGCCGTGGCGAAATGTGAACATGAGGCGATCAAGCTCAAATTGGAGAGTTACTCAAACTCCCGATATGTGCTTGATCACATCATTGACGTTCAACAGCTTAAAGGGAATGTGAAAGGCGTTGGTTATAGGAAGTGTCCACCCCCTTTGAGACACGACTACACCAAGTCGCCCGATGAAGAGGATATGCCTCGGTATGAACCCAGTGTGCCTCTTGATTATGAGGAAGTTACTACTGGCCTAGGGTTCAAACCGGACAATTCATCGGAGGGTTCATCTGATAACAAAGAAAAGTCATCATGTGCCTCAAATCAAAGTCCTCCAACCATTGAGGACTATGATTCGTCGGATGATGAATCAGATGTGAATGACCAGGATGAATCACTTGATGAGACGAAAGGAGTAGAAATTCCAATTGAGAATCATATTCTTTGTGATCCTCCTACTCCTGCCGTGCAACCTGTTGCCAAGCAAGTGATAGATCCTGTCAAGGATGTCAAAGATGACAATGAATGTGTGTCTACTGATAAGAGCAATAACTTGTTGTATACTTTAGTCGGTGATAGTAAAATTTATTCAGACATAGATTTTCCAATCAAAAACGTCAATCAATCTTTGATTGACAAAGTGTTTGAAGATAATACAAGAAAATTTTTGGGAAAGAAAATCCCTGGAAAACAGAAATCACCGACAAAGCAACAACCTGTTGCTTCTAAGGGTAAACAACAGCAACAACGAGCTCCAAAGCCGAAGGCTAAGGTTGAATCAAAAGGAGCTCGTTACAAGAATAAAGCAAAAGATGTCAAGTTTGTAGCATCAAGGGGTACTGATAAAATTGAGACTTTTGAAAACAAATCAAACACCGATTTTATCCAAAACAATTACACCCAGCACACAAACGGGTGTGAAGCTAGTACCTCTCGGTCTACAACTTCAACGTCAGGTCGTCGAACAGATTCTCCTAAGTTTGTTGAAAGGAGAACTTGTTTCAAGTGTGGGAAGTTTGGGCACATCATTAAAGACTGCACAAACTCGCCCAAACCAAATTTTGTTGATAGAGCCCCACCTGAGAAGGTTCACCCACAACGTCGTCCTGTTTCACCAAAACATGATAAACGCACTGTTAAAGAACAGGCTACAAAACAACGACGTAAAAATGTGAAGGTGATTGAAAAGGCGTTAAAACCGGAGGTTGTCCAATCAAAGTCTGTTAAGTTAGAAATTAAAAACGAAAAACAAAAACAGATTTGGAAACCAAAATCGGTAACTTTTTCAGGGGAAGCTCACTCCATTCCGAATCATCATGAAATCGAAGTCACAATCTTCGATGATGAAGGACGACCTAAGTCTATGAAGGCTTGGGTCCCCCTCTCCATCTAATCTCTGAGTGAGTGTGCAGGATGTTCCAGGAGGAACTATCGATAGTCATCGGATTGTTGATAGTGGAGTGTCCATGCACAAGATAGGCGACTCAAAGCTCCAAGATATTGTTATTTCTAGGAGTGGTTGCCTTTGATGGAGAGAAGAAGAAAAGAAGACAGAAGTGTCTGTCGAAAAAGATTGAAAGCTTCGACAAAATGAAAATCATTTCAAAATGTGATTGTTCAAGGCTTTAATCGGGTCCCCAGGATAGATTCAATCAAAATGTACGTACCTGCAGCACGTCTGAAGATTCAAAATCAACAAGATGAACGTGCAGTGTACATTTCTTCGTGGTGTGATTGAAGAAAATGTGTTTATTGAACAAACCAACCGGGTGTGCGGATGCCTTGGCGTGGATTGAACAACCGCACACTACTTTTCAAGAGAAAGACAAAGACCTTCGCTGGTGCAATGTGGAAGACCAGCCGGACCCAAAGGTTTCTGATCTTGTTGCTGTAAAGAGATTTTTTAAGTAGCTACAAAATCGACTTTGAAATCCACACCGGGTGGATATCCAGTTTGGGAGAGCACTCAGATTCCTTGCAATGCACGAAGCAGTTGCAGGATACGGTTTTAAATTTCTAATCTCTCCTTTACTTGTTGATATTTAAGCTGCTTTATAAATTGTTATCCTTTCGTAGCACTCTTTGGCCAGACAATGTTGTCATGGTCCGCACCGCTTACCGACATGCCAACTGATTTTTCCAAAATTCGATAAATCATTTCTGATTTAAAATTAATTTTGGTAAACGGCATTGAGGTAAAACATGAGTTAAACCGACATCGGGAAATCGTTTTTGTAAATATCTTTGTGTCTTTTAAATTTATCTTAGTTTGTTGATTTTAGGGGGAGTAAATCCAATTTTGAAAAATTCAAAAACAGTGAAAATTTTCAAAAGGGCAAAAACATTGGAAAAACAAAAATGAGTTTCCTGGCGAGAAAAACAGAAAATGATAGTAGATCAGTGGTCTGTTGAAACCTCTTTAAACTGAAATGCAAAATAAAAACGATAAGCAGCTCTATATAAGATGTATCGGTAGGCTCACAATCATATTAAAGTGTGCAGGGTGATATAAACCTTAATCGACTGAAGACCAGGTGGGAACCGCACATTGGCATATGGTCTTGGTACCGAAATTTCGTTTGAGAGATTGCCGAGGTTCTGAGATATTCGGTCTTTATGCTGCTTATCATCTGGGTATCATGGTTGTTTCTTTTACCGAAACAAAACGGAGACGAAGTCTAGATCTTCCATGATACTATACATACGTGTACATATTGCATTCGACCTCAATAAGTGATCAACAATCACATGTCCAACAAAATAAGTGATAATATATCACAGATTCTTTGCGGGAGTCAAGTTCGTCTCTCTGCTGTACGGAAGTACTGACCTGTTCACGGACTTGCTCCTGTGCCCTCATGCATCTGAAAATCAAGTTCCTCATCAATAAGTGATTCTATCACATAGGGCTTGTTTTCAAATCAAAATAAGTGAGTTTCTCACATTTTCTATACGGTCAAACAGATGATAAACGGTATACTCACCGGTAAGATGAACTCTCGTGCATACCTTGATACGGGAATGTGTCGTGTGTGGATGAACAC
The DNA here is from genome assembly GCA_030545235.1 of Helianthus tuberosus. Classification (NCBI taxonomy): domain Eukaryota; kingdom Viridiplantae; phylum Streptophyta; class Magnoliopsida; order Asterales; family Asteraceae; genus Helianthus; species Helianthus tuberosus. The sequence goes on along the minus strand of CM060407.1, from coordinate 28,559,099 downwards.
CGGTCGGTAAGTATAAATCATACCTTAACGTATCCCTTCGCCATGATTACATATGATAAGTTGAGCTTATGTGGACAACAATACCGATAATTGTTATAGGATGCTTATCTTAATGTTAACTAATTGTACAACAAGAGCGTTTTGGCATGACCGTACACTGATATGATTCTCTTACCCTCGAAACTCGCAAAAAGAATGTCTGTAAATATTTATTTACTACTTTCAGTTTCTGCATCTTTGTATATATTTATTTGTTGCTTTCCGTCTTTACATTTGAAAAATGAAAATTTCAAAAAGATTTTAGGTGTGTTTTAATTTAAACTTTATAAAATCCAAAAAGATTTTGCTTCTAGTTTATTTTTGATTGACCGATGTTGGAACTCAAGTCTATCCTACCCAAAATCCTGATCGCAAGCCGGAAAACAATTGCACCTTCATAAAACTGTCGAAGTTAACAAGTTTTGAAAGTTAAAGGATTAAAATTGATCATTTTCTAAACTTTCAAACTGTTGTCGGTCGGTGTTTGATTGAGATTTGATCTCATATGTGTCATTTGTTTAAATGTTAACTATATTCCAAGCGGTTGTTCTCATTATGCGTTTAGCTTTCTTGCATGTGCAGATGCTAAAGGCGAGGAGAACATGTTCGATAACAAGCTTTGGAATGAAGACACGAAATGGAGGCACTCAAAGGATATAATGATTGAGTTGCCGTTGGCTCTTCTTCAACACCACAAGGATCTGAAGATTTGACAAGTCAAAAGATTCACGAGCATAACTCAATGGAGAGTTCATTCTAAGGGGGAGTTTGTTAACACACTACCTAAATCAAAAGGGAGTTTGTTGATACACTTTCTTCTTACGACGCGTGAAGACTTTGAAGATCCTCCGACATGAAAGACACAGAAGACGAACCATCACGGAAGACGAACCTCACGAGTAGCGTCCAAGGGGGAGTTTGTTGGTACACTTTATGTGGACACGACTCGGCTCGGTTCGACTCGGCTCAGTTCGACTTGGTTTCGACTCGGTTAGGTCCGGCTCAAGCCAGACGACACGACATTCCTCTGTCGTGCGCCCCAGAGTTCGACACGCGAGGCACGGAACGCCGGAAGCCATTCCCGCAAAACACATCACCATGACATCACCTTAGTGATGTCATGATGATGTCAACATAATTGTCTCATATGGGAAAATGGTGAAAGTTGTAAACAGATTGTAGTCTGGGCCGTTCATCTTCATTTGGGCCGAATTGTTATTGTTGGACTTTGGACTTGGATTGGGCCTCTACACCAACTCGACGAAACAGAATGTTTAACTTGTATATCGACGAAACAAAAGTGTTTCGTCGACTTTGATTATGTTTCGCCGAGTCCTTTCTATTTCGTCATGTCTGGTCTGTGTTTTAGTATAAATACCCATCTCTGTTTCTGTTTGACAAGGAGATGAGAGCATACATGTAAAGAAACTCTGCCAAAATTCCGTCTAAACTGTGTTTGTATCAGTTTGTATTCGGTTCTCATCCCGTTAATCAATAGAGTGTGTTTCATTGGTTAATCCGTGTTATTTACTATCTTTGTTTGGTTTGCACCGTCTCGGGGATTCCGCACCCGTTACCGTGTTTGTTATAAATAGGGAATAGGTTTCTCGTTATCGATCCTCACCGGGAAAAACGGGACCTACAGTATCTTCAATATCACCATCATCTTCTGTTGGAAACTTTCTCTCCAGTCTTTTTATTACAGTTCTCGTTCTTTCACAATCATTGTCTATTGGAACCCCAAGGGCCAGGATATCCTTCTGAACATTTTCATTCATTCCCAGCATGGCTTTTATTGTCCTTACCTTTACCCTTCTTCTGTCAGAGAACTTTATGATGAATCGTGTCTCTTTCCTTTCAAACCTCCATGCAATAACCTTATCCATTTTTAAATTTTTTGGCGTTTTGGAGAATATGTGGCGTTTTAGTTTTTTGGCGTGTTTGAGCTTGGGTTCTCATGGTCTTCTTTTATATTGATTTTTTTCCCGCATATGACAGGTAATTATGGCGTTTTGAAAAAGATAAATAATATTAATATAATAAATGTTAGTAATTATGTTTTCCGTCGTTTCATTTTACTGTTTTTTGCAGTTTACCGTGTTTTGTTTTCAGACTCAACTGTTTTAATGGTATAACACGTCAAATCTTTTTTATGGCTGTAATTATGGCGTTTTGTTTTCCAATGGCGGTTAGATAACTATTGGACTTCTTTTGTTTTATATTCTTTGCACATTGTTTCACGCTTTTTTTTATAATATTAGTTGTTCAAATTAATTTTATTATAGTTTGGTAGTTTTTTGGGGGCGTTTTTACGGCATTATGGCGTTTTACATGTATTTGTTAATTTTGGCGTTTTATTATATTTTTCATTATAGCATTAATATTCTTTTGTTGTTTAATAACTGACATTACAAAACAAACAATAGATAAAAAAAAACAATATATCTTTATATAACAAATATAACACTATAGGTTGTCTGATAGCATGTCTATGATAGATGTATAGTGTTATATTTGTTATATAATGATATATAGTGTTACATAGTGTTATATGGAATTATATGGTGTTACATATTGTTATACGGTGTTTATATGATGTTATATAGTATTATATATAGTGTTATAATACACTTCTCACACTTTAGGCCCTTTTTACACTATCCTTATATATATATATATATATATATAGTCTTGGGATCCTGTAAAAAGGACACTTTTCGTGAGAAGTGTGAGAAGGCATAAAGATTCATATGTAGACATCTTGTTTTGAACCTAGGCATAATGTTTTGCATTGTTTTGGCAAGAAAAACACCAAACATAACAATTTAAAACACAATGCAATGAATTCTAGGCTTAAAACTTAAAACACCATGCCAAGAACGTTAAGTGGTGTGTTTTAAGTGTTAAGTAGTGTGTTTTAAATTTCACACCCATAATACGTTGCATTGTGTTTTAAATTGTTATATTTGGTGTTTTTCTTGCTAAAACAACCCAAAACATCATGCCTAAGTTCAAAACATGATGCCCACATGTCAATTTCTATGTCTTCTCACACTTCTCACGAAAAAGGTCCTTTTTACAGGAACCTCACCCTATATATATATATATATATATAGGGAACCGCTAAAATGAAAACCACACCCAGTTGTAAGAACCACGAGAACCACTCTCAACCAATCAGAAAAAGGGGTAGTTTGGTCATTTACCCCAAATGTCAAACTCATCCTCTCTCTTCATTTATATCTACCTGTCTCTCTTGTGACAACACTCACAATTACAGGTATCCGTACAATTAATTAATATTAAATTTGTGCTTAAGGACTGTGCTAGAATTACAACTGACAAATTAAACTGCTTTATGAGTTCTGCATCATACATACATATGCATCACATTCATACTGTCACTCCATGTATTACACACAAACTTTAGTGATAAACTTGATGCACAAAACATAGTTAGCACAGTGAACGGATAACTCAGGAACATGCTGACAATGCCAACACATAGACAAACAATAGGTTAAGGGACCTATTTGTCATTCTTTGAAACCTGCTAGGAATCTATTACTTTTCAAGTCCAAGGACTAAATTGTCATTTTTGAAACTATATAAGTACAAGGGTTAAAGGTGCAATTATTGCATACTACAAGTTTAGGGTTAATTTGGTCATTTTCTGAAATTTAGACTTCAGGGACTAAAACTGACTTTTAGAAACTTATTTTAACTGAATATCCTAACCAGGTTAACTTTCATATAAAGAATTCCTTCTTTAAACTTAACTCAGTTAATTTATTTAACTGAACAGTTCAGGGACCATTTCTGTCAATTCCCAAAACTTCAGGGACCAAACATGTATTTTATATGAAAGTTGAGGGACTGTTTATGTAACTTTTCAAAAGTTGAGGGACCATTTTTGTAAAAAATGAAACTTGAGGGGCCAAAGTGTAAATTATCAAAAATCCGAATAAAAAGGGGTCTCCTGGTTGAGAACCGGCCCTTGTGAGATTCGAACCCGTGACCTCTCGATTGTAACTGCAACGCCTTAACCAGTTTATCCTCCTGTACAGGAGCTGAAAGATATGGAATCTTAATTCATTTATACACAAACGAGGATTTACATATTTTTTTAAAATTAATTCAGAATCAAAAAGGTTTTAAATCCAACAAACCGGCCACAGCCGGACTCGAACCCGCGTCGGTCCGCACACAACAACGCGCACAAACCGGCTGGACTAACCAGCCACATGTGATTTATGTTAGATCGTATTATATATATATATATATATATTGATATTAAAACAGATCTGAATTACATAACCAGATCCGCAGGTCGCGGATTTCGACCAAAACTCACCAAAACCGATTTTTAATCCATTCTTTGATCTGTAAAGCTTACCCACATGTTCCCAACCCCATTGCCAACCCATTTCGCACTTTAATCAACATATTTTCGTGCCTTTCCACTATGAACCGAAAGTTTTTATAAACAATTTAAAGTGGAACGATTCCACTGATTTCTGTCGTTTTTGTGTCGAATTAATCGGCTATATAAGTTCGTTAACTCCATACGAACATCCTACACCTCTCACAGTTCACAAACACATCGAAATTCACTTCGGTTAATCGTCTGCAAAACTCGCCGGAGTTCAGTCGCCGGAGTTTAGTCATTCCGTCGTTCCAACCGATACCGGTATGTCCAAAATCACCCAATTCGTTCATTTACACTTATACAATGATTCCCCAAAGTTAATTTTGATATAACACAGTTTTCCCATTGAATCGCGATGTTTTAATTTTTGTTTGACTCTGAATTGGGGAAGATGACACTTTTGAATTCAGCATTTATCTTATTCAAACTAACATTAAACACAAACCACCAGGCCTAGCCCAGTGGTTGTGTGTGTTTGTTGCAAGCATACAGACCCGGGTTCGAACCCAGGGGTCTGCAAACCTTTTTAATTCTTTTATTTTTAACATTTTTATCATTTCAGTAATTTTTATAACATTATCAGACACTGTTACTTTTATTAAAAATATGAAATTAGTCAATTTATTTATAAAACTAATTTTTACAATATTAAAACAGTTTATTATTAAATAATTAATAATAAATCAATTTTTAAGGAATAAATACTGAAATTTTCAGATTTATTATTTTAAATACTGATCTTCACAAAAATAATATTTTTACTGATATTTTATATAATTTTGATATTTATATAATTAAATCAGTAATATTCAAGTTCAATAATTAAAAATGTTGTTTTTAATTATTCTGATATAAATTAATTATATCACTTGTACAATATTTTGCCAATAATCATTATATTTAATTATGTTATTTGATCATACTAGTTAAATATATTTGATTTATTATTACAAATGTTTATATTAAATCAATTGTACATTTTTGCAATTTAATTATTTATGATAAATAAATATTTTTCATAAATAATTCCTCTATATCATGTTCGTTTTTCCGAGCCCTCTAAACATATAATTCACAAGATCCTTCTGTTAATCTAAACACTATCAAATACAATAAATGCTCAACAAATCCCGTCAACACTATACGACCTCAATATTGATACATTATTCTTGTTCATGTACGATTCATTAGGACAACTTTGAGTTTCCTTATCATCAGACACCTTAATCTTGACTTGCGTATTCGGAATCGCTTGCAAAATAAGGTGAGTTCATGTCCCTATTTTCTCTTAACTGTTTTCAGTTTTATACTTTGGGGGTGGAATACATGTTACAACTATTACAGACATTTTATACATGGCATGGTTAGCTTAAGGAGGGTTTTACTACTAGACTGTGAAAGGTGGGCACAACACTTAAGGCCATTAATCCTCGTCGTAGGACCGAGGGACATGAGTGATAGATCTATTTGGGTATAGCGAGCCCACACCCATGAGGCCGGGGAGGCCCATAGAGGTGACTATGTCTTCCAGCCGGAAGCCTGGTACAAATTTGCTAGGTTTGAGTTTTCCTGCACCTTTTCACACATACTAATGGTTTTGCAACCCATTGGTGATCTTTTTTCCTTAATTGCTACATACCAGGGACATTTATATACACAAGACGTATTTTAAAGGTTTGCACACACAGACTTACACATGAACTCGCTCAACTTTTTGTTGATTTTTCAAACTACATGTATTTCAGGGAACTAACAGGATCTGGCAGGGTATGCATGTGTCTAGCTGCGTTGGTTAATAGATGTCATCCAAAGTTGTGAAGTTTGAGAGGTGTAACCTATTCCTGGACGGGTTACATGTCTCTAAACCTCGTCTTATCTAAAGTATTTTGTGTGTCTTATGAACACGTTTTAAATAATTTATGGTTTGTAACTTATTTCAAGTGTCGATATTTCTAAACAATGTTATGGAGGTATTTTCTCACTTTTATTAATGGATGAACATCTCGTATTTTTATCATATAGCATTGTTGTGATTGTTGCTATGGTATTAAGAAGTCACACCAAATAAACCCACGTTTCCGCAAAAGCCAGGGTGTGACATCTCTCTCTCTTCTTTTGTCTCCTTTTTCATTTCTCTATCCTCTCTCTTCTTCAAAAACCTATAGATTCATCTTCTTCCTATAAACCCACATAATAACAGGCCACTCTTCTCTCTCAATCTATACTAAAAACACACAGACATATGAAATCAAAATCTTGACGATCTCTCTCTCAACATAGCCGACACCCTAGCACCGTTGAAACATCCCAGCCGCACCCCCTTTCACTCTCCCTCCCGTTTTCGAACCGGCGACCCACAGGAATGAGCCGGAGACGACTGTGGTAGCCGGCCACCGGCGAAGGTCGGAATTTCAAAGGACGAAAGAGAGAGAGAAAGTGACGAGAGAATGAGAGAGAGAGAAAAAGAGACCGGAGATAACAAGAACACAGGCCTGTGTTGTTATCTCCGGTGGTGTTTTGATGAGAGAGAGAAAGAGACAGGTGGTGGAGGGTCGGACGAAAGAGAGGGACCTGTGTTGTTATCTCCGGCGGTGGTGGAGTGTCGATGGCGGAGGTGGTGGGTGCTCAATGACGGTGGTGGAGTGCCGATGGCGGAGGTGGTGGGTGCTCAATGACGGTGGTGGAGTGCCGATGTCGGAGGTGGTGGGTGCTCGATGATGGTGGTGGAGTGTCGATGTCGGAGGTGGTGGGATTCTTGGTTTGGGCGACGGGAATCTGTTTTGGCTCGGTTCACTCCTTTAAGTTCAAATTCAAGTTCGCGGCACGGTCGGTTCGGGTCGATTTTCATGTTCAGTTTGGTTATTTCTGGTATAGCGGACTCGGTCAACTCAGCTTCTGTTCGAGTCGACTCAGTCAACACTCGGTTCAACAAGTTCGAGTTCTGGTCAACTCCGGGTCAAAACGGAAGTCAAAGTCAGTCAACGCGGTTCGAAAAAACGACACGAAGATTCGGTAAAAATTGTTGAGTTTTATTTAGTTAACGCGCACCGAGCTCGAACCGATACTTTAGTGACTTGTTACGTTTGGCATTTTGATAGAAATTTTGTATATTGTGTTTATATTGTTGAAAATTGTTGAGTTTTGAAAAGACAACGAGAACTTGAGTTGTCGGCTTATTCCAAAAATAGAGGAAACTATGTCCGTTTTCCGTAAAAACGTAAAACGTAAAAACGTTAAACGTAAAATGTAAACTTTTTAACGTAAAATGTAAACTTTTTAACGTAAAACGTTAAACGTAAAATGAAAAAAGTTTTACGTAAAACGTTAAAAGGTTTACGCAACACGTAAAAAGTTTTACGTTAGCCGTAAAACGTAAAACGTAAAAAGTGTTACGTAAAACGTAAAAAGTTTACGTAAAACGTAAAAAGTGTTACGTAAAACGTGAAAAAATCGGCGCGTTAAAAAACGTGGAAAAAACGGCGCTTAAAAAACGACGCTTGAAAAAACGGCGCATTAAAAAACGTCGAAAAAACCGCGCGTAAAAAGTGTGTAAAAAACGGCGCGTTAAAAAATGTGAAAAATCAGCGCGTTAAAAAACATGTAAAAAACGACGCGTTAATAAAACGCCGATTGAGAAAAACGGCGCCTTAAAAAAACGGCGCGCTAAAAAACCAGGTGTGCAAAAACCGGCGCGTAAAAGTTTTTGTCTTGTTCAAAAAAATTTGAATTAAAAAATGTTTTTCATAATTTTTTTTAAATAAATAAAAAGTAATATAATAAAACAAAAAAGTAATAAAAAATAATAAAGACAAAAAGACAAAATAGAGTAATTTTACTATGCTACCCTTTTGAATTAAAATATTAAAGAAATAATAAGACAAAATCTATTTAATATTAATTTTAGTTACTTTCAATCTCATCCATCCATCTTGTTGATCTAAAGCCGACTAAAGGTTAGAAAGTGGTTCTCTCAGTTCTTACAACTGGAGGTGATTTTCATTTTAGCAGTCCCATATATATATAATTTACGGAACTCGTAAACCACAACTTTGTGGTGTAAAAAACTACACACATGACATTTTTAAAATTTTTTTTTTTACGAATGTGTTTATAATACATGCATCTACGTTTTTGAAAAAAAAATTTGGTACACCTCGCTCCGTACGGTGTGGTTCTCGCGGTTCTCATAACTCGAGGTGGTTCTAATTCTAGCGGCCCCCTATACATACATATATATATATATATATATATATATATATATAGGGGACCGCTAAAATGAAAACCACCTCTAGTTATGAGAACCATGAGAACCACTTATTAGCCCTTAGATCAACTTGATGGATGGATGAGATTAAAAGTAACAAAAATTAATATTAAATTGTTTTTGTCTTATTATGTCTTTAATATTATAATCCAAAAGGGTAATTTAGTAAAATAACTCTATTTTGTCTTTTTATCTTTATTGTTTTTTATTAGTTTTTTGTATTATTATATTACTTTTTATTTTTTAAACATAACTTTTTTATTAAGAACATTTTAAAATTCTGATTCTTTTAAACATTTTTTTATACTTTTTACAATTTAAGTTTTACGTTAAACTTTTTACGTTTTACGTTATTTTGACGCGCCGTTTTTACGCCGGGTTTTTTCAAGCGTCGTTATTTTAACACGCCGTTTTTTTACGCGCCGTTTTTTACGCGCCAATTTTTTAACGCCGTTTTTTTACGCGCCGTTTTTTAACGCCGTTTTTTCAACGCGCCGTTTTTACGAGCCAATTTTTTGACGCCGTTTTTTACGACCCGTTTTAACGACCCGTCTTGCGCCCGACTTTTTCACGCGTCGTTTTTTCAATGCGCCGTTTTTACGTTAACGTTTTTTACGTTTTACGCGCCGATTTCTTACGTTAACGTTTTTCTACGTTTTACGCGTCGGTTTTTTACGTTTTACGTTAAAATTTTTACGTTTTTTTCCGTTTTACGTTTTACGTTTTTTTCCGTTTTGCGTTTTACGTTAAAATTTTTGCGTTTTTTTCCGGTTTCAAAAACCTACCCTCCACCAACCTTGCCGCGCCAACGTCAGTTTTTTTTTACATCATCACCGCCGATTCAAAAAGGCACCAGATTCAACCGATTTAAACATCCAAAAGGAACAAGAACATCATTCAACACATATTCAAACAGATTCAAAAAATTCAGCAGATTCAAAAGGCAAACAGATTCACAAACCCACCATCTCCGACCACAAAACACCCACCCGCATCACAAACCCACATTCACCAACCACCCACCACAAACCCACCACAAACAACCACATCACCCTTCAACGACCGCCGCCCCTAACCAACATCACAAACCCACCTTCACCAACCACCCACCACAAACCCACCTTCACCAACCACATCACAAACCCACCTTCACCAACCACCCACCACAAACAACCACAGAATCGACGGAAACAGAATCAAAAAAGATCCTAAACCAACATAATCAGAATAAAAAAAATCCCAAACCAACATAATCAGAATCAAAGAAACCCCAAACCCAAGCAACCCCCAACATACCAAATTAAACCCAGCAATGTCGCAAAAGGGTGACCGGAGAGATGGTGGCCATGACGGTTCGTTTTTAGGCGATGGTGGCCGACCAACCACCTCGCACAACCGTCTTCCGCTACCGATCAACCACCGCCCCACTACCGCCTTCCGCCGCTGCTGCCGTTGTTTGTGGTGCACCGCCGCCCAAAAGTGTAGGTCGGATCTCTCTGTGATGAGGGTGGGTTGCAGGTTTTTGTGAGGGTGGGTTGCAGGTTTTTTGGATGAGAGAGATGAAAAGGTTTCTTCAATTTTAAAGAGAAGAGAAAAGAAAGGTCTGCCACTTTTATTAATGGAGAGAGAGAGAGTGATTAGACAATATGAGTAAATGACCAAAACACCCTTTGTGTTGGCATATTATGATTGGTGGAGAGTGGTTCTCATGGTTCTCATAACTAGGGGTGGTTCTTATTCTAGCGGCTCCCTATATATATATATATATATATATATATATATATATATATATATAGGGGAACGATGTATAGAAAACCCACTTTAATTTAGAAAACCCGGGAAACTCAAAGCTCCCGATGTTTTTTTTTTTTAAAAAAATTTATACATGTTATATACATGTTTTTAAGGGTTTTGGCCAAAAAAAAATCAAAAAAACGCCGAGTAGATATTTAAAAAAAAATAAACAAGTTTTGGTGTAACATATGTTACATTCATCTGACATATTTGTAACATGTGTTACACCAAAACTTGTTTATTTTTTTTAAAATATCTACTCGGCGCTTTTTTGATTTTTTTTTGCCCAAACCCTTAAAAACATGTATATAACATGTGTAAATTTTTTTTTTTTTTTAAATTCGGGAGGTTAGAGTTTCCCAAGTTTTCTAAATAAAAGTGGGTTTTCTATAGATACTTACATTAATTATATATATATATATATATATATATATATATATATATATATATATATTATGAGTTGTATATATGTATCTCGTAAACTACATATAGTTTTATTTTTATTTTTCGTTTTGGCAAAGACTAACATAAAAAAAACGGAAAAAAAATTTAAAAAAACTCTTTGAAAGTGGTTATCTCAAAATCTTTTTGTATTTTATAAGTTTTCTTATCATTGTCTTCGTGTATATATGAGAGTGCGCGTGAGAGAGTAGGTTCAAATTTAAACCACACACAACTAGGAACTATACGTGGATCATCGGTCTTTCCGATAAACCCCAAGCAATGAACTAATGAAGCAAGAGCGACTTAATCTATTTCAAAATCTTTTGAGAAATTATAATTAGGATCATGTTATAAAAAAAAAAAACTAATATGACAACCATCCATTTTCTTCTATTAATCCATAAATTGTAATTCCACATACGCACTGTGACATGACTCATCTATACTATATTATAATACATGAGGGAAGGATTCCCAAAAGTTAAGAACTTCTTCCCCCATTATTTATAAATAAACCCCTAGAATGAGGGTAAAGTGGTCTTTTAAACCATAATTATTTTTTAGTCCCTCAATCTATTACATTTAAATCCTTGACATTTAACATAATTATGGGTAATTAGTTACACTTCCCACTCTTTAATTCTTTAATGTATTCCTGCGATATCTTACAACCCGTAATGTTTTAAAAAAATCCGAAGGTACCATGACGATCGGCACATTTTTTTAAACGTTTCGATAGTTGTCTTTTTTAGTTTCGCCGTGCGTTCATAAAGTACAAATAGCCGATGCGTAAATGTACAATTGATTAAAGCCAACATTTGTTTTTTACCCAAGCCAACTTTGACCATTACCTAGCTACCATGCATTAACATTTGTTTTTTACCCAAGTTTTTTGTTTTGAACGACATTAATAAACTAAAATATTCCCTAATTTTACTTGTACAGAGTCAGTTTGTTGTGGCATGTTTAATATAGTATAGATAAAACTCACAACAAACTTCCTATTAAACATGCCACAACAAACTAAACAGGATATGTGCATCTTATTTTAAAAACTTAAAACTCACAACAAACTTCCTAAATAAATGGATGACCAATCTAAAACTAAACCCTAATGGACTACTATAAATACATAGCAAACACTCACAATTCTACATTTCTATTGCTAAACAGATTTAAAATATGGAGCCAGTTCTGATTTCACTTGATGCAAAAAACAAGCATGCGATATTGAAAAATCTAAGGTCGGTTCTATGATAAGTTTTGTTATATCGCAATAATGAATAATTGTTTTCTTTTATTTACTTTTATGTGAATACTAACTTATTTGATTTTTCAGATTCAACACACCAATTTAAACACCCCAGTTGTCGAACAAGCTTTTGTTAGTTTTTAAGTAATATTTTCGCTTATAATATTTCATATTAACAAGTTCGTTATGTTATTATTTGGTGTTTTATTGTAGGATGATGGTGATAATAGTGTTGAAATTATTTCTTATGGTGCAATGTTCAGTCCATACAAGTCTAATCTTCAACGTCAATTTAGTAAAGAGGTAATTTTAAAATTTATTTAATCTTTTTTAAATTTTTTTATTCAATATTTGTTTTTTATAAAATTTATTTAATCATTTTTTTACTTTTTTTATTAAATTTTTGTTTTTTAAGGATCGGAAGTATGAGAATCAAAAGAAAAGATCTAAGAGACTCTCTGAATGGAAATTGGTCGAGGTTATAAATTTAGATGATTCTGAGGACGATGAGAAAGAAGATGAATTAGATGATACTGCTGATTCGAGCACAAACAAGAAAAACGGATCAAAAAAGAAGAGAAATTAGATGAAATATATCAAGTGTTTTTATGTTTTTTTTTCATTTTCAGTTGTTTTTGTTTGATCTAGACTATCCCATGAATAATAAAGTTTATTTTATATTGGGGTATTGGATTTTAATAATCCCAAGTTTCACTAATTGGCCGGTAATAATCCCAACTTCAAAAATAGCCTACAACAGTCCCAACTTGTAAGATTTTGGCCACCAATGATCCTTTGCTAACTGGGTTATAACCCAGTTAGTTTTGAGAAGCGGAGAAGATTACAGGAGGTCGGAGATGATTGGTGGTGGTCTCGTTTGGTGGTTTCAGGGGTAAAACGGGTCGCCGGAATAAGTTGCAGGTCACCAGAGTTGGGTATTTTGAACTTCTGAGCAGCGGAGAAGATTACAGGAGGTCGGAGATGATTGGTGGTGGTCTCGTTTGGTGGTTTCAGGGGTAAAACGGGTCGACGGAATAAGTTGCAGGTCACCGGAGGTGGTGATGGTGCCACGTCAGCAGTCCAGTCAGCAAAAAACTAACTGGGTTATAACCCAGTTAGCAAAGGATCATTGGTGGCCAAAATCTTACAAGTTGGGACTGTTGTAGGCTATTTTTGAAGTTGGGATTATTACCGGCCAATTAGTGAAACTTGGGATTATTAAAATCCAATACCCCTTTTATATTTGAAGTTTATGTTTTGTGTTATTTTATTGCACTTATAATTTACATCTCGATTGAACTAATATACTTTTGTCATTTGTTTAGTATTTTTTATTAACAAACGAATCTTTACATGTTTAAAACAATTTTTCTATACTTTATTTATTATTAATTTTTATAACAAAACAAAACTTTGATATTTAGTAGATAGAAGATAAACTATGTTCCAAAATTTTAGGAATTATTTAATACTAATTTACGATATTAGTAGATAGATAGTAAACTATATCCCAAAATTTTAGAAATTATTTAATACTAATTTACGATATTTATTTAATACTAATTTACGATATTAGTAGATAGATAGTAAACTATATCCCAAAATTTTAGGAATTATTTAATACTAATTTACGATATTTAGTAGATAAATAGTAAACTATGTCCCAAAATTTTAGGAATTATAAGTCAACTAATTAGGTCCTCCAAGTTAGTTATATGGGATGAGGCATCGATGGCGAAACGTCAGGCGATAGAGACAGATGATCGAACATTGCAAGACATTATAGGTGTTAGGCTCCCATGTGTAACACTTATGACATATATCCACCACAATAATGTTATCATATACAAATAAGAAAACTACCAGCAACGAGTGCCGCAATCCAAAGTGTCGCCCCCGCCGCATCGCGCGGGCACCAGTGGCGGATCTTGCCCGTTGAACCTGCCAGGGCCGAAAGACACGGGCACTAAAATTAGCACTACGGCCGAAAAACTTGCCCGGGCCGAACATAGTATATATACAAAATTTCGATCGAAATGCGGAAAATTAGCACTACGGCCGAAAAACTTGCCCGGGCCGTGGCCTTGCCACGGCTCTACTAAGATCCGCCCTTGGCGGGCACCCTACTAGTTAACAAAATAAGGAAAACATGGAGTTTTAAAAAAAATCATTCCTCAAGGCCATTTCTTAAAAAATCCCCATTTCTTAAATTAGGCTAAAAAGACAATTCCACAACCCTAATTTAAAAAAAAAAAACATTTAAATACTAACGCCAAATCCTTTATTTAAGTACATTATAGAATTCGTTGATGACCTCAAGGCTCAATATTCATATCATTAACAAACAAAACACATCTTTACTTGAACTTGATATTGAAACACTAATAGTAAAAATTCGTGGAACATTGATCAACATGAAAATACATCCAAAAATATGTTTTTATCACATCTCATTATAAAATACTATTCATATAACATTTCTGTATACTAAGTTTGGTTCTTAGTTAGCTGATTTACAAAAGTTCTTAAAAAAGCTAGGCACAAACTCTTTAAAAAAGTTCCCCATTATAAAACTTAACTTGATACGTGTTAGAAATCATGTTTTAAATGTGAATAAAAGCAATTTAAAATTATATTTTTGAACGTCCAACAAAGCCTAGTCACCCGGGTACATCCATTGGCAAAATGCCACTCACATCCGCAATCACAGACATTGTTGGTGACCCCACCGTCACCAATTCCAGATAAAACCCACCACCTGAAAACTCACTATGATAAAACCCCTGGCTAGCTTGCGCATGCCATTTTGTCACGAATGAGACTTCAACCGGCGACCTCCCCTAAAGAAAGTAACGAAGGTACCAATAGAGTATTTGCCCCATTGATTATAGTTTAAAAAACATGTTACAATTTCAAATTAGTTATTATAGTCTAGAAAACATGTTACAAAAGTGGATAATCTTCCAAGGAAACAACATAAATAGTATTTTTATTTTTGAGGTATTTTTATCAGAAAATCAAATACCATATTACAAAGCTTTTATGCACACATACACACATGCATAGTTCCATACATATATGCATGCACCGTATATAACTTAGGCTATGCGGTATGGTAGAGGGAGGATGATCCGCCACGTAAGCGCCACGTAGATCGGGTGTGAGGATGGGGCAAAGAGGATGGAGGGAAGGAACTGGAGGATGGACCTAAAATATATATGTATATGTTGTATGTATATATGTGTGTGAGAGGGGAAGGCCCGTCCAAGGCGTCTCAACCCCGACAATGGCGACAAAGGAGGCACGGCGACGGAGGACAGGAAACGGAGAGGGGGCACAACGACGTTGCTGGACGGTCCCCATACCGTCCAGCCTTATGAAGCGTGTTAGCTAATTTAAAATTTATTATTAACAAGTCACTTATCGATCTAATAAGCATGAGAATAAATGATATTAACATTTCCTATGAAAACCCATAAAAAGCCACAATTCCAATTCTCTAAGAGAAGAGGTGAGGCACATCAACACTCTCCAAGACCATCCGTGTGTGCTCTTGAGGGTACATATAACCCTAAAAAAACCTCATAAACATCTCTTTATTATGAGGGGTATTTCATTGTTATATTGTATTTAAGATCAAGACTATTAAAATCATTATTTTTATTTAAATATGGAGGAACATATTCGACAGTAATTGGCACAGTAGTGAAAGCATAAGCGAGTAATCAATAATATTATTTGGAATGCCTTAACGAGAAAAAAATAGTAAATAAAATGACTTGATTCGATTAAAAGTAAAAGAAAATAATATATTGATATTACTACATGACTAATATTAATACATAACTAATATATTTTTTGTTTAAATTAATAATAACTTTTTAACAGCAAATTTGGATCACTGACAGACCACTGGATTATCATCGTGTCGCCAGCGGAAACCGTCCGATAATAACTAAAATAGTAAAATGATAAAGAAAAATGAGTATGCCCATGGCATTATAGTGGCATTTTGGAACTGAGATAAGTCTTAGGGACCATTAGGTCCTGTATTCGATTCTCACAATGGCGTTTTTCACAGATTTATTGGGTTTCTTCATGGATTGGTGTATAGTACATTATTGCCTAGTGAAGATAGATATAATCGGGTGGTTCCACTGATGACACGATGGTACTGTAGTGGTTCC
Organism: Helianthus tuberosus; assembly: GCA_030545235.1. NCBI lineage: Eukaryota > Viridiplantae > Streptophyta > Magnoliopsida > Asterales > Asteraceae > Helianthus > Helianthus tuberosus. The sequence continues at coordinate 28,542,690 of CM060407.1, read as the reverse complement.
ACCCTATGTTATCAAAAACGGCCTGAGGCGCAGCGCATAAGCAGAAAAAAACTGCCCGGGTTTTTCGGAGCTGCGTTCGCATTCATGTCTGCAGGTGCGGGCACGCATGAGTTCAACCAAATTCCAGCCCAGAAACTCATTTTTGCACCGCCCCTACGTGTAGGTAGGACTTGTAGTAAAACATGTCATAAAGCTACAATAGAGTAGTAAAGGCTTTACCTTATAAACAACCACTCACTTTGTTCCCACACCAATGTGGGACAAAGTATTTACCACCTTTTGAGACTTTTATTCACACACCCAAAACTTACAACATATAAGTTCTAAACTTTTGCTACTAACTAACTATTAGCTCCATGATCTTAAATGACATATATAATAGTTTTTTTTAGTTTTATATGTGGAATCTTATTTATTTTCAAAGCATAACATATTTTTTATATTCTTTTCTCTATGTGCGCTTTTTTTTAAAAAAACCCCACGCTTTTTTTGCGCATTGCGCCGAGGCTCCGGGCGAGGCCGATGTGCCTCGCCTGCGCCTTGCGTCTTTGACAACATAGGTTCCACCAGTGATCCAAATTTACCGTTAATGAGTATTACATAAACTTTATCATTTTCCTATTTATCCACATTCTGTGAACTTCATTTCTCAAGACAAAGAGTCACCAGACACTCCCCATGAGACCAGCCTTGTGTTGTCTTGAGTTACAAACCTTAAAAATTAGCGAGACTGGTTAAATTCGTTTAACTGTAAAATTTATTGACCATGTTGATATTCAGATTTATGATTAAATATGATTCGTAATTATAATGATTTTATGGCTAAATAGCAGAGGTTAAATTTCATGCCACGGTATCTTCATGAACTCAAACTAAACTTGATGATGGCCAAAAGATCTAATTTGATTGTTGTTCAACTTTGAACATATATGATGATCAAACTTTTCATGATGGTCAAACTTCAATGTATTTTTTTTGTTTGAACGACAAATTTGGATAACTGACGGACCACTAGAGTATCATCGTGACACCAGCGGAACTTCCTGAACATATCCAACTCCACTAGGCTATAATGCCTATACACCAATTCAGGAGGAAAGTCAATACATGTCGGGAACCCCCCCCCCCCCCCCCTGTGGGAATCGAACCCATGACCTAATGGTCCCTAAGTCTAGGAGCCATGCAGCCCGAGCCTAATGCATTGCCCTCTACTCTAGGAGCCATGTAGCCCGAGCCTTCGCTTGAACCACATGACCCAACTCCAAACTTGGAACGGGCATGCCAAATGTTGCATACACTTGATCCAACCCATATGGGCTCGACCACAGTCCATCCTACTTTAATGCCCTCACCTGAGTCACAAGCTCGCGTTACCAAGCTCGCCCAATGTATATGATATTATGATCAACACTCCCACTAGGCAATTAAGCTTGAAACTGGATGATAAAATTAACTTTGACAAGTTGGTTATCAAATTTTGATCAGGTTAGTTAGTTAACCTAACTGTAAAAATCAAAGTGTCAACTTATAAATAACTTATAATATCTAAAGATAATAAGCACATCATTTGTGAAGTTATAAGGCATGATAACATGACATGTAATGTATCATTGTTTCGTCACAAGGTATCCCCATTTTTTACAAGTTTGACTAGGTTTTCTTATTAACATTGACCCGTTACTTGTGTCAAAGTCTTGCTTTCTATGTCACATATCTTACCAAAAATACCCTTCTAATAAAAAACCTTTTATTATACAAAGTGTGAATATGCTAAAACTCCACTACACATGTGACCATGTCCACACAATAGAAACACTTAATACAATATTCTTGAAAAATGCCCATTTAGAATTTGGGACCATTTAAAGAGTTCAAAGTGTGATCCCCTCAAGACAAACAACAAGACATAATTTTTATTCAATAAAAAGAAGATTTGTTCATTTAAAAGCTTGAAGATATTTTCATCTTTTTATTTATTTATTATAATAACCCGTTAAATAAATTTGTGCAAAATTCACTTTAATAATTGAACATATAAAAATATGCTTCTGTTAATGTACCCCATAGTCCAGTTCTATTCCACGTCTTTTCAAAAGTACAAAACCATGAAAATGTATGTAGCATCTTTTTGTCTTGTGAGTTTTATAAAGTATCAAAAAGGTATATTGATTTTATTATTAAACATAGTAGTTTTATATTTTTAAAAGGTGCTAGGATTTTAATTATAACGATTTTAAAATGCTACACACAATTGCAATATTGTTAGGTGTAATAAATTTTGATACAGTTGATAAGCCATAGAAAGAAAAATGTTAACAAATAAGAACGCTAAACAATATTTTTAGGGGGAGATGGGATGTGTGCTCGTTGTAAGAAGTCATAATAAAACGAATAATAATCGTCAAATATTTTGATTTAATTATACAAATTTTTAAACTTTTGATTAATAATATTTAGTATATTATTAAATTTAATCAAAGCTAGCTTTGTATATATTATGGTTTGGTTAACCTAATCCAAAATTAATTATGATTTTGGCAAGAAGTTAAGTTAGGAACTAGACCTGAATATTAGAAATATAAACCTTAAATAAGAGTTTTACTTTAAAACTTGCAATTGAAGATAATTACTTTCAAACAACATAATATCAAATTTTAGTTACAATTGTAATATTACTCTGTTTATTTACAAGTTTGATAATTAGTATAGTATAACGTCCGATAAGTCTTGAAGAAATGATAATCGTTTAAACAAAGCGTCTAATAAAGAAAAGTTTAAAGTTGTGTTTTGTCATTATTCTCATAGAAAACTTATAGAGTAAATTGCCATTTTAGTCCCTTAGTTTTGTCCAAATTTGCCAGTTTAGTCCAAATAGTTTTTTTTGTGCATCTGGGTCCTTGACTTTTACATTTTGTTGCCATTTTGATCATTTTGTCTAACTCCATCCAAAAACCCAGTTTGTAACAGTTTGTACTTAATCACTAATGTTTTTCAGTTGCCATTTTGATCCAATTCCAAAAAATCAAAAAAATTCCAAAAAATTCAAAAAAATATAAAAATCAAAAAAATTCTAAAAAATCCAAAAATCATTAAATGTTTCGGCACGAACCGTTTCGACCCGTACCGTTTCGAACCGAACCGTTTCGACGCGAACCGTTTCGAACCCGTACCGTTTCGACCCGTACCGTTTCGACCCGTACCGTATCGAACCGTACCGTATCGACCCGTACCGTATCGACCCGTTTCGACGCGTACCGTTTCGAACCCGTACCGTTTTGAACCGTACCGTTTCGAACCCGTACCGTTTCGACGCGTACCGTTTCGAACCCGTACCGTTTTGAACCGTACCGTTTCGAACCGTACCGTTTCGACCCGTACCGTATCGAACCGAACCGTTTCGACCCGTACCGTATCGAGCCGAACCGTTTCGACCCGTACCGTTTCGAACCCGAACCGTTTCGACCCGAAACGGTTCGACCCGTACCGTTTCGACCCGTACCGTTTCGACGCGAAGCGTTTCGGGTTCGAAACGGGTTCGGGTTCAAAACGGGTTCGGTTCGAAACGGTTCGGTTCGATACGGTACTGGTCGATACGGTACGGGTCGAAACGGTACGGGTCGAAACGGTACGGGTCGAAACGGTTCGCGTCGAAACGGTTCGGTTCGATACGGTACGGGTCGAAACGGTACGGGTCGATACGGTACGGGTCGAAACGGTTCGGGTCGAAACGGTTCGGTTCGATACGGTACGGGTCGAAACGGTACGGGTCGAAACGGTACGGGTCGAAACGGTACGGGTCGAAACGGTACGGGTCGAAACGGTTCGCGTCGAAACGGTTCGGTTCGATACGGTACGGGTCGAAACGGTACGGGTCGATACGGTACGGGTCGAATCGAAACGGTACGGGTCGATACGGTACGGGTCGAAACGGTTCGCGTCGAAACGGTTCGGTTCGATACGGTACGGGTCGAAACGGTACGGGTCTAAAAATTTTTTGATTTTTTTGGATTTTTTAGAATTTTTATGATTTTTTAGAATTTTTTTTATTTTTAGATTTTTTTGGAATTTTTTTGATTTTTTGGAATTTTTTTGATTTTTTGGAATTGGTTCAAAATGGCAACTGAAAACCTTTTTTAAGGAAATCCCCAAAATACCCCTGTTACAAACTTGGTTTTTGGATGGAGTTAGACAAAATGATCAAAATGGCAACAAAATGTAAAAGTCAGCGACCCAGATACACAAAAAAAACTATTTGGACTAAACTGGCAAATTTGGACAAAACTCAGGGACTAAAATGGCAATTTACTCAAACTTATAATTATAACCACGATTAGTTGTAATGAAAGATCCACTTTAATAACAAAATGGGTCCCCTTGTTCCCACACCCCCTATATCTTATTTTCACATCCATATTGTATACGGCTCGTATACAAAATATACGGCCCGTATAGAATGTTTTTGAATAGGAAAATGCGCAGAGAATGTTTTTTTGATTTTACTATATACGGCCCGTATATAGTTATACGAGCCGTATACACGTTTATACGATTTGTAAAACGTATACGGTTCAATGGAATTATTTTGGTAGGTTTTTGATGTTACCAAATGTATACGGGCCGTATAACTGTATACGACCCGTATATAAGGATGTTTTTTCAAGTATCACGTTTTTTCCAGTAAAAACACCATCATTCTAGGGTTTCTAAACTCTTCATCATCTTTAACAACATTGATCGGAACACGCCGCTTAAATCGGAGCACAAGTAGAGTAACGTTACCGATCAGTCCGTTGATCGAGTAACCAGCAGAAGAACCCGACACAAACAAGTTCTCCACAGTTTGTTATTCAGATCTCTGTTCGGTCATTTTTCCAAACTACAACACACGATAACTTTAAACTTTATAGTGTGTGATTTGACCAGGAAATGATTGGAGGTGATTGCTACTTTTAATAAGCTGTCATAGTTGTCAAATTCGATTTCAACAAATCTTTTCCTTTTCCTTCAATTTCTAGAACATTCTCCGTTACATGAAGACGTGTCGGGTTCTTCTACTGGTATTTTAATGAAGTATTGAAGATTGAATGTGCAAACCCAACCGTTTTTTACTACGGAAACGGTTGCTATGCGAAATACAAACCGCAATCTTTTGTGACTATGGGAAACACAAGTTTTCTTTTTGAGCTTGATGGATGTCCGTATCTCAGTTGAGGCGGCCATTCTTTAAATCTGAATATAACTAGATGTTACGTGTAACTTCATTAAACTAAGAACAAACCCTATTTCGAAACACATGTGTTCGTATCAGCGTTGTTTATTACCCTGTGTGAGCATTGGAAACCCGACAAACAGTCTTGACAACTTTGGCAGCTTATCTATCTATGGGTGTTACATCCATCCTGTTATAGCAATCGATATGATTAATTTTACAGATTTTTTTCTAATTAGCGTTGTTAACTACCAAAAGAATGCATACACAAATAGTTCTAGTGGACGAAGCAAAGAGACCGTTGTGTATCTGAATCAGGTTCTCACACAAACACTACTAAAAACGAGTTGGTGATAAATACCGGAGCTGTTATCTCGGTTGTTCAGTACTTTCGTGATAATAAAACAAGCAGGCATTGATTTTGCCAAGATTGAAGGAAAGAATTTGGCCATAAGCGTTGTGGATTCTCAGCGTTATTCGAATGTAAGTGGATCGAGTGATACACTTATCTATTCTGGTCAAGGTGGCATGTTTCGAATCATAACAGAAGACGGATGCGGTTTGCATATTCAATCTTCATTGCTTCATTAAAATTACAACACACGAAAAAATGCTTGGAAAATTGCATCAACTCTCCTATATCGAGTTGAACGGACGATATGTATCTTCTATCATGCGACGGACCCAATTCGTAGATTCCGTCTGGTTTCAAAGCCGGTTGAGGATTACGAGTGCTCTACTGTAACACCCCAAAATCGAATTATTAATTTGCTAGTTTGTTATCATGTTTAACAAAATGAGGTATAATAACTAGGTTAGTAAACCTAGTTAAATGTCTAGCAAATTAAGTAAAGGGAAGAAACTTGTGGCAACTATGATGGGTGATAAACTTGAGGGACTAGGATTGCCAAATTTGAAAATGAATTTAATTAAAACAAAAACTCACACACACAAGGTGGGTGTGTGCGTGAGAACGATCAGGAGCAAGGGGAAACCCTTCTCCTTCAACTACTTACAAGAACTCAAGAATTGAACCTGATTTTGGGGAGAAATCGGATGCATGAGCTTATATTCTTAATCATCTAGACAAGATGAACATGTGGTAAGTTGAAATTTGTGAATTTTTGATCTTACATGAAGTGGGTTATTGGTTAATCCACGAATTGGTTTGAAATTAAGCGTGATTATGTGTTAGAATCGCTATATAAAACGTGTATTATGTATGATTTCGGTTAATTTGATGATTTAAGAAGAAACCCACAATTTTGAATGAAGGTAGCGACATGGGTGTTCTACCCATGTCCAATCCTTGTTTGATGTATTTGTTACTAGCTTGAAATGGGTTTGGTGATGTTAGTTTAGGGTTAATTGCATGAATGGAATGTGATTTTGAACACTCTCTTGGTGATTTAGAAGTTGGAAGTTAATGACTATGCTTGAACTAGTTGTAAACTATGCATAGTAGGTTGTACGCACACCAAGTGCTTGATAAAATGACTAGGTAAAGCTAGAAAGTGAAATTGTATGCAAGTTGTGAGTTTACATGTATAGAAAGCGATTGTGATAAAAGTAGTGGTTTACTAACTTGGAAAAATATGCTTTAGATGGTACTCGTATATAAAATCGGGTTGAAAGTATATGTCGGTCAAACTTATGCATTAGGAGCTTGTACATTGTGTTTGAACGAGTGAGGTTGCTATGCGGTCTACTAATCCTTTAGTTAGGGTGAAGATGATGACTAGAATCACCTCCTATGTTCAAGTCTTGTTGAAAGATTGATGTATTATGTGGGTATGATGAATTATTGTTAGATGAAAGTATAGGAATATGATGATGTTATGTTTAATGTTCATTTGGAATGATACATGATGATTAGTAGTTGGTTTTGATGGGTTATGTATGAGTTTAGAAGAATTGTGCATGAAATAGTTGTACGTTATGCTTAAAAGGTAGTACCCACATCAAGTGTATGATAAAATGTATATAGTGTCGTCCGTATAGTCTATCATGATGATACGGGTATAAAATGATAAGTCGAAAGTTAAATAAAATGAATTGTTGACTTTCTGGAAGTCAACTACGAACAAGAAGCATAATTTAACTTCTTGTTGTGAAGGTAGGATATTAGGAAGTCGTACGATACATGTTACATCAATACACGTTATATGTAATGACATGATGAACTACGTGAGGGCAAACGGATATGGATATGACTATATGGGTTATGCTTGTTAGAAACGACTAATGATATGATCGTCAACATGTACAAATGAATATGCTAATAAAAATGTGATTTCGATGACATGGAAGTATAGGAATCATGTCGAGACGTAATCAAGCACGGATGGATAATGGGTCAAGAAGTGGCGAGGAAACGAATATGAACACGGATGCATGAGGTAAGTGATTCCGTAATCACTTCTTAGTTGTTTATGTAAAGTTATATGTAATTTAATTAAATATGGTAATTGAAGTCAAATAGAAATGAATTGTATGATATCGATGAAGTATTAAACGGATCTTAGTTTTGATCCGAGCAAGTTATGTGTGAATAAGATTTGTAGTTAAGTAGTAGGATCGGTTACTAATGCAAGGAAATCTTTTGTTGTTAAGGATAGCATAAAGTTGACAAAAACGCCCTTGATAGGTATTTCGGGCAAACGACCCTAAAAGTTGTTTGGGAAATGAGCTATTCGATTAAAGTAATGTCTTTGTCAAGTATGAAAGCGAAGTATAGGGTTTCGTATGTCATAGACCAATTAATCCGCAAATACCCATAACGGGTCAAAACAAGCCTTTGAGCGAGAACGGGTTAAGAGAACGCTAGACATCCGAGAAATCAAGCTTTTATGATAGGCGTCAATGAAATTATTAAGTTCATATGAGATTGAGGTCAAATAAACAGATTATGTTGATAAATGCACGAACGGGTCAAATAATTAGAAGATAATAATAAGCCGAATGCATGTAAGTTAAGAATTTCCTTAATCCGGATGTGGGATTTTAAGTTCATATGATAGAATGTGAATTTACAAGCATGTAGGAAGAAACGGGAGGTTAAACGGGTAAACGGGTTAAAAGTTATGCGAGTTTTAGTTTATGCGAACGACGAAACAACACAGCAGGAAAATGAATAAACGAGGAGCCGTCGCCGACGCCCAGAAGGGCCGTCGCCGACGGCATGTGGGATTTGGATTTTGGCCGACGGCCTAGTTTTCTGTCTACGGGGCTTTAGGACGACGGAGGTGCGTCGCCGACGGCCAATATGGGCGTCGGCGACGGTGCCCAGAGTTTATGTTTTCTGTTTTCTTCCATATGTGAACCCGGTTGATCCAGTTCGTGTCCCGGCGCTCCGTTAAGCTCCCGAATGGACCGAAATCAAGTTTCTGATGCATTTTTGATAAAGGAAAGGTATGTATGAGTGTATGCTTGTATGTAAAGATGTAGGAGAGGTATGTACGTATGTATAAAAATATGTATGATCGTATGCATGTATGTAAAGATGTAGGAGAGGTATGTACGTATGTAGCTGTGTATGTATGTATGTATATAGGTATGTACGAGTATATGCATGTATGTAAAGATGTAGGAAAGGTATGTACGTATGTAGATGTGTAGATACGTATGTAGATGTGTATGTACGTATGTATAAAGATATGTATGAGGGTATGCACGTATGTAAAGATGTAAGAAAGGTATGTACGTATGTAGTTGTGTAGGTATGTATGTGTAAAGACATGTGTGAGTGTATGCATGAATATAAAGTTGTAGGAAAGATATGTATGTATGTAGATGTGAATGTATGTTTGTATGTAAGTACGTATGTAAGCATGATTTAGACACGTTGAGTGTTAACGTTTTTAATGGTGTACCTTGAGAATGAAAAGTAATGCAGGTACATTACTAAAGCCTCATCAGGATATGGATACGCAGATGAAATGCTTAAAGTTTGTTAAAGAACGAAATGGGAAGTGTACATGAATGAGCTTGTTTATATAATGTGTGCTAATGTTTCGAATGTATGTGGTGAATGCAGGTTGTGTGGATAACGGGCGATTATAACAAGGATTAGAGATCGAAGATCGAGTCACAAGATAGATTGTACGGGGACGTTGAATGTAAAATGTAGCAATCATAAGCTATGTTTTTAATTAGTAAATAAGAGGATGACGGATTTATGAATAAGAGCTATGTTAAAGTTAAAGTTTAAATAAGTTGAGGTATTTATAAAGAAAGAAATTTTATGGTTCGTGTTTTCCGCTGCGACTTTTGTCATGTACGATTTAGGGTCTAACATCTACACTCGTTCAAAGCCAGTTGATGGTTACAAGGATCGTTCTAATAGATTAAAGATGGTTCTTCGTTGAGGAAACCAAACGTAGACGGAGATGATAGGCCTGGTAACTGGAAGAGAAAAAACCCCAGTGACGTCGTCGACGATTATGAACGGATTATTGGCCATTATTCGACCGAGTAATCAATTGTATTTTTTTAGTTGCTTCTTTTGTTAAGTTTCTGAACAAACCGAAATCCACAAATTCCAACAGTTTCTTCGTAGATTCCGTTCGGTTTCCAAACTCTTTCACTCAAAGTTAATATTCACTGTGGTGGATGCAAGCATAAAGTTAGAAAAATACTCAAGAAGATTGAAGGGTACACAACTGAAGCTCAACTTGAACGGAAGATATGTATCAACAACTTGTGACTGGGAATATGGCTATGAAGAATACGTGTCGGGTTCTTCTGCTAGTTATTCGGAATGTTTCGAATCATCACAGAAGACGTGTCGGGTTCTTCTGCTAGTTATTCGGAATGTTTCGAATCATCACAGAAGACGTGTCGGGTTCTTCTGCTAGTACTTCCGAGATCTGAACCAACAGAAATCAACAATTTTCAACAAATTGTAAAATCGGGAAGCTCAACTTGAACGGACGATATGTATCTTCTATCATGCGACGGACACAATTCTTGCAAGTTAAATCCACAATCAACATATACAGGTGCAAGAGAATGGCGAGTTATTTTCAGTTATTTCTGTTGATCCAAAAATTCCATTGTTTAAATCAGAATCAGGTTCTCAAGACAAGGATCATTCTAATATATTAAAGAGAATAAACCATTTTTTACCATTTTTTACCCATAGTATACGAGCCGTATAAGAATATACGGCCCGTATACAATCATCGTATACATTGTATACGATCGGTAAATTTGTTTTTTGCCGAGAGTATATGTAACAACTCTCATCAAAAGTCATAATTATTAAATTAATTAGTCCAAAAGGAAACCCTAATTGAGACACCCAAGTGATTCTGAACAAACCCTAAATTTTTCAGAATTTTCAGAATCAGGATTAGGGCCCCTAAAACTCAGGGGGGGGGGGGGTTAAACCCTATTGACGATTATCCATTTTAAACGTTGGCAACAAGGAATTATCGAAAACTGTCAACTCAGCAAAGCTAGTCCCAACCGTGGCAACCTATACCTAAAAAATAGGTCTCACGCGGCCCGCCTCAGGTTAAGCTTATTTCTCACGCGGGCCGCCTGAGGGTAAAATTTCACATATAAATAGTGGACAGTGGGACTTGAATTCTGAAAGAAAAACGACGTAAAAATTCACTATACACTGCAAGTTACGTTCGAATTACTACCAAAACAATCACCGTTCACAAATCGACGCCACAAAACAGGGTATTAGCACAATCGCTACTACGATTCATTTTCCGACGATCAATATATCCAATGGATGTTTAAGTGCCGCCCACATTAGGGTTATACTTTATCATTCGTCATTAATTTGACGGATCATCGTTAATTCGATGGATGAAGTATTATACTTTGTCGTTCGTCATTAATTTGACAGATCATCGTTAATTCGATGGATGAAGTATTGCACTTTGTCGTTCATTGTGAGAATTTGATCTCGTGAGTTATCGTAAATGCTGGATTGATTACTAACCTAGTTTTGTGTGCATTGTTATTTAAATTAGGTTAACAAGGCTAATTCATAGACTAGACTCTGTCCGTATTAAATCAGCAATATGAGTCATTCTCTTTTTATCAAATCTATTTACAAAACCCTATTTATTTCAAAGTTATAATTACAGGGATTAAGTTTATGTAATCACCATATTACAGCCGGTATGTGGGGTTTTGTATACATTACTTGATAATCTTCACCATTGGGGCAGCCAAGGGGTGATATGACCATAGTCACAGACACCATTGGACGAATGGGCCAATGGGTCGAGTGACAAAATACTGTGGGTAATTGGTTTGATATCAGAAACATTGTAATCTTCCTTAATACTGTAAATTATAACAAATGTGTCATTTTAGTAAATAGAATGATTCACTCAGTATTTCCCGCTGACAAAACCTTTTTCAAACATGTTTCAGGTAATCTGTTGTAATTCAGGAAAAGTGCTGGGGAGCATTTCAAGCTTAAGATAGTGGCTCATTATAAAAATAAAGAAATAAGTTTTGTAACATAACGATTTCATAGTAAAATCATACTATTGTAAATTATCGGAGTTTTATTCCGAATTGTGAAATAAAATAAATCGGGAAAATTTTAGCTTTAAACGATCCTGTTAAATAAACTTCCACTGTTAAACTTAATCAATTAAATACCGCAGTATTTCTGTCCCGCGGCTCCTGAAACGGGTCAAACCGGGTAGGGGGCCGTGACAGTATACGGCCGTATAAACGGTATACGGCCCGTATACATATGGTAAAAAATGGTAAAAACCTCTTTAATCTATTAGAACGATCCAATAAACGAAGAACAAAGCATATTTTCAAAACACAGGTTCATACAGTGCTGTAATAGGTAGTGGTTCAGCCAAAATGACATCTAGCATTACTAACTGTTCAAGTAAGTGTCTAAAAATCTAAAAATTCAGGTTTACCTTGTTAGTTTCTCAAACAAACACTACAAAATCATCTGCTTCCTGAATCAGAATCAGAATGTTAACTCTAAAAAAATTGTTTCTTTCCTTTTCATGAGGTAAAACCGGTTTCAACATATGTATCTTGCTCAACTCTTGTGGGCCCGTATCGGAATCAGGCATTGGAAGGATTGTAGTAGTAGGACATTGGCACCACTGTATACAGGTTCGTGCATTGTTTAAATCAGAATCAGGTTCTCAAGACAATGATCGTTCTAATAGATTAAAGAGAATAATCCCTCGTTTCTTCATCTTCATCTTCAAGAACAATGATGAACTGATGATGTCAGATAATACTTCATTTGTCGAGAAACCATACTGTCAAGAAACTAACATCTTTTAATACTTCATTGCGTATGTGCTTGTGCTGTAGAAATGTTAGACCCTAAAACGTACATGACAAAAGTCGCAACGGAAAACACGAACCATAAAATTTCTTTCTTTATAAATACCTCAACTTATTTAAACTTTAACTTTAACATAGCTTTTATTCATAAATCCGTCTCACTCTTATTTACTAATCCAAAACATAGCTTATGCTTGCTTCATTCTAGTTTCAACGTCCCCGTACAATCTCTCTAGTGCCTCGATCTTCGATCTCTAATCCTTGTGAGGTTAATCCGTGATTCGTCCAACATGCACTCACCACATTCATTCATACATTAGCACACATTATATAGACAAGATTCATTCACGTACACTTCACTATTCGTCATTTTTCAAACTTTAAGCATTTCATCCGCGTATCCATTACCTGGTGAGGCTTCAGAAATGTACCTGCATTACTTTTCATTCTCAAGGTACACCATTAAGAACGTTAACACTCAACGTGTCTAAATCATGCTTACATACGTACTTACATACAAACATACATTCACATTTACATACTTACGTATCTTTACTACAACTTTATATTAATGTATACACTCACACATGTCTTTACACATACATACATACACAACTACATACGTACACACCCTTCCTACATCTTTACATACATGCATACCCTCATACATATCTTTATACATACGTACATACACATCTACATACCTACATATCCTTCCTACATCGTTACATACATACATACACTCATACATGTCTTTACACATACATACATGCACATCTGCATACGTACATACCCTTCCTACATCTTTACATACATGCATACCCTCATACATATCTTTATACATACGTACATACACATCTACATACATACATATCCTTCCTACATCGTTACATACATGCATACACTCATACATGTCTTTACACATACATACATGCACATCTACATACGTTTGTACCTCTCCTACATCTATACATATATGCGTAAACTCATATATACATACGTTCATACACTCATACGTAAAAGTCCTTTATAAAAAAAAATGCATCATAAACTTGATTTCGGTCCATTCGAGAGCTTAACGGAGCACCGGGACACGAACTGGATCAACCGGGATCACAAACGGAAGAAAACAGAAAACATAGACTCTGGGCACCGTCGCCGACGCCCAAATGGACCGTCGGCGACGCACCTCCGTCGTCCAAAAGTCCCGTAGACAGAAAATTAGGCCGTCGGCCAAAAACCAAATTACACATGCCGTCGGCGACGGCCCTTCTGGGTGTCGGCGACGGCCCCTCGTTCACTCATTTACCTGCTGTGTTGTTTCGTTGTTCGCATACACTAAAACTCGCATAACTTTCAACCCGTTTATCCGTTTAACCTCCCGTTCCTTCCTACATGCTTGTAAATTCACATTCTATCATATGAACTTAAAATCCCACATCCGGATTAAGGAAATTCTTAACCTACATGCATTCGGCTTATTATTATCTTCTAATTATTTGACCCGTTCGTGCATTTATCAACATAATCTATTTATTTGACCTCAAACTCAAATGAACTTAATAATTTCATTGACGCCTATCATAAAAGATTAACTTCTCGGATGTCTAGCATTCTTTTAACCCATTTTCGCTCAAAAGCTTATTTTGACCCGTTATGGGTATTTACGCATTTTAAGGTCTATGGCTTACAAAGACCATACTTCTTGCTTCCATACTTGTCTAAAACATTACATTGATCGAACAACTTGTTTCTAAACCACTTTTCATATCTTTTGCCCAAAATACCCATCAAGGGCATTTTGGTCAACTTTAATTCATTCATTTACGACGAAAGACTTCAATACATATATGACCTCAAACATCATGTTTAATTAATTTAAACAGTATATTACTTAATCGTACTAAGAAGTGATTACAGAAATCACTTACCTTATGCGTCCGTGCTCATATCCGATTCCTCGCCTCTTTCTTGACCCGTTAGCACCTCTTGCTTGAGCCCGTCTCGGCGTGATTCCTATACTTTCATTTCATCCAAATCACGCTATTATTAGCATACTCATTTGTACATGATAACAATCGTATCAATCACATGTTTCACACTTAACTTTCATTAATCGTTTCTAACAAACATAACTCATATAATCATGTCCGTATACGTTTAACTCATGTAACTCATCATGTCATTTATATTTAACACGGATTGCTATTACATGTACCATACGACTTCTCATCAACCTACATTTACGACAACGAGTCAACTTATGTTTCTTATACTTAGTTGACTTTCAAAAGTCAACTATTAACCATACATAACTATCGACTTATCAACATATACCCTTAACATCATAATCGACTATACGGACGACACTATATACATTTTATCATTCACTTGGTGTGCGTACCACCTTTTAAGCATAACATACAACTAATTCATGCACAATTTTCTAAATTCATACATAGTGCATCAAATCCTTCTACTAATCAACATGTGGTATTTAAAATCAAACATCAATAATATGAACATATTATCATTTTCATCATATCATCAAAACCCACTTCATGACTATTTTTCTAATCACTTACAAGTGATCTAATCTTAAGTTCTTCATAGTTTCTTCATGCTTTTGATGTGTGTACTACCTCCTAAGCATAGTGTACAACTAGTTCATGCATATCCTTCTAATCTCATACATAATTCATCAATTTCTTCCTTCTAATCAACATGGATCATACATGCATGAACATCAAACATACTAGTATCACATTTCTTTTAATTCCTCTAACAAGAATCCATCATACAAATAAAAATACATCAACATTCAACAAGAATTAGACATGGATGATGATTCAAATCATCATTCTTACCATAACTAATGGGTTTCACCCTTAAACTTCAAATTAACCTAATTCATGCATAATCCATGTTCCAAATGATGAATCTAACACATACTCATGCTCAATTTCATACAAATTCGTGATTTACAACATAACCCATTTCGTGCATCATCACCAATCTAGAATCTAAGACATACCTTACGATCCCCTTGTGAAGGTGATCATTAATCCGTGTTTGGTTATGAATTTGAGCTTCGTTTAGCCTTCCAATTTGAGGGAATAGATGAAGTTAGGGTTCTTGGCTCCATGGGAGCTTCCTGCTCTTTCACGAACACACTATGTGTGTTTGTGTGTGTGTTTTGTTATTTAGTAACCTAACTTTCACCTTATTCCATTTAACCCCTCAATGTTTGCCACTTAAACATGTTTGGCACAACTTTCATCTTCTAATTAGTTTTTATCATACACTTTATTAGGTTAAATAACCTAGTCATTTATTTCTTAATGTACCATAGCATAACATTTAACGAATATAAACATTCGGGTTTTGGGGTGTTACAAGAAACTGGTGATGAATTTGTGTATCTAAATCAGGTTCTCTGCCTTAGATCGGTCATTCCTTGTGATACATGAACGTTGTATTCTTGTCTTTCAGAAGAGTTGGTATTGAACCAAGAATACTTCAAACATTCTAAACCCTACCTGGAAACAAACCAACAAAATCCTGATAGTCTTCTAGCAGAACCCGACACGTCTTCTATGATGATTCGAAACATTCACGAACCACAATGGACTTAGACTCATACTACTCACCCTCCCTTGAGGAAAAGTTTTCCCGACGACTCAAGAAAAAGATTGTATAATAGTATACAACCATTTTTCTTTTCCTTCAAATTCGAGAACTGTAACACCGCGCAAAATCATGTCCAATATAGTATCGACACGTGTCATGAACTTTAAACGTGTAACGGATTGATTACAAGGGACTAAAGTTGACAAACGAAGAAAGTATATGTATATAAGGATGCAAAGTGTCAACATTTGATAATTATGCCTTTCAACAACCCTACACGATGTTTATATCCTAAAACGAATGTATCATGAAGCATGTGAAACCGTTTGTGGAAGAAAGTAAAAGTTTACAAGACGCGAGGGTTAAATGTGTCAACATGTTTAAGTTATACCTCTGAGTGACCTTTTAGCGAACCCGGAGCCTTGTAACGATTAATTATACTCCTAAGAATAAGTGGTAAAAATTTCACAAGGTTTCGATATCGTACGAGAAAGATACGCTAACTTTCGTAATTAAGGGGTTAAAAGCGTCAACGAGGCAAAACTTGTGTTTTCGGTTATCGTTTAATGAAACCGGATCTAATGATGATTGGTTATATCTTATGGATCATAGAAATATAAATTTCGTGGGTTAAAGGTGCCTAAAATGGAAGAAATTACGCATTAGAAAGTCCAGGGGGTGAAAGTGTCACTTTTTGAAACTTATTTGCTGACCCCCCACCTGCTGGCGCTACGCCACCAGTGAGACCCTCATCCGTCGCGTGACGCGACGGACTGCCAGCTCAGAAAAACTTGTTTAAACGTGGCAGCTTGCATGTTTACGCGATTCAGCGAGTTTGCCACCCTCTAGCTGCTTGAAACACGTCCCTTAACACTTGTTATCACCTCTGAAGTTGCCATAACACCTGTAACAATCTCCAAGACCCATTCATGGCTATAAATAGAACCTTTGTTGCAACTTGTGAATTCACATTTGCACATCTTGCTTGTTCTAACTCTCTGGAGCATTCTTGGCAATTGAGAAGCCTTTCCTCTGTTCCAATCTTGTGCTAAGGACCATTGTAAGTCATCTTAGCTTCTGTAATTCAGTTTTAATTAGTTTAATGGCCCAAAGTCAAACCGTCGTAGTTAAGGTTTGACTTAGTGATTAATCACTAATGGTCCAGTCAATTCTCGAATTGAAAGTAGCCTTGAGTTGGTAATTATGTGGGTAATAAACCCTTAAAAGGGCACCCTCTGATTCCCACTCTAACTAGGTCAATTGTCGGGTCAAAGTTAATTTTAAAAAGTCAACAGAAAGCTAATTTTTGCATAAACACATAATTAACAATATAGAAGCTATGAAACCTGTTTTATCACTTTTATAACTTGGTAATTAATGTAAGAACATGTCTAAGCATGTTCAACCCGACAATTTTCAGTTTAAGCTCGTTTCGGAACCGAAAGTCGCATAAGTGGACTTTTGCTTTGACTTTCAGTTCTGACCCATTAGAGCATATTTTAGAAATGCCTTAGAGCTCTATTCGGACCAGGTTATTGATTAGTGTAACCCTCTGAGGTTATACAACTTGGTTCATTAGTTATCCGATTCATATGCAAGTTTCCGTTATATGCCTAAATGTTGACCAATATGCCCTTTTGACCTTAAAACAAGAATTTTGAAAATGTGAGAGGACAATAATCTTTATTACCAATATATAAACTTAATCCCGAGCACTCTCGGGGCACCCACTGGACAAACGGAGTACTCCGAGAGTAACCCGCGTCCACCACCGATTCCGGGGAAAACCCGGTAACCCACCGGCTCGTAGGCACGACGATGAAATAACCGGTAAAACCCGTTTGGCTCAATGATCCAACCCAGGTTTCCCTGGGTCTCCTATCATTACCCACCAGTGCCTCACTCTGCACCAAGTGGGAGTCGAACCTGCATCTCTCAAGAGAAATATCTATTCACCAAATTTCCAACAGAAATGTATTTAAAAAGTTTCGAACTTATTATTGTGATCAAAACTAATGATATCCTAATAAAGAAACCATAAGACATGTCTAATTAGTTGCATCCAGTTTTCAAAAGTGTGGCAACATAAAATAATCAAAGTGAAGGAAAACTTGTGGATGTGGACGTAGTTGTAGTCATGACCATGATTATGTTAGAGGAAAATATCATTTTTTTTTTTTGAAACGTTAAGGAAAATATCATGATGTTCACTTTACTATACTACTAGCAACGGGATGTGACAAGATAATGGAGTAATAAATGAGGATAAAAAGGTGTATATATAGAGAGGGGAACGTTAACATATAATAGCTCTTAACGTACGACCGGTACGGCATATAATTACGCACGTTCATTTGAAAATCACGCACATTATATGCCTATAATCACGCATGCCCTAACTCCCAGTTCAAAAATCGTATCCCCTATTCTACGATCTGAAACCATTGTTACAGCCCTCTGACTCCAATCGAATCAAAGCTTGGTCATGTTCCTGCAACCTTTGTTCTACGATCTGAATCAAAGCTTCGTCCTGGTCCTGCATCCTCTGTTACGGTCATTGTTCGAGTCGTCATTAAAAATTTTCAAAATCAAAGATGAATTTGAACACAATTCGATGAAATTGACCGACCAATGGCCAACTTGAACTGAAACGAAAAGAAAATTGAAACGAATTGGACGAAATTGATCAATCCCAGGCTAATTGAAAAGAACACTAATCACGCATGTCGTATCAACAAATTACGCATATTATTTTTTTGTCGCGTACTGGTCGCACGTTAAGGGCTATTGTATTTTACATTCTCTCTCTCTCTCTCTCTATATATATATATATATATATATGGTAGGGTTCCAGCGTGAACAACCTCCCAAGAGTGAACTGCGTGAACAGATCTGGACCCTTGATTCCCTTTTTAGTTGTTAAGGGTAGGATTGTAATTGTATAAAAAATTAGATTTAAATCATTATTTAAATATTGAATTAAGTTACTTCTTTCCTTTTTTAAATTCATTATCCACATAATGTGTTATTTCAATTTTAATTTTTATTTCAGATTTCATCACCCGAATTCAAATTTTGATTTTTAAGATCCACGTAACCTTCATATTCAACGATATACACATGTGTACTTGGATATAAATAGAACAGTACACATGTGTACTCAGCATCGTACATATGTGTAATTAGCTACATAATACGTACATAGAAACAATACCTGTAAAACTATTTTATATTTAACAAATTACAAGTTCCATAATGTTTTCCAAACCAAATAAAAAACATATAATTACAAGTTCCAGTTTTGTAAAAACAATAAACCAAACATAATCGAAAAAACAAAAAACATAATCTTTTTCAACTACACGCCACGTTGTATGCTGAATCATCCTTATCGACCTCATACGTGAATCATCCTTATCGACCTTCCATCTCCACTTTTCTCGTTAACGACATCTCCTATAATAGCACAAAAAAATTCAGCAACTAATACTTTGCATAATTCACAAGTGTACATCAACAACTTTACACATTCAATACACAAAAATTATGAGATATCACAAAAACAGACGCCATACACATGTGTACATTGGGTTATAATTAGAGCAAAATCAGAATACACATGTGTACATCGCATTAAAAACAAGGCAAAATTAGAATACACATGTGTACATCGCGTTAAAAAATAGCAAAATCAAAGAATAGAACAAAAAAAATAACAACTACTTTTGGATCCTAGGTTTAGCTGCAAACAAACAGCTAGCATATGTAAATGCATCAAAGACCCAAAAATTATCACACCACATCATCTATAAGCAGTTTATACAAGTATGTTCTCGACCACTCTCAACCAAGCAAATGGTAACAAATATACATCCAAATTAATGAATACCAATATTCAAACAAAATCTGTTACTGACCAGAAACTATGAACCAAAAAGATGTGCACTGCCACGACTTCTTTTCCGAATCCGAGAACCGAAACGAATCAACACAGAACTCGAACCCACTCAAACTTTGCTGCTGAATCTTCATCTTCACAGCTTCATCATCATCGGAGGAGGAAGAGACGCCGCTACCGCCGCCGCTGTGTACTGTCGCTGATTGCCTGCACCTCGTCGTCGTCATCATCATCACCAGAAGATGATGACTGGAGTTGTTCGACCGTCGTGCCTCTTTCTGCTTCACTTTCTCTCCAGCTTCTCTGCCTACCGATATCGTGCGCCGCCACCCTAGGGAGGTGCCCGGTCGTTCCTGTGATGGCTGAGGATATGCGATTGGGTGTGTGTATGTGGGTAGGAGTTGTGGCTTACCGGTGAAAACGAGCGTCCGGAGGGGCTCGGCGAATATGATGATTTTCTCAGATCTTCAGATCTGGTTGATGGAGGTGAGAGAGAAAGTTTGATGATAAAGAAAGATTGAATAGGAGAGATAACGAGATTTATGGAATTAGTTTAAAATGGAAATTACACATATACCCTTATTGATTTAATTAAATAGTAACAATTAATCAAATAATTACCATCATGCCATTGACTTAAAATCTCAAGATCATAAAAATCAAGGGCCCAGATCAGTTCACGCAGTTCACGCTGGAGAAAATGTTCACGTTTGAACCTAATCCTATATATATATATATATATATATAACGTGTTATAGCATATGTACACTGTCGAATATAAGAATCATTAATTTACATGTTGTATGCTAAAACATATATATGTTTGGTTTATCAATGGTCATGTGTATGTAATTCTGTTAACTAGGAGGACAATTCGGCCATATAAAATGACCGAATTGTCCTTCTCGTTTATAAAAAAAATGAGTTAACCCAGTGGATTAAAATGATAACGGTGAAACCTTTTTGGACCCATTAGGCAAAAAATGAAACATTTGGACTAAACATGCAAAATGGCCTAAACCACAGGAACTAAAATGACATTTAACTCAAAATAAATTATAAATGTCAAACCAGGCTAGGAGTTGGCCAGAAAGTCCAAATTTCCTAAAAAGTGTAAAAAGTCATAAAACACTATAATTTCAACCATAAAACACACCAAAAACCCACAAATAATATGATGAAGATTACTAAAACATCATGTATGTGGGTTTTGTGTTGAGTTTTAGATGTTAAGGCTCTGATTATGGAATGGCAAATATTATTGTGTTTTATGTTGTTTAGCATTTTGTGTTTTATATTCATAGTTATACGATGGTGCGTTTGAAGTTTTTATGGACTATTAGAGTTTGTATATGGTGTTTTAGTAATATTCATTCTATTATTTGTGAGTTTTAGGTGTGTTTTATGCCTGAAATTATTGTGTTTTATGACTTTTTACACTTTTTAGGAAACTTGAACTTTCTAGCCGAACCTCACCCTGTCAAACCAATCATTTAATTATAATTAGTGTAAATATATTCTTCCTAATAATTTAATAAAAATATATTGAGTGTTCATATATTCTTCCTAATAAGTTAATAAATTTTCTTTTTACAAACAGAATCCTACTTATCAGTTTTTAACTATACTTGTTGAACACAATTACAATGAATACTTATTAAATCGACTAAAAATAATATTTATAATCAAATTACCTTAGAATAATCATTCTATAATTGCTTGATAATAAAAAATATATATAAAATTTCTCCATCTGATATGCTGCTTGAAATCACTGGAGATGTCAAAGGCCATGGGGGGGGACCATTGCATCTCTCCCTTTGATGGGACCTTTGTACAAGAGTAATGATAAGTTGGTATTTTTGTGCAAGATGGACCCATTTTAGAATTGATGGTTCATATTAATTTGTTAACATATAAAATATTATAACAGAAAAATCAAATAAGGCCACACGGGTGGATACGTTTTTTACCGTGATACAATAGTATCACTCGTGGAACACCGTCCCGCCCAATTCCATAACGAGTGATAGAGTATAACGAGTTATATATATAACGCGTTGAAGTATTGGGTGATGAATGAGTATCTTGTACATTGTGCATTAATACTTGTACATTGGAATCCCATCACTAGTGATACCACCCTCACTACATTTCTATCACTAGTTATAGAATATTGGGTGCTGACATGGCATGATTTGATTGGATAGTGGGAGTGATAGAATCATATCACTAGTAACCACCTCCTCCCCTAATAATAATGATGATAGATAATTTAATGGCAAAAACTTGTGTATATCAGCTGAATGAGTGTCAATTTGGTTAAGAATATGTTTTATAGTGTCAACCTATAAAACCCCTAGGCACCTGAAACAGTAAACAGATAAATTCAACTAATCTGAATATTAAAATATAAAATGAAACCAAGTTTGCTTTTTTTTGTTTGTTTTTTTTTTTTTTTTTTAGATTTTGACCCATTTACTTATGAATAAATCATTCACGGTATGTTCTATCTCTGCTCCCTAGAGGGTTAAAAACCGGCCTAAGTGTATTTAATTCACAAGTCCTCACCTTTTTATTTACAAAATAAGATTACTGCTAGAAACAATATAATTCTTAAGCTTATTCAACATAATTACACAAATATAACTTCTTCAAAAGGTGAAAAGGGTGGACTGACCCAAGGCAAAACTTATACGTTTGGGACGTTGGCGTAAATGTATGTACCGTCAATCAACAAAAGTTAGGTACCATATTAGATCAAGCAAGGGGGCATTCATAATGTTAACCGTGTTGGGTACCTATGCATACTTGCTACAGGTGGTAAGATGGGCAGGCTAGATGGATTACGTAACGGTCAAAGTGGGTTCGGGCTCAAAAAAGAACGGGTCAAAATATGACCAGTGGCGGACCGCCCACCCACGATGGTGGGTAGGTCCGCCACTGAATGAGACAGGCGGGTTAGGTTGATCAAGATCTCTTTTGTCCATTTTTTTATAAATAACGAATGGGTAAATGGGTAAATCACTTGTTACAATAAATATCTAAATCTTTGAATAAAATGACTGATTTAGGAGTTTGTATGCTTGTATACATTGATAATAGACCTCACACGACTTTCTTCCTGTCTGACCCATTCCTCCATTTGGCGCACAACACAACAAAACCCGTTCAGGTCAAAACTGGCAACTCGTTACTTGAAAGGAAATCTTCCAGTCAAAGTAAACCTTCAAGGTTTACCTTATAAGATAAAACTAGTTTGTGAATCGAAGTCGTTATAGCCAACATCAACAAGACAAAGGCCATCAGGGGGTGCTGGTGGGGCCGTGGCACGTCTACATGTGGCATCCATCAGCTTTATCAAAGCATCATCATCGGCACCAGCGGCTGCTTCCCTTATTGATGTTGCCACGAGGACCCGAACCATCTGTCAGTCGACAACACCCAATTAATCCTTAAAACAGTAACTGATCAAATCGGTTTAAATGGTCAAACGGGTCACAAGTTGTCCAAAGTGTAAATGCATATTACCTACTAAATTGCTTTATTCAGAAACCTAGATTAATATTGTAATAAATATATTTTTTGTAAGCATATTTAACATATATTATGTAAAATATATAGAACAAAAATGTATCTGGTCAACATGATCGTAGATTAAAAAGGGATATAAGATCGTCTAAATTATGTATAATACCTTGCGTAAGAAGCGATTAGCAACCAATTCAATGCACATTGTCTCTAAATATTCTCCTTTCTTCATGAAAAGTGGAAAAAAGCAGTTAGTAAGGCATACAATCCTAGGAAGAATTATATATAAAATATTATATAAATAAAATCAAACACCATAAAAAACTAACCTCTGTATCAATGGGTAAAGTTACTTGTGTGGCTCGTGCATGGAAGATAAAACACTCTGTTGGAGGACCACTGAAATATAAATTAGATCATGCAGTTAGAGAATGAACATTAAAAAAAGAATGATTTTCTTATTTATGAAAAATAAAGCTTACGTATTTCTTGCGGGTTTTGTATCACGTGCAAACATCTTGTAAGATAATAATTTTCCTTCTAATTGTTGCAGAATCTTGTTCACCTTGCTAACTTTGAACCTGGTTGGTTTTTTTATACTTTCTGCATCATCTTTGTCATCATCAATTGGCGATTCTAAATTTTCTTCTATAATAGTATCGTTAAAACTATATTTCTCGTCACTAGTCTTTCCATCGTAAATTATTGTAGCATCTTCTTCATTAGTCTCTCCAGCATTCAAAGGAAAGATATACATATAACGCCTCCACTTTGCAGAGAAATTAGGATGAAAAGTACGTGGTACCTGTAATATACTAATAACTAAGTTCAAAAGAATAATCAAAATGAATTACAAACACTAACCCCATAACTAGAGATAAGGTTGTAGACGAACCGAACGTTCAGCGAGCAGTTCATGAACCGTTCGGCGGGAAGTTCGTTTATGTTCGTTTAACAAATGAACAAACACGAACAAAAAAAATCGTTCGATAATTTATACAAACGAACATGAACAGAGGTTGCGTTCGTTCGTTTTTGTTCGTGAGTGTTCGATAATGTGTTCGTTTATGTTCATTTGACCAGTACGAAAATACATCATCTTTTGACCCGAACCCATTTTGACCGTTAGTACCTTAGAAACAGATATGACCCTGAGCTTTCCTGGTAATATGCTGTTAATGGCATCTTCAATGTCTTCAGGTCTAACATCCTCTCTCCAAGTATCTAAACATTAAAGTAGTTCAAGGTAATTATTACAAGCTACACAGATAGTTAAACTTCGACATGCGTAAATGACACTATAGTAAATAAACAATCAAATTTAAAAAGGCACCATAAATCCATAATTAACGTTTTTTGAAATAAATAACCTCGCTTTATCATGAAAACTGCAGTGAGTCGCATCCGAACCTCTATCTCCTTCTATATAATTTAACTAGAAAACACATTTTTCTCTAAACTTTGTTTATTTATGAAAAAGACATGCATTTAGGAGCTCATTGTTCCATTTGATGTAAATAAAAATACAAAATAAGAACATACAGAAAGAGCAAACTTGTTGGAAACCAGTGACCCCTTTGTCAGTTCTTCCAGCAACAACAGCATTGCCTTCGAGTGGTAGACCTTTATCCTTCAGTAATCCAGCTTTCCTTTCATCAACAAACTTCCCAAGAGATTTCTCAACCACTCTGTGCAGAACAAGCAAAAAAAATGTAGCAAGTAAGAACATATATCTTATATATGTGTGTGTATCTAATAAACAAATATGAGTTTTGCTGATGTGGGGAGTGAGTTCTGCCACGAAAACTTAAAGAAGATGGAATAGATTTCCTTTCGTGTTCTTTAAATTCTATAACATAACAAGCATATACCAAAGTGCCACCGCATTGTTCTTTATCTATCTATGATCGGGCGTTTGTCAGGAACTTATACAGGAAATAATGAAAATTTTGACTTGTATTACGCTGTTTAGCTAATATATAATTTTCATGAACAACATATGGCCTATATAACAATAATGTCAATGCATCAGTATTCTATATTTATACTATTTGCGAATTGCTATGCATACTAGAGTTTGTTAATTTCATATAAAGGGATGTCTTTGTATGGGTAAGTCATTCAGTTGGTGTTTCAATGAGGTTTTCCAGATACAAAAAATCTAAGTGTTTGTTTTTTTCCATATTCATAGGTTGACTACGTAAGTCGATTTATAGATATTCAACAGGATTGATTATGTAAGTCGATTTACATGTTTTTAGCGATATTACAGCAGAACTGCGTCGACTGTTGTTAGAACTCACAGATGTAATTTTATCATTTTACTTGGTCATATAGATAAAACTTTCTAAAATATCACATATCTGTTATTTCAACATGTAACCAATACAGATAAACACATGCGATGTCAGAAAAAACAACCAGCCCCTAAACCCCGGTTCGAGCTTCCACTTCCCATTCTCGAGTGATCAATAACACAAGGATTGAGTTACCAATCCTAAAGAAGACATTTTAATGACAACAATAGATATTTTACTGAAGACGTTAATCTTGAATTGAGGAGATAAGAATCATGACGGGTTATAGATAACTCTTGATGAATTATTTATTGAGTCTTTTATATTTTATTTAGAGATAATTATTAGTTTAAACTAATAAAGTTTATCTAGGAGCCTATTTATTTATTTAATAGAATTTGAGTCGGGTTAGGACTAGAATGAGTTTTAGTATAAACAAAGGGTTAGGGTTATTGTATTGGTGTACTTTTCATTGATAAATAATAAAAGAGTCGAACGAGTTCGTTCAAACCGTGTTTTTGTATTTGATCGAAGGGCCTGATTTCCAGCATTTACCAACTCGGTTATCATACGGGTCTTTAAAGAACTAAAGCTAGTGTATATGTGTGCGTGCGTGTGTTTTCATATTTGAAGTGTTAACAGCACTGAGTTGTAACAAATAATCTTACTCTTGAACAGTATTTAAGCCTGGTTGCTTCTGCCATCCATCAAATGATCCACCGTGATACGACAGAACTATCTTAAAATTCATTCGCGCCCACCGTCCCGCTCGTTTTTGAGCAGGAGTAACAACATATTCAGAAGGTTCTACAACAGCATTATCATAAATGTTCTGTGTCTGCAAATATATCATTCATTAACCATATCCTTTAAGTATGAACTTGATTATATATGTCTAATAAACATAAATCAATCAAATACTATTATACTACTAACCTTGGTTCCAAACAAGTGATGCAATGCAATCTGACCGTTGACCAGGTTAGAGTAAAAGTTGACCACTTTTTCCCATGGTCTGGCATACATGAACACGTAAGACTCCCTGCATTAGGTCAAAATTGGTAATGATATAAGTTGAAGTTAATTAAAAGCTTGATAATCACATAGAAAACAAGATGATATGAATTAAAGTGAGCAGACCTAGAAGTCCATCGAGAGGAGTTGCAAGAATCGGTGTGGTTATAGTGTAAATAGTCTTTGGTTTGGGGGTGGTTGTTTGTGGTTAGGTTATTGTCCATTGAGAGGACCAACTTTCTTCTTCTTCTTCTTGTTACGGTGATTTCAGATTGTAGTAGTTGTACGGCCACCGCCCACGGCCGTTGTTGGTAGGCTAATATCATCCAACGCTCCGCCCTTGATGGCGGCTTTACACTTTTGACTTACACCTCTTGATACCGAATGTTTTTTTTTCTCTTTAATAAGTTAGTAGTGGGTTACCACGCGCGTTTTGCGACGGGTTCAAACCATAGATAAAAAAAAAGCAATCGTGAATGGACGTTTTATGTAATGGTAAAAAACCACGTCACGACGGTATATTCGAGTGTCACAAAAAGTTTTTTGGTTCAGTCTGTGATGGTATCGACACTCGTTATAACCATAAAAAAAATACTTGCGTCAGGTTCGAAACGTGAATAAAATAACCTACTTATGACGGTACATACGAAAGTTAGAAAGACTTTACCTTAAGAAAAAACTAAAAAGAAACGACAATAAATAAGTAAAAGGAAAAAACTAAAAAGTTAGGGTCTAAATAGTAATTACAATAAAATGTGAAGGGGAAAATAAAGTTGAAGGTTAAATAGTGATTGTAACAAAGTATAAGGGTTCAAAATAAAAAAAATATTAATATTAAAGGTCTAAACATGTTATTACTAAAGTAGAGGAGTTGTATGATAAATTTATTAAAAATTGGAGGTGTAAATGAAAATTCTATTATAATGACATTTTGATAATTAAACCTAAAAGTAAGAACTTTTTGTCTGAATCCGCCTCCTAGCTCAGTTGGTGGGTCGGCCGGGGGTTTGCTTAGGCCACCCCGGTTCGACTCCCGGCACTTACGGTTAGTGGGGCGGATTGTCCCAATGATGGATCGTCTCCTACCGAGGCATGGAACGGTCTTGAGGGCAACCCGGTTTTACCCAGCCGTTACCCCAGCGAGTCTCTCGTGTGGGGGCAGTATGGTTTCCGGGCGGAAGTCAGCTTACGCGGCGGCCAGGGCCCAATCGAACATCGCGTTAGCAGGCGCGGGGCTGATGGGGGGTTGTCTTCGACATGAACCCGGTGACCACTGGTCCAGTACATAGAAAGTCACCTTCCAAAAAAAAGAACTTTTTGTCTACTCTAGCTAATGATGTAAATTAATATATAGTATAATAATATATTATATTTTTTTAATGTGATTGAAGTTTAGTGTTCAAAACTTAAAAACTAAAACTTTACTATAGTTAATGTGATGTGTTTTAATACATATATATAATAATAAGTTACAACTAACTACAACAAAGCATATGATGGAGTAGTCTGTCGTTATGTTAGTGAGTCGGGCGAAGACCCAGGTTCAATCACTATCTCCACTAAGGATGAGCATTTGGTATCGGGTATCGGTACCAAACCGTACCGGGTATATTCGATACCGGTACCCACTTTCCTCGGTTTTCGGGACCGGTACTCACTTTTCCCGACTTTTGCCTCTCGGAGAGAAGACCAGGATAAGGAGTAATGTAATCTTTACCTTTCAAAAAAAAAGTTATAACTGACTAGAAAGATTACTCACGCTACGTTTTGCGGTTTCGGCCGATATCTATTTTGGTTCACTATACCAACCGATGGAAATATGCTCAAAAGAATATCAACACATGTTTTACATCGACCAAAAGCCATAAAAATAAATTTAAATTGGTCAAAGGGACGGATTGATTTTAAATTAATTGTAAATGGAAACGTAAATGTTATCTTAAATATAATGTTAATGAAAAAAGAACCTAAAAAAGTCCAGAAAAGAAAAAACTCAAGTACGTCAAAACGTAGATCAACTGAAAACATACATAGTAATAAGCATAAGAACATATTATATTTGTCCTAACTTTTCCGGGAAAATTTATGTCAAAACGTAAATAAAATTGAATTTATACAATCACGTACATAAAAATAAACACGTAAAACTCAATTATAAAGTCTTTAGAAAGTTAAGGAGTTGTAAGTATCAATCTATAAGAATAAAAAGAACAAAAACACATAAAAGACAAGAAAAAGTCAAATGGAGACCAGTATTCACCAAAGTTGCTAAATGTAATATAGTTAATTTTTTTAAACCGGACGGGATATTGAACCCGCTACGATACTTATTTAACGGTTTAAAAACTATTTGAAATCAGGGGCGCAGCATGTGAGGGGCGGGGGGGGGGGGGGGGGGGGGGGACGTCCTCCCCCCGGGATTTTTCGCTCAGTAGTGTTATATATGTAGTTTTCGTATAGAAATTTATGGGTATATACGTTTTCACCCCCCCGGTTCTATAGAAATTTTTGGGTATTCTATAGAAATTTTTTGGTATATATGTTTTCACCCCCCGGCCGAAAAATCCAAGCTTCGCCACTGTTTGAAATCATATATAGTATAAGAGTATAGAAAGCTTATAAGTTATAGCAAAACATTATCTTTAGAATAATAACAGTTATAGGGGTGTCAAAATGGAAAATGGGCAGGTTCGTTGGTTAGTTCATTCAAACTGAATTGTCTTACGTATTTTTAAATGTTTCCAGTTGTTTTTGTGGTAGTTATTGCATGAATGATGAAACTATTGTACACGTTTCTATTTCTACAGCTTGTTTATTTTCAGATGCAGTGTTTTTGTGCTTTCTACTCTTTATACTTGGCTTGTGGCTTGAATGTTGGTCTTTTGGATGTAATTTGTACCAGGAAACCATCACCGTCGCCATCGCAATTCACTTTTTGTTGGAGATTGGAAGGTATAATTGCTATTATTTTGCTCTTTTCTTATGTTTTTCTCTATATTTGATTAGGCCCTCCCGTCCCACAAATAGGTGTATCTGTTAAAGACATTAACATGTCTCAGTTTTAATATCCTTTTTTTCTTTGTTATGTTTTAATTTTTTCTTTTTTTGTTGCAAGGGTCTTCGGCTTTTGGTTTGTTCTGCTTGTTGCTGGGCCGCTTGATGCTGGGCTGCCTCTAGGTTTGCTTGTGTCAAGTCCTTTGCTTTTGGTGTTCGTCTAGAAGGCCCTCTTAGGGTGTGCGGCCTCTTTTGCCCCTGTTTGGCTGTCCTTTGGCTGGCATATTCATATATATATATATATATATATATATATATATATATATATATATATATATATATATATATATTAATTCAACACATAACTGAGAAACAGTAATATAACGGTAACGGTGTTATTTTATTGATTGATAATAGTGAGAATGAGACACGGAATGATAAGACGGGAAATATCTAGAGAGAGAAAGAGAGATGCAAGCCATGGCCTCCTTATCCCGGTGACGCACTTCGACGACACAGTTTAGAAGACGTCGGGGACGGCGGAAAGAAGACGGGGATGACGAAGGCAAGAAGGGCGACCAGACTACATGTCCCGATCACATCCAGAACCGCCGCCCGGATTGGCCGATTTAAGCGACAGAAGTAGGGTTTCGAAGTTGAGATATATAGTGCTCATTTATTGCATCTCTTAGGGTTAATTAACTGTGTGAATTGGCGATGCTCCGGCGAAGGAAGGTCTTTAGCGGTCTGATGGGGCAAAAACCAGCGGCAGCGGATGGCGTCTAGCCGTCTAGGGTTCAGTTGGTTATTCTGGTGACTACAAAAGGCTACGAGCCGGTTCTCTGACGAAGAGGTAAGATCTTTCAGTTTTGTTTTCGTATTCGAGTTATCTGTTAATGTTTGTGTTTCATTCCGGCGATAGGTTCTTTATCTGCCACTAATGATGTTATTTGATTTGGGGCTTATTCATTGTCTTTGCATAATTTCTTGATTCTAGCCAAACCTGTCTATTAACTTTGCTTATTTCATCAATTATTTGGATTTTTGTGCCTGAATCCCAGTTGTTGGAAGCAATTTGTATATGATAATGGAAATATGAGGACTCTAAAGAATATATGTACGTATAAGATCAAGCAGAGATCATTACGAATGCAGTGATGTCCCCAAATTCAGTTGGTCCAAGTTCCAGTGGCCCATGGTAAAGCTGACTTGACCATGTATAGGAATGTAGGTTCAGAGGTAAATAAAGTTCAAACCTTTCTAAACAGTTTTGAGTTTTGCATGATTTTTGAGTGCCATAAAAGCTTGGCGTGTTTACTTTTGTTTTTGAAGGTTGTTTCTATTTTTGTAAGGAAGGGGCAATGCGAACGTGCGTCGATTGATGAAGTGTATCTTGACCTCACTGATGCTGCTGAGACAGTTGGTAGTTAAAGCCATCTGTATGCTAACTAGCTATACAATTGTAAGCTCATAATAGTGTATTCATGAAATTAACATTGTTTACTTTATGTGCTTCATTTGCGTCGTCATTCTTTAGGAACTATTCTTCATTTATGTTTTGATTTTAATTATTTCTTTAGTCAGTTATAGTATATCTCTCCCGTGTGCTTGAGTCAACATTGACTACACTAGGTGTAAAAAACAATCTTTTCTAACTGAATGGTACATCTATATTTCTTACATCTTATGTCCGTACACTTAATAAACTTTTAAGCAACCATATGTAGTTCAAACTTCATCTCCGAATTCGTTAACTTAGACAACTCACCTAAGATATAATGAAGTGGACATCAAATGAATTATTAATATTATTTTAATTGGGCTGTTGATAGCTTTAAATGTAATGGTATCTTTGTGGTGCAAGTATATGGTAGGCCTTTAAGAAAAGGAGTTAAAAGGCGCTATGATGATCGTTCTTCTATGCTTCCTTCTAAACGCATCAAACCCTCTGGTTCTGTTGTAACCTCTTATCTAATAACATACTAGGTAGCTTCAGTTTGTTTATTTATAGAAAAAGCATGCATCAAGTTTTGGAATTTTGATGTGTAGAATGTATGCTTACTTATATCAATTTTGAAGTCGAGATTAGTAGATTGCTTGCTCTAAGCTTCCAGCGCGGAGCGCGGGTGACGCTTACTAGTTAAAAGCATATCAAAGAGCTGTCAAGATCTTTTCCTTTTGTGTTGGTTGGAGTCGCTATAAAAGGCCTGCAGCCCTCTGTCTTCATCATCGACTTATTCACCTTTTCATCTTTTAATTCCTTTGTTCTTCTTACAAGTTGTTCGTAAGAATTCATTAAGTTTCTGTACTATCATCACAGTGATTTCTTTCATTTAAATTAGTGAATCTGTGATGACAAGAACATTTGTATGTTGAGTTCGTGTGCAAATAAAGTTCCTGCAGTTCGATTCCATCTCTGGCCTTGAGTTTCTGACATGGTATCAGAGCTCAAAGGGTGATTCACGATTTCTTGGTGTCTTTCCGCTGCTGATTACTGTCGTTTATCCGGAGCTCTGAAATTAGGGTTTCTGATCTTCCTCGAATCTGGATTGTTCAGTTGTCCGGCTGTTCGTAGGATCTGGATTGTTCCCTGTTCGTGGTGCAGATTTTGCTCTCTTTGTCTCAGAGTCTGTAACCCTAAGCGAAGGTTACAAGTGTGAGTTGTTTCTTGGCGAACCCTAACTTGGGAAAACCCCTCGGTGAGATCTTTCTTTTTTCTCCTCACTAGTGTTAAGGTGTAGGTAAAAGGCTCCTGCACTAAGACATGCGCTGGCACCTATTGAGTGACGAACCAGCGATCGGGAACACTGGTGCAGTTTCGCCGACTCTTTTCTTCTGTTTCTCTCTATTTCTTTCTGTTTGTTGGTGTCATATTAATTATCTACCTGTTGTCTTGGTGTTATCCTGTGACTTGTTTTTGCTGGGCCTGTGTTTATTTCTATCTTCTTGTTTTCTGTGCTGATTAACTATGGATAATACAAACAAGTCTGAGTCATCTCTCACTTTAGTTAGCAAACTTGATGCTAGTGATCCACTTTATTTGCATGCCAGTGATTCTAGTGGTCTTACTGTTGTTAATATCAAGTTGAAAGGAACAGAAAATTATGTGGTTTGGTCGAATGCTATGCATCTTGCTTTAATGGCTAAGAATAAATTAGGGTTTATTGATGGATCCTGTAAAAGGTCAACTACAGATGATGTCTTAGCTAGTCAGTGGGATAGGTGCAATTCAATTGTTCTAACTTGGATTTTAAACTCTGTCTCTGATGAACTATATGTTGGTCAAGTTTATTCTAAACTTGCATCTGAGGTGTGGGACGATCTTAAGGAAACTTACAATAAAATAGATGGCTCGGTTGTCTTTGGCTTATTTCAAAAAATTAACTCTGTCAGTCAAAATGGTGCTATTGTTTCTGAATATTATCACAAAATTAATACTATGTGGAAACAATTTGATGCTATGCTACAATTGCCTTCTTGTACTTGTCAAGCTTCTACTAAGTTCAATGAATTTAATCATTTAATTAAACTTATGCAGTTCTTGATGGGATTAGATGACGTTTATCAACCAGTTAGAACAAATCTTTTAACAAGAGATCCTCTTCCAACTGTCAAAACTGCCTTTTCTATAATATCTAGAGAGGAATCTCATAGGGACTCAAATAGTTCCTCTAAGGTTCCTAATGTTGGATTTGCTGCTAAAACTAATCAATTCAATGAAAATAAAAAAAACGTTTTACCAAAGTTTCTAATCCCAACTTGAAGTGCACTCACTGTAATAAAATAGGTCATGTAGTGGATAAATGCTTTGAGCTTCATGGTTACCCATCTAATTTTAGACCACGACCTAATCAGAATAACAATCAATGGTCCAAGCCTAATATTTCTGCTAATTCTTCTATAAACAGTACTGTTAATCACTCTGTTAGTGACAAATCTGCTAGCAATTCTTTGAATTCTCTTACTTCAGATCAGTTCACTAAACTTCTTGACTTGCTTAATGAGAAAAAGACTGATGATGGGCCTAAGACAAATGTTGGAGGTAAATGTCATAATGTGATCTCATCTTTAGATTGTTACAAGAGGTCTTATTGTTTTAACAGTAAATCTTGGTCTCAAAATAATATGAGTTGGATTATTGATTCTGGTGCTAATCAGCACATGATCATGTCTAGTGAAAATATGTTTAATAAAGTTGATGTTTCTGATTATAACATAACGGGCAAACAACCTAATGGTACTGATGCCAAAGTCACTATAATAGGTTGCTACAAATTATCCAACTCTGTTATCTTAAGAGATGTCTTTGTGGTCCCTGAATATTGTGTCAACTTAATCTCTGTGCATAAATTAGCAAAGGATAATCAACTTAGGGTTGTGTTTGATGAAGATACTTGTTATATTCAGGATTTGTACTTAAAGAAAACCCTGGTGACTGGTAGACAAACTGATGGTCTTTATTTCTGTGGTAATTCTTTCAATTATGTGATTGCCTATTTTAATAAAGCTGAAACTATAAAGCTCTGGCACTCAAGACTTGGTCATCCTGCTGATCAAGCCTTAAATGTTTTAAATCTTAAAACTGATAAAGCTAATATTGATCCCTGTGAAGTTTGTCATAAAGCAAAACAACACAGGGTCCCTTTCCCTTTAAGTGA
Source organism: Helianthus tuberosus (assembly GCA_030545235.1). Lineage (NCBI taxonomy): Eukaryota > Viridiplantae > Streptophyta > Magnoliopsida > Asterales > Asteraceae > Helianthus > Helianthus tuberosus. Next base: position 28,508,163 of record CM060407.1, on the reverse strand, counting down.
ACACAAAACCTCTAAAGTAGGTGACTTAATTCACTTAGATGTGTGGGGTCCCTATAAGGTCTCAAGCATAGAAGGATTCAAATATTTTCTCACCGTTGTAGATGATTATTCTAGGTCCGTCTGGGTATATCTAATGAAATCTAAAATTGAAGTTTTTGAAAACATTCAAAGTTTTTATAATCTTGTGAAAACTCAATTTGAAGTTAATATTAAGGCTTTTAGGAGTGACAACGGAACTGAATTTGTTAACTCTCAAATGTCCAACTTTGTTAATACACATGGGATCATTCACCAAACATCTTGTGCTTACACTCCTCAACAAAATGGTGTTGTTGAGAGGAAGCACAGACATTTACTCAATGTTGCTAGAGCTCTATTGTTTTAGTCAGGTGTGCCTTTAAAATTCTGGTCTGAATGTGTTCTCACTGCTTCGTACTTAATTAACAGGACACCATCTTCTGTGTTAAATGATAAAACACCTTATGAGTTGCTTTTTGGGTTTGAACCTTCTCTCAGTCACTTGAAGATTTTTGGTTGCTTATGCTTCTTTACTGTCTTAAATAATCCTGATAAACTTGATGAAAAAGTTGAAAAATGTATTTTTATGGGGTATTCAAACTTAAAAAAGGGTTACAAAGTTTGGAGTCTAGATCAAAAGAAATTTACCTTCTCTAGGGATGTCAGCTTTCATGAAAATGTTTTTCCCTATAAAACTAAGCTGTTTTCAAAATCTGATATAGACAACACTGAATCTTTAAATAATTCAAATTTCTTTGATCTTTTTGATTCTTCAAGTGACATAAATCCCGATGATGATGAGAAGGTGGAAACTGATTCAGCTGCTGAGACTCAGCAACACAATAGTTCAAGTGAATCAACACCTCATGTTGATACTCAGCAGTCATCCTCTGGTAATGACATGGTTGACAATCAACATGTGGATGAACCTGAACCTAATCCTGTGAGGGTTGAGTCCAGTAACAGCAATGAAGAATCAAACCTTCCTGAGGGTACTCATACCACCACTAGGAAATCCACTAGGTCTGTGTCTATTCCAAAAAAAATTGGTGACTATGTGGTCGAAGGCAAGGTTAAATTCGGTTATGAGAGAGTCGTTAATTATGCTAACTTGTCTCCTGAAAATGTGTGTTTTGCCTCTAATGTTAATAAAATACTTGAACCTAGTTCATATCAAGAAGCTGTTAAGGATAGTAACTGGGTAAATGCAATGAATGAAGAGCTCAGTGCTCTTCATGAAAGTAACACTTGGTCCGTTGTTGAACTTCCTAAAGGCAGAAAGCCTATAGGTTGTAAGTGGGTCTTTAAGGTTAAATATAAATCAAATGGAGAGGTCGAGAGATATAAAGCTAGGTTGGTTGCTAAAGGGTTTAATCAAAGAGAAGGCATAGATTTTGATGAAACATTTTCACCGGTTGTGAAAATGGTTACTATTAGGTGTATAATCAGCCTATCTGTTCAAAACGATTGGCCTCTTTACCAACTAGATGTTAATAATGCATTTCTTTATGGAAATCTAAAAGAAGAAGTTTACATGACTATACCTGATGGTTTGAATGCCTGTCATCATAATAAAGTTTGCAAATTAAATAAATCTTTATACGGGTTAAAGCAAGCTCCACGAATGTGGAATGAAAAACTCGTGAATGTGCTCTTAAAAATTGGTTTCTATCAGTCAAAATGTGATTATTCTATGTTTATTAAATCTGATAATAATGTGTTCATTGTTATGTTAGTTTATGTGGACGATATTATTTTAACTGGTAATAATAAACAAGAAATAGACAATGTAAAAAGGTTGTTACAATCTGAGTTTAAAATCAAAGATTTGGGTTTGTTGAAGTTCTTTCTGGGAATTGAAGTTATTAAAACTACGGAAGGGATTTGCCTATCTCAGAGAAAGTATTGTATGGACTTGCTGAATGAATTCGGTATGAGTGGATGTAAGCCTGTTTCATGCCCTATTGAACCAAACTACGTTGTTACAAATTTGTGTAAAAAAGAAGAAGCTAACTTTGTTAATGTTAATGAATATCAAAGGCTTATTGGGAAACTAATTTACTTATCTCATACCAGACCTGACATAGCATATGCTATTCATTTTCTTTCTCAATATATGCATAAGCCAACTTCGGCTCACTCTCAAATTGCTTTCAAATTGCTGAGGTATTTGAAAGGAGCACATGGTGCTGGTTTAATGTTTAAAAAGGGTGATAGTTTTGAGCTGTCCGCTTATGCGGACTCAGATTGGGCAAAGTGTATTGATAGTAGAAGATCTGTTACAGGCTTTTGTATATTTCTGGGAAAATCCTTAATCTCCTGGAAAAGCAAAAAACAAAGTGTCGTATCTAGATCCTCTGCTGAAGCAGAATACAGATCTATGTGCGCTGCTTTGTGCGAGGTAATGTGGCTGGTAAATGTGTTACAAGAATTACAAGTTAAAATTGAATTGCCCGTTGAGTTAAAATGTGATAATACTGCTGCTCTGTCCATAGCAGCAAATCCGGTCTTTCATGACAAAACTAAACATTTTGAAATCGACCTGTTTTTCCTTCGTGAAAAAATCGCGTCTGGAATGGTCAAAACCGTTGGTGTTTCTTCTTTGGATCAGTATGCAGATTTGTTCACTAAAGGTCTTCTACCAGCTGATCAACAAAAAATGTGTAAGTCTTTAGGTCTCTCTAATCCTTTTGGTATTAAAACTGAGGGGGGGTGTTAAAGACATTAACATGTCTCAGTTTTAATATCCTTTTTTCTTTGTTATGTTTTATTTTTTTTCTTTTTTTGTTGCAAGGGTCTTCGGCTTTTGGTTTGTTCTGCTTGTTGCTGGGCCGCTTGATGCTGGGCTGCCTCTAGGTTTGCTTGTGTCAAGTCCTTTGCTTTTGGTGTTCGTCTAGAAGGCCCTCTTAGGGTGTGCGACCTCTTTTGCCCCTGTTTGGCTGTCCTTTGGCTGGCATATTTGAAGGTATCCTACTGATATCACAACATATTAAAGGCATATTGTAACACCTCGAAAATTTCGGGTTTAATATTAAATCGACACGTGTCATGTAAGACAAAACGCGTTGAAAACCCGGATTTATTAAAGATGTTTGGGTAGGATTTAAAGCGGCGTCATGTTAAATCGTTACCTCTGAACGACCTTATTTTGATCCCAAGACCCAATTAAATATTACACACACCTATGATGCTCTCAATTCAGTGAATTATTGTCATTGATAGGATTCCAAATGCAAGGTAGGATCCTACGAAGAAATGAATGATAAACCGTCATTTTCGGGTCTTGTTTTTGGATTGAAAGGAAACAATACTTCATGGTGGGGTTTAGAACAATACAAAGGCATTCTTAGAGACCCTCAATTGACAAATTATTGTTCCAAAATCGTGCAAGTGGGTTATATGGTCAAAACTTCAACAAACAACAACAAACAAAAACTTTGATCTGCGAAGGCGTCGCGTGACGCGACGGCCCCTCGCGCGACGCGAGGGGTGCCCAGCGACAGCAGACCTGCTGTTGGCTGTTGTGTGCGAATGTGACCTCCTTGGCCGGTTTTTCTTGCACATACATGGCCCCTAGACATCCCTACACACTTCTTACAAGTGTTGATCAATTGTGGATGGCCCTAGACTTGGTTGTCACTCTCTTGTGGTGCTTGATTCTTGTATATAAAGGACCTTCAAGTGCAATTCATTCACACATCAAAATTCAAGCATTCTGATTATTTGGGGAGCTTGCAAACTGATCAAGAGCCTTTCTAATCATCCATTAATCATCTAGTAAGTTGCCTAACCTTTCTAAATTAATTCTAGCTTAGTAATTAGCTTAAAAGTCAAACCGACGTAACTACGGTTTGACTTCGCGATTAATTAACGATAGCTCAGTCGTGTGTCGAATTAAAAGTACCGTTAGATAGGTAATTATATGGGTATTAAACCCTTATAAGGGCAAGTACCAATTCCAGACCTAACTAGGTCGTTTGTCGGGTCAAACGTTGACCGAAAAAGTCAACAGAATTACAAAATGCGATTTAATGCACGACTAGCGATCCGCGAGGCGTGCAACCTGTTTTAAACTTAATATAACTTGGAAATAAGTATAAAAACTTGTCTACGCTTGCCCGACTCGACAAATTTCTGTTTAAACCCGGTTCGGAACCGAAAGGCGCAAAACTTTGACTTTTGCGTTGACTTCGGTTCTGACCCGTTTTAGTTTGAATTAGACATGCCTTGAAGTCTCATTAGGGATGGGTTACATGCTAGTATAAGTCTCTGTACTTGTTTCATTGATTATCCGATGCATGCACACGTTTCCGTTAATCGCTTAAATTGGACCATAACGCCCTTATGACCATACAACGAGTATTTTGAAAATGTGGAAGTACTAAAATCTTAGTTACTGATTATTTAGCATGTACGTAAATTTTCACGTCAATCGGAGGTCTAGATTAGGAGATATGCGCATTGGCATAAATAATAAACTTTTTATTAATTAAACGGCGCGATTAGCGCATAGCCTATCTAAACCCGATTTTCGGTACCAAAACTTTTACCCGCTGATGTTAAATAATATTTTAGGATTTTTGAAGATTTTTAATTATTTTTAAGCTGGTCTTAAGCTAGGCTTATCGCATTGATTCGGTTAATACCGAATATGCCCTTTTAGGCCATAAAACGAGTTTTACGAATCCGATTGATACCAATCCAATTGCCACTGATCTAAAATAATAAATATAGTATTTTGAACCTGTTTTGCTGATCAGAAAACTCAGATTGGTATTTTAACCCGTGCGTCGCTTAAAACGGCTTTATACGCGTATTAAACGCGTAGTTTAGTATTAAAACCATTTTGCCACGTAAGACTTAATACCATTAGACATAACCTGTTAAGTTAAGATGTTTTTCTGATTTAATCAGACCCGTATCTCAGAAGTACTATAAATCCCTTTTATGGTCGTTAAAATGACCAAAATACCCCTACGGGGCATAATTAGGGAATAAACTCGTTATGGGCATTATGGAAGATATCATAATGATATCACCACATATTTAAAGCGTATTAACTTAGGAAACCTGTTCGCGACCCTTTCGGTTACCCGTTATGCATTTTTCGCGTTCGGTTCGGCTTATGTAACTAGTTTGCATAAACTAGCCGAAACGGGTCAAACGATATTATTTTTATCTCAAAATCCAGAATGTGAATAGTAAACCCATATTAAACAAGTCTTCAAACTTGTCGGGTCTAAATCACATTCTATCCGGTCTTCGCTTAATCGCGCGTACGAACCGTATCTTTAAAACTGACCGGTCTAAGCTTAAGCTTAATTAAAGATCCGTTAGTATTCTAATAGGTTATATTAAACCTTCGTTCCAGATTAGGAGCCCAGTAAAAGCTATCTGCAATTTATTCGATTAAGGATTTATACTTGCAAAGGTAAATACTTTTAACTTATTTTCCCTATACGGGCTTGGGTTACGGTACATAGCGTACCGCTTGATCGAGCATCAAATCTTCCACGCTTAGTGGTTAATTGAATAATTTGATCGGCTCGTTTTAAACAGATGTGTTTACTTTACAGCCTTTGGGGGGTTAATGACCATGTCCCGGATATCCTCGGCATTATCTTACGAGATAGCCACGACCTGAGCACGGGGTGTAGGCGTACTCCCGTGTATAACTCACATAAGTGGTGTGTCTATTGATCTTTAACCCGGAATACGTTCCGGGCTACTGAACGCATAAGTAACATGTAAATCGTTCACAAGATTATAATATTAAATAATTCTCCCAAGTTAAATAAAAATGTTTATGCCATGTGCATCCAAACCAATTTTTAATCATTTTATAAAATGAGTCGGTTGAATGTATTTACCAGTGTAAACTGACGTATTTTCCCAAAAAGATTAAATGCAGGTACTAGGCGAAATAGGCTGGGATTCTTTTAAGCATCAGTAGAAGTCTCGCAAGCTTTAGATGCCGAAGTCTGTTGAACCATAAACAATGTTATTTTGTTTCGATCCTACTGTGGATAAACACCGGATAATTGTGACTTTGTTTACAATAAATAAATTCGGTTGTATCTTATTTTAAATTTGCTTCCGCTGTGCATTATTATATTGTGTTGTTTGACTATTACGTTGCCAACCACGTCACGATACTCCCCCACCGGGCCCACCGGTGACACGTGGAAATCGGGGTGTGACAGGTTGGTATCAGAGCCAACTCTGAGTGAATTAAACACTAGCCTTTTGTGTTTAATCTCAGTTACACAATTGCACATATTTAAACTTTCGAGTCTAGACTTATAACATAGGACAAATTCCACTTTATTCGGTTTTTGTTGTCCTTTAAAACTTTATATTTTTGTTATTGTTATCTTATGTTTTATTGACAGGAATAACAAAGATGCCTCCGAGATTTTTACGTATGCGAGGACGAGGAGGAAAGGGGCCGACCACCGCCCCCAACGACCATGAAGCTGGGCCGTCAAATACACGAGCTCCTACATCTGCCGAGAGTGACGGTACTCGGCGGAACCAGAGAGGTCTCTTTCAACCGGCAAGACGGTCGGTTTCAAACAGCTCTACGACTCCCGCTCAAGACTCATACGGGCCACAATCAGAAAATGAGCCTAGAGACCCCCACCATTCGCACATACCGTTACAGCGATCTATGTCGCACCGCCCTTTTGGAGACCCCACTCCAATCTTTCAAGGCCAGTTTAACCCGGCGGATTATATACAGGAACCAGTGGGTTTTAACCCATTGGGGCCGGAGGACCATTTTTCTGGAGGAAACGATATGGATGAGGAAGAAGACCCCGAAGAGCCCGCATCAGGAACTCCCAACCACCCAATCGAGGTCTCGGATAGTTCCATTTATCACGGGCCACCCTATAATGGTCCAGATAGCTTCCAGGCTATCTTTACTCGGCACGAATGGTATTTTACACCTTCTCACCATTCGTCGCTGCATGAGCAGCCGCAGCCTCACTATTCTCCGCCGCATGAGCAGCAGCAGCAGCATCATCAAGATTCCTCTGGGAATCACCAGTATGAGGCAGTTACGCCACCGCCTCCACCGCCACCAGTTCAGCCGGCGCCTCCACAGCCGCAAAGACATAGGAGATCCGGAGCCCGGATGTCCACACGAAGAGAAGAGTTTCACTTTAACTCTCCTCTACAATCAAGTGGCAGAAATTATCAGCCGCTTCCAGAAGTTCCACAGATGGGTGGACCATCAAACCCCTACGCGCAGCAACCGCCACCAATGGGTTTCGATAATCAGATACCAGCATACACGGGTCCTGCGATGTACAACCCGTTTGAGCCACCGACTCACCCTAACCTCGGATACGCTGAAGCCGACCCTTATTTGGTAGCAGCTAATTACAACGCCCTTAACCAGGAGGGACCGTATGGAGGTCCTTGGGGAGTAGGCTACCCAGCACAGGGATACCAGATGCCTACACAACCCCCGTACTACCAACAGCCCCCGCCGTCTCTGCAAATGTCGCCACCACTGCATCAGGAAATCCTACAAAGTATTAGGGAGGTGCGGCATGAGGCACGGGAAGACCGAAGGCGTAACCAGGGGATGTTCAAGACCTTGACAAACTTAATCAAGGGAAAGAGCAAGAAGGATCAGTAAATCCTTTATGTATGTATGTCTACTTTAAAATTAAGTCCCTGCGTGGACATTTATGTGTGTATGTAGTCCCTGCGTGGACATTTATCTTTGTACCTAGTCCCTGCGTGGACATCTATTTAAGTAATCAGTCCCTGCGAGGACTTGTGTTTTAAATTTAACCCCTGCGCGGGTAAGTACTTGTTTGACACCTACGTGGGAAATTGTTTGTGTGAAAAGACCCGTTTAGGGCAATATGTAACCTACAGGTAATTAATGGAATGTTTGTTTTATAAATTTCATGTTTGCCATTATGTGCATATATAAATTATAAATGAAATAAATAAATTAAAATCATTCCTTTTAAATTAATCTGCCTATGAAATTTATTTAATTATGGATCTTAAAGTGTGAAACCTAGCCACGTGTCAAATATAAGACCGGGCCAAAATGGTAAGACCTGTTTAAAAGATTCAATTCCCTGTTAACATCTTAAAACATGTTAACGCTCCTGGCAGAAGTGATTCGTTAAAATCACATACGTCATGTTATAAAGGAATTCTTTAGAAGATTCCTAACCCAGTTTAATGATCTCTAAATCCTGGGTACATCATCAATTAAGATGATCACATTTTACCATACGTGGTAATAAAATGCCTACGGGCCCTGTTCATTTCCATATGAGCCAAAAGACAATGGCAGCTTTGACTCCCTGTCTAGTAAAGGTAATGAACTAGGTTCAAACCTTAAAAGTTTTGATTCTCTGAAGTCATAGCTTAAAATTTAAATTGTCCATGTGACCAAGCCTTATGTGCTAATATATATTGTTATTGTTTATGTTTAGGATAAATTTTAATTAAAATCCTAAATTAATACGATTAATAAGTTAACCAAATATGGTCTCTGTTTACCATGGTTAACGAATTACCCTAAGGGGTAATTCCATAATAAACTCCCAAATAAATTATTGTCCTTGTTTTCTGCAACAGTTCAATACAAATGGCTAACTCTAATGAAGTTAATAGCCATCCTGTGGAGCCGAATGAGAACGCCCAGATTACATTAACGGGTGCCGAGTTAAAAGCAATAATAGACGGTGCTGTTACTCAAGCTTTGGATAGACAGTATGAAGAATACAGTAGTACCCGAAGTAGGACTCACTCTGTATCCCATTCAAAGCCAAGGACACATTCAGAGGCTCATAACAAGCCTCCTCCCAAAAAGGATGTGCCAAAGAAAAACGGTGATGATCGCCAGTCCACCAACCACCAAAGTAATCCATCTCAGCAGTTGGTACTGCATCAGGGACACCGTAACAAGGGTTGCACATATAAGTACTTTGTGTCTTGCAAACCCAGGGATTTTACGGGAGAGAAAGGAGCCGTAGACTGCATGACGTGGCTAGATGAAATGGACACGGTCGTGGACATCAGCGGATGCGCTGAAGGTGATGTGGTTAAATTTGTCTCATAGTCCTTCAAGGGTGAGGCGTTAGCTTGGTGGAGATCTCTGATGGAGGCCTCCGGAAAGATCCCGTTGTATAGCATGACGTGGGATCAATTCATCGCCTTGATCAAGGAAAATTTCTGCCCTCAACATGAGGTGGAAAAGATAGAATATGACTTCCTATCACTGGTAATGAAGAACCTCGATTGCCAAGCTTATCTGACGAGCTTCAATACACTATCCCGGTTGGTACCTTATCTGGTAACCCCGGAGCCAAAAAGAATTGCTCGCTTTATTGGTGGTTTGGAACCCGAGATCAAGTCCAGTGTAAAGGCTTCTCGGCCAGTTACCTTCAGGTCTGTAACTGACCTTTCCTTATCTCTCACTCTGGATGCGGTCCGGCAGAGATCGCAGAGGAATAAGGCGGCCGAGAAGAGGAAGCATGAAGATGATGGTTCGCGTAGGTCGAACAAGAAACACCGAGGGAGCGGTGATCACAAGAAGGGATCAGATTCGAAGAAGGATGGGCATCGCTCTGGAGAGAAGCCCACATGCAAAACTTGCAAGAAACAGCACTTTGGAAAGTGCAGATTCGAATCAAACTCGAATAACGAGTCAAGGTCTTTTGCTTGCGGTTTATGCAAGTCCAAGGAACACAAAACCTTGGATTGCAAGAAGATGAAAGATGCAACGTGCTACCGTTGCAATGAAAAGGGCCACATAAAGACTAACTGCCCTAAGTACAACAAGAAGCCTGAGGAGGCTAAGAAGACTAACGCCAGAGTCTTCAGGATGGATGCGAAGGAAGCTGTGAAGGATGATAACGTCATAACAGGTACTTTCCTTGTAAACGATGTTTTTGCAAGAGTACTTTTTGATTCTGGCGCAGATAAGTCCTTCGTAGATCATAAATTTTGTAAATTGTTGAATTTACCGGTCAAAACCCTAAAAGTGAATTATGAGGTAGAGTTAGCAGATGGTACCATTGAAGCCGTCTCTACTGAGTTAGATGGATGTGCTATATCCATTAAGAACCATTCTTTTCCTCTATCTCTACTTCCCTTTAAGTTAGCCGGTTTTGACATAGTTCTGGGTATGGACTGGTTATCTCATAACCAGGCCCAAATCGTCTGTAACATGAAGCAAGTAGTGATAAAGACTCCGTCTGGTGAATCACTTACCATTCGGGGAGATACCCAGTACGGACTGCCTGAGCACGTGACTATGCTCAAGGCTTCAAAGTGTTTGAAAAAGGGATGCGTCATTTACATGGCACAGGTGATTATTGATGAGCCTAAACCGAAGTTAGAAGACATCCCTGTCATCTCAGAATACCCAGAAGTGTTTCCTGAAGATCTACCTGGCCTACCACCGGATAGACAAGTCGAATTCAGAATAGATATCATTCCCGGAGCTGCACCAGTTGCTAGAGCACCATACAGATTGGCACCCACCGAAATGAAGGAGTTGCGGATGCAGCTAGATGAATTGCTAGCTAAGGGTTTCATTCGACCCAGTTCATCTCCTTGGGGAGCACCAATCCTGTTTGTCAAGAAGAAGGATGGATCGATGCGTCTATGCATCGACTATCGCGAGCTTAATAAAGTCACGATCAAGAATAGATATCCATTGCCCAGGATCGACGATTTGTTCGATCAGCTTCAAGGGGCAAGTTACTTCTCAAAGATTGATCTGAGGTCAGGATACCATCAGTTGAAGGTTATGGATGAAGACGTTCACAAGACTGCATTCAGGACTCGCTACGGTCATTACGAGTTCCTAGTGATGCCTTTTGGGCTCACTAATGCACCAGCCGCGTTCATGGATCTCATGAATCGTGTCTGCAAGCCTTACTTAGATAAATTTGTTATCGTCTTCATTGATGACATCCTTATTTATTCTAAGAACCAAGCTGACCACGAGAAACACCTTCGTTGTATTCTCAAACTTCTATGTCAGGAGAAGCTCTACGCCAAATTCTCTAAGTGTGAATTTTGGCTACGAGAAGTCCAATTCCTTGGACATGTGGTCAGTGAGCGTGGTATCCAGGTGGATCCCGCTAAAGTGGAAGCTGTTATGAATTGGCAAGAGCCAAAGACACCTACGGAGATTCGTAGCTTCCTGGGATTGGCGGGTTACTACAGGCGTTTTATTGAAAAATTTTCAAGGATTGCTGCGCCCCTAACTTCCTTGACCAAGAAGAAAGTAAAATTCGTATGGGGCCCTAAGCAGCAAGAGTCCTTCGATGTTTTGAAACAAAGGTTGAGCAACGCTCCTGTGCTTACCTTACCGGAAGGCGCTGAAGAATTTGTAGTTTATTGTGATGCATCACACACTGGCATGGGGTGTGTGCTTATGCAGAAAGGCAAGGTGATTGCCTATGCATCACGACAGTTAAAGGTGCACGAAAAGAATTACACCACCCATGACTTGGAATTGGGTGCCGTTGTGTTCGCACTAAAACTGTGGAGGCATTATCTTTATGGAATCAAGTTTGTGATCTTTTCTGATCACAAGAGCCTCCAGCATCTGTTTAACCAGAAAGAATTAAACATGAGGCAACGCCGTTGGATGGAAACTTTAAATGATTATGATTGTGAAATCAAATACCATCCCGGCAAAGCGAATGTAGTCGCTGATGCCTTGAGCAGAAAGGAAAGGGTTAAACCCATTCGAATTAACGCCAAGCGTATGGAGGTAAAGAACAGTTTGATAGAAAGGGTGTTAGCTGCACAGAAGGAAGCTGTGTTGGAAGCTAACTATCCTAATGAAAAGTTAGGAGTAACTGAGGAGCAGTTAACTCTTAGCAAGGACGGAATTTTACGGTTAAACGGACGAATATGGGTTCCAATTTTTGGAGGACTTCGTGATGTCATCCTCCAAGAAGCCCACAGTTCCAAATACTCCGTTCATCCTGGAGCTGATAAGATGTACCAGGATTTAAAGGCAAATTATTGGTGGATAGGCTTGAAAAAGTCTGTGGCCGCCCATGTAGCAAAATGCTTGACATGTGCGCAAGTCAAAGCCGAGCATCAGAAACCGTCAGGTTTGCTACAACAGCCTGAACTTCCTACGTGGAAGTGGGAAATGGTAACTATGGATTTTATTACCAAGTTACCCAAGACAAGAAAAGGAATTGATACGATATGGGTTATAGTTGACCGACTGACTAAGTCAGCTCATTTCTTACCCATCAAGGAGACTTATAGCTCCGATATGTTAGCCCAGTTATACGTTGACAAGATTGTAGCCCTACACGGCATACCTGTAGCTATTATCTCCGACCGGGATACTAGGTACACATCACATTTTTGGAAGAGCTTCCAGCAATCTTTGGGCACACGTTTGAACTTTAGTACGGCTTACCATCCTCAGACTGACGGTCAGAGTGAGCGTACTATTCAAACGTTGGAAGACATGCTGCGTGCATGTGCGATCGATTTGGGAGGTAGCTGGGATAAGAACCTACCCTTGATCGAATTCTCCTACAACAATAGCTACCATACCAGCATAAAGGCTGCGCCTTTTGAGGCATTATACGGTAGAAAATGTAGATCGCCAGTTTGTTGGGCGGAAGTTGGAGAAGTCCAGTTATCAGGACCAGAGATCGTGTTCGAAACGACGGACAAGATTGTCCAGATTCGTAACAATCTCCAAGCTGCCCGGAATAGGCAGAAGAGTTACGCGGATCCAAGTCGTAAGGACTTTCACTTCGAAGTAGGTGACAAAGTCCTACTTAAAGTGTCACCCTGGAAGGGGGTGATGCGGTTTGGTAAGAAAGGCAAACTAAGCCCGAGATACATAGGACCTTTCGAGGTTATCGAACGTGTCGGGTCAGTTGCCTACAAGTTGAACTTACCAGAAGAGCTCAGTGGAATTCACAATGTGTTCCACATTTGCAATCTAAAGAAGTGTTCCGCTGATGATTCACATGTCATGCCACATACAGATGTGCAAATAGATAAGAGCTTAACGTTTGTAGAAAAACCTTTGTCGATTGAAGATCGACAGGTAAGGAAGCTTCGAAGAAAACACATACCTTTCGTAAAGGTCAAATGGGATGCCCGAAGAGGTCCCGAGTATACGTGGGAGTTGGAATCCACCATGAAAGAAAAGTACCCTTACTTGTTTCAGTAAATCTCGGGTCGAGATTTATTTTAAGGGGGTGAGGATGTAACACCTCGAAAATTTCGGGTTTAATATTAAATCGACACGTGTCATGTAAGACAAAACGCGTTGAAAACCCGGATTTATTAAAGATGTTTGGGTAGGATTTAAAGCGGCGTCATGTTAAATCGTTACCTCTGAACGACCTTATTTTGATCCCAAGACCCAATTAAATATTACACACACCTATGATGCTCTCAATTCAGTGAATTATTGTCATTGATAGGATTCCAAATGCAAGGTAGGATCCTACGAAGAAATGAATGATAAACCGTCATTTTCGGGTCTTGTTTTTGGATTGAAAGGAAACAATACTTCATGGTGGGGTTTAGAACAATACAAAGGCATTCTTAGAGACCCTCAATTGACAAATTATTGTTCCAAAATCGTGCAAGTGGGTTATATGGTCAAAACTTCAACAAACAACAACAAACAAAAACTTTGATCTGCGAAGGCGTCGCGTGACGCGACGGCCCCTCGCGCGACGCGAGGGGTGCCCAGCGACAGCAGACCTGCTGTTGGCTGTTGTGTGCGAATGTGACCTCCTTGGCCGGTTTTTCTTGCACATACATGGCCCCTAGACATCCCTACACACTTCTTACAAGTGTTGATCAATTGTGGATGGCCCTAGACTTGGTTGTCACTCTCTTGTGGTGCTTGATTCTTGTATATAAAGGACCTTCAAGTGCAATTCATTCACACATCAAAATTCAAGCATTCTGATTATTTGGGGAGCTTGCAAACTGATCAAGAGCCTTTCTAATCATCCATTAATCATCTAGTAAGTTGCCTAACCTTTCTAAATTAATTCTAGCTTAGTAATTAGCTTAAAAGTCAAACCGACGTAACTACGGTTTGACTTCGCGATTAATTAACGATAGCTCAGTCGTGTGTCGAATTAAAAGTACCGTTAGATAGGTAATTATATGGGTATTAAACCCTTATAAGGGCAAGTACCAATTCCAGACCTAACTAGGTCGTTTGTCGGGTCAAACGTTGACCGAAAAAGTCAACAGAATTACAAAATGCGATTTAATGCACGACTAGCGATCCGCGAGGCGTGCAACCTGTTTTAAACTTAATATAACTTGGAAATAAGTATAAAAACTTGTCTACGCTTGCCCGACTCGACAAATTTCTGTTTAAACCCGGTTCGGAACCGAAAGGCGCAAAACTTTGACTTTTGCGTTGACTTCGGTTCTGACCCGTTTTAGTTTGAATTAGACATGCCTTAAAGTCTCATTAGGGATGGGTTACATGCTAGTATAAGTCTCTGTACTTGTTTCATTGATTATCCGATGCATGCACACGTTTCCGTTAATCGCTTAAATTGGACCATAACGCCCTTATGACCATACAACGAGTATTTTGAAAATGTGGAAGTACTAAAATCTTAGTTACTGATTATTTAGCATGTACGTAAATTTTCACGTCAATCGGAGGTCTAGATTAGGAGATATGCGCATTGGCATAAATAATAAACTTTTTATTAATTAAACGGCGCGATTAGCGCATAGCCTATCTAAACCCGATTTTCGGTACCAAAACTTTTACCCGCTGATGTTAAATAATATTTTAGGATTTTTGAAGATTTTTAATTATTTTTAAGCTGGTCTTAAGCTAGGCTTATCGCATTGATTCGGTTAATACCGAATATGCCCTTTTAGGCCATAAAACGAGTTTTACGAATCCGATTGATACCAATCCAATTGCCACTGATCTAAAATAATAAATATAGTATTTTGAACCTGTTTTGCTGATCAGAAAACTCAGATTGGTATTTTAACGCGTGTGTCGCTTAAAACGGCTTTATACGCGTATTAAACGCGTAGTTTAGTATTAAAACCATTTTGCCACGTAAGACTTAATACCATTAGACATAACCTGTTAAGTTAAGATGTTTTTCTGATTTAATCAGACCCGTATCTCAGAAGTACTATAAATCCCTTTTATGGTCGTTAAAATGACCAAAATACCCCTACGGGGCATAATTAGGGAATAAACTCGTTATGGGCATTATGGAAGATATCATAATGATATCACCACATATTTAAAGCGTATTAACTTAGGAAACCTGTTCGCGACCCTTTCGGTTACCCGTTATGCATTTTTCGCGTTCGGTTCGGCTTATGTAACTAGTTTGCATAAACTAGCCGAAACGGGTCAAACGATATTATTTTTATCTCAAAATCCAGAATGTGAATAGTAAACCCATATTAAACAAGTCTTCAAACTTGTCGGGTCTAAATCACATTCTATCCGGTCTTCGCTTAATCGCGCGTACGAACCGTATCTTTAAAACTGACCGGTCTAAGCTTAAGCTTAATTAAAGATCCGTTAGTATTCTAATAGGTTATATTAAACCTTCGTTCCAGATTAGGAGCCCAGTAAAAGCTATCTGCAATTTATTCGATTAAGGATTTATACTTGCAAAGGTAAATACTTTTAACTTATTTTCCCTATACGGGCTTGGGTTACGGTACATAGCGTACCGCTTGATCGAGCATCAAATCTTCCACGCTTAGTGGTTAATTGAATAATTTGATCGGCTCGTTTTAAACAGATGTGTTTACTTTACAGCCTTTGGGGGGTTAATGACCATGTCCCGGATATCCTCGGCATTATCTTACGAGATAGCCACGACCTGAGCACGGGGTGTAGGCGTACTCCCGTGTATAACTCACATAAGTGGTGTGTCTATTGATCTTTAACCCGGAATACGTTCCGGGCTACTGAACGCATAAGTAACATGTAAATCGTTCACAAGATTATAATATTAAATAATTCTCCCAAGTTAAATAAAAATGTTTATGCCATGTGCATCCAAACCAATTTTTAATCATTTTATAAAATGAGTCGGTTGAATGTATTTACCAGTGTAAACTGACGTATTTTCCCAAAAAGATTAAATGCAGGTACTAGGCGAAATAGGCTGGGATTCTTTTAAGCATCAGTAGAAGTCTCGCAAGCTTTAGATGCCGAAGTCTGTTGAACCATAAACAATGTTATTTTGTTTCGATCCTACTGTGGATAAACACCGGATAATTGTGACTTTGTTTACAATAAATAAATTCGGTTGTATCTTATTTTAAATTTGCTTCCGCTGTGCATTATTATATTGTGTTGTTTGACTATTACGTTGCCAACCACGTCACGATACTCCCCCACCGGGCCCACCGGTGACACGTGGAAATCGGGGTGTGACACATATTAACTTAGGAAACCTGTTCATGACTCTTTTGGTTACCCGTTACGCACTTTTCACGTTCGGATCGGCTTATGTAACTAGTTTGCATAAATTAGCCGAAACGGGTCAAACCTTATCATTTTTATCTCAAAATCCAGAATGTGTTTAGTTTACCCTTATTACACAAGTATACAAGCTTGTCGGGTCTAAACCACATTCTAATCCGGCCTTCGCTTAATCATGCGTTTTGAACCGTATCCCCCTTTAAAACTAACCGGTCTAAGCATAGGCTTTATTAAGACCCGTTAGGAATCTAATAAGTTATTAAAAACCTTCGTTCCAGATTAAGAGCCCCAGTAAAGGTACTTGCACTTGCTGATTAGGATATACGGCTGAGTATAAATTGCATTTTTTAAGCTCAGGTAAATACTTTTAACTTATTTTCCCTTATACTTTTAACTTATTTTCCCTTATACGGGCATTGAGTATAAATTGCATTTTTTGTGTTGGTTGGAGTCGCTATAAAAGGCCTGCAGCCCTCTGTCTTCATCATCGACTTATTCACCTTTTCATCTTTTAATTCCTTTGTTCTTCTTACAAGTTGTTCGTAAGAATTCATTAAGTTTCTGTACTATCATCACAGTGATTTCTTTCATTTAAATTAGTGAATCTGTGATGACAAGAACATTTGTATGTTGAGTTCGTGTGCAAATAAAGTTCCTGTAGTTCGATTCCATCTCTGACCTTGAGTTTCTGACAGTATCAATCTACAAGATAGATGGAAGAACATGGAATCTTGGGTGTGAAATCAAGAATACAAGCAACAACTCGGAATCAGAGGAAGAACATGGTTGAAAATGAGAGACATTTTGCGCTTATATTATCTATATGCTCAACATCTTCGACATTCACCTCAGGGCTCCTACTCTTTATGTCATGGATCATGTTTACCATGGCCGGCCCTGAAGGTGGGCAGGGAGGACCACCGGCCAGGGCACGTTATTTTTTAAAAAACTTCGATATGTATATGTAAAAGTAAGTGAATTAATAGGGTATACCCATACAAACACCAATATAGGCCCACTTACAAAACTATTTTTTTGGTTTATATTAGTTATTAGCCCATTGGCATTAGGTTTAGACTTTTAGTGAGCCTAATACCCAATTTCGTTTAGGCATAAAGGCACATTTTTTCGAGCTCGAACAGTGTATATTAATTCTAAGGGCCGGCCCTGTTCGGGACAATACACCATGGGTCGGATCAGACCTAAGCAGAGTAAATTATGACCAACTGTTGGCCTTAAATCCTCAATATTGACAAATGTCATATAACAATAAACATAGTAAAAGTGTTTATGGTTCACGATATAGAGATCCGTCCTCAATTAGAAGATGTGAATATTCAGTAAATATAGTCCATATATATGTTCGTAAATTATGTCATATGATTGTATTCGATTTATTTCCTTGAGTTTTTGACAATAATCATCCAAAGAAGAGCATGCGGCAAGTGTAAGATTTGTAAAGTCATGTTCGAGTGTAGTAGCTCGTGAACCTTTATTGTTGAGGAAGATGCCTTCGAGTTTAACCCACGCGGTTCGTGCCGTAGCTTCGGTTTCAAGAATACGCACCAAATATTCGTCGGACAATGTGGCATAAATCCATTGAAGGATAAGGGCATCGATCTCATGCCAGGAATCATAATTGGGGTCATTCTTACCTGGTGGGTATGTGCCATCAATATGGTTTAAGACTTTGTAAGCCTTTGCATGCAACTTGAACAGCTTTACCCAGGAAGAATAAGTTACCTTGGTACCATCGAGGGTTCTAATTTTGTTCTGGACGTTGGTCACCGTGTACGCAGGATGCAAAACCGGAGGCTTGGAGTCAGACTTGGAGTCGGAGGTTGTATCTTTGTCGGTCATGGCGGCTGTCGTAACAGGAAGAGGACCGGAAAAAAAATGGCGGGCGGCGGCTAGGGTTTCTTTTTAGAGCGAGAGCTCTGATACCATAAAAGTGTTTATGGTTCACGTAATATTTTTGTGTGTCTCTCATTCAACAAAGCATCCCTATGTATAGGGAGAGAATACAAAAGGAAATAAATCGAATACAATCATATGACATAATTTACGAACATATATATGGACTATATTTACTGAATATTCACATCTTCTAATACATAGGAGGGGCAGCTACAATAACATTATCAAAACTTAATACACCTGGAGCTGTCATAACTGCCAAAACAACTGCTTTTACATGAGTTTGAAACTGAAAATAAAACATATGCTATTTAACAACATTAGAGAAATAATCAACCCTTAATCTCATTATAATTTGAGTGGATAAGATTCTCATGTGCTATGACTTTGAACTATGGAGTGTGGTTAGAGCTGGTATTTTCTCAGTAGAAAATAGAAATAAAATCCAGCTGATGAAGGCTTATTAAAGTGATAGATATCACATGTTTATGGGGGCATAATTTTGTTGTATTTCGTCAACATGTTAATTTCCTTTTTTGTTAAATCTTCTTCTTGACATCACATATCATGTTTAATCAAATCGATATAGGTTAAAAAAGTTATACTTTACTTTGTTTTATAATATTTGTTGTACATGTCCATGTGTATATATTAGAATTGAGTTAGTTGATTGACAAACTATTTTCTCATTTATTTCTAACTTTAAAGTTGAATTATGATCAATCTCATATATTTTTTAATTGTTCACGGCAACCTTTGATGCATCAAAACCACCAAGTCTTTCACAGCCTTAAGAAACGCTGACGAATGGAGTGACATGGTAGACAATAAGTTCCTTTTCTTTGACGGCAAGAACGGGTGGTATGTTTGGTTTGTTTTGTTTTGTTTTGTTTTGTTTTATAGAGGAGTTCATCGAGGGAAGTGGGTTTCAGTTGGAAAGGGTTTAAAGGACTTTGTATTAGTCAAGTTTTGTTGGTCATGTGTGATTTTGCTTTATTGAATGGTGAAACACAAGACTTCTGTTTATTGCAACACATAAAAAAATGGGAAAATTATGAAAATGTCAGTTGACCAAACCTGTTTTCAAAATTGTCACGCTCCTGCGTCCTTGGAGCGGTGCATCATGCGCGGGATGCGTCCTTCAAGCACGGGATGCGTCCTTATAGCGAAACCCAATAAAAATGGACACGTGGCCACGGGATGCGCCCTTCAAGCACTGGATGAGTCGGGCAAGTTTCTGAAGAACGCTTCAGAAACTTGCCCGACTCATCACGTGCTCCAAGGACGCATTTCTTGAGAGTCTTATTATTCTCACCCACACGTCCACCTAATACCCAATCCTTTCAGACATACCTGCAACAATTATCACGGTCTCACGAACGTCATATGTTTCTCGTGTACTGGCCAGGTACGCAATCCACATACTAGTTTCGTGCCTTCATGTAATCATCACCTTATGTCCGAAGAATTAGGTTTCGGCACGTGTAATATTTCAAAACTTCATTACTATTCCATCATTATCATTCCCTTAATATGTTTTACCATTACATGTACCCACATATGAATTTACGTACCTGGGTTCAAATTTGTCTTATTACACGCCTTGGTGTCGGTCCGAGACCGCTTTCGCAGATCATCCTCTCCAAATAATCATGGTTACCTTACACACAACATATTGTTAGTTTTCTTTATAAGCATATTCGAGTACACACTTACATTCGCTTCTACCTTTAGATCTTGATCGAGTCTTGGATTGTACGGGTTCCTGGTCACAAGAGCACACGGGTTTGAGTTCAAGTATTTACCTCCTCATACTTGATTTCTCTCAAACCAGGGCTCTGATACCAACTTGTAACGCCCATATTTCTTACTCCAAAATAAGTATTATTATTTACAAAATTCGGGCATGACCCGTTCGTATAATGAACGATTCCCTGTAAGACCAACTTGTAAGAACTTAAATATGACACAGCGGAAAAATACGAGCCCAAAAATTTCTTTCTTATTTAGACACATTACTTACTTAAAGGCTCAAATACAAATGATAAACATTTACAAAAGGGATTTACAATAACCACATTAAATTAACGCTTCAAGACAATACATATTTCCGTACGACCCTTGCTCTGTGACTCGATCAACGCTTGCTTATCTTCGGTAGTGGTAGCGGTAATCTGTGCAATACCTGTGGACATCACATACATCATAACCATTAGTCATTAACGACATCATATGACATGATTCTCATATAGTCCAATATTGAATAACATTTAACAGTAGGAACTTTAATTCATTCAACTATCCTTTCGTATTTTCTTGTTCCGAATTCGACTTCGATACTTCATGAACCCGGTGTTCATGTACCTGCATTTCATTCCAATCTCAAACACACGATTAGCAATCATTAATGCTAGAACATAATGAAACCAGTCCAAACCATTCCTTCATATACTTATAACATCTCGCATCCACAAACGTATACGTTCCTAATTCCTACATACATACAACATATACACCTACATACATACGCACACATTCACATACACACACATAGACGCGAGCCCTCGCTTACTACTTTTATTCACTTAATCTCGCATTTCTTATCATAATCACAACTTCCGTGATATAAGTTTTATACTTACCATACTGCATGCCCACTCATTTCTAGTCTCGATTACTTATAATCTTTCTTCTCTAACACGAAAGAAAGATACATACTTTCATTATCCGGAGGCTCATAACATCACTCGTGTTTCAAACCGGCTTTAATATAAGTTAAGGGACATTGAAAATCATTAAAACATCGAGTCCGGATGCGAAATCAAACAAGAAAACCAAAATTTGCCAGCTGACTGGCGCTCGCGGGGCGCGACAGCCCCTACCCTGGGCGACCGCGGGGCGCGACAGCCGTCGCGTAGCGCGACAGCACTATTTCGACAGAAACTTTCAATTTGCTGCTGTAAATTCCCAGCTATGAATTCCAAGGGTATTTTCGACTTACAATTTGCATAACTTTTGATCTACGAATCCGATTAACATGATTCTTTTTCCTATGCGTTGGTAAATCGATTTTCTAACATATGAGCTTGTAATATAATATCCAAACAAGGAAAATCTTAACTTAAAGCCTTCGGCTCTACATACTCGTTTCAACTATTCAACCCATTCATATTTTTATTATTAAAACTTGCGTATCTCGGACATTCCTCAATCAAATTGCTCACAATTATTTCTAGTTGTCCGTAAGACTTGTCCTTACATTATGGGCTAAACGTCCTTACCCGGGTCCTTAATCTTTACGCGTTTCATTAGCATTATGAAGTTTATGCACATTTATTCAACCCGTTCGTATTTTGTTAAACCATTCTTTTATTTAAGGTCAAAAGCTAAGTCTTTTTGTTGGAACCTGAAGGTTTATACATGAAGGATTGATTAGTTAAAGGATTGATTTTGTAATTGTTTAGTTTATATTTTGGGTCGACATGTATGGGTTGGGCTATGGCCGGTTTCGAGTGGGCCTAGGTTAAGAGTCCATATGTTTAGTATTTAAACAAACCTCAACCATTTGGTTGAGGTTGATCAGCTGATTGCGACTTGAAGTAACGCCGAAAACACCAAGGAGTCTTGTATTAGTCATTGTTCAACTTTGAATGCAAGATTTTCTGGTTTGTGTTTGATCATTATTGTTTCTTTTATATTCTTATTCTTGAATCGACTTGTGATTGTTTTCCGCACTCTCACAAGCTAGTGTTTGATATCATTGAGAGATCCTAACGGGTTTTACAATTGGTGTCAGAGCCAAGAAACCAATCTTGGTTCGGTTTTGATATCATTCTGATTCAAGGACATCTTATGCTACTGATCCAGTTTTTATAGTGTTTGTTTTGCAGTGATAACAGTTTTGGTTGCATGTTCTGTCTACGGATCATTCAATCTTCAAACTGTTCTTAGAAATTATCGAAAGAAGTTACTGATTTTGGTTTGTGTAATTTCAGAGAGTTGTTTGCTGATTTCTCGGAGTTTTGGTGATCAAAGAAAATTCAAAGATTACGATATCTTTGAATTTTTTTTGAAAAGTGCTGAAAATCAGGGATTACGAGTCAACAGATTTATCTCACATTTGTTTTGCAGGTCTCGACTCGCAATCAACTAAGGTCTCGACTTGTCTGCTTTTGGTCTCGACTCGCAATCAACTAAGGTCTCGAGTTGTTTGCTTTTGGTCTCGACTCGCAATCAACTAAGGTCTCGACTTGTCTGCTTTTGGTCTTGACTCGCAACCATCTGTGGTCTCGAGTTGTCTGCCTTTAGTCTCGACTCGCAACCATCTGTAGTCTCGAGTTGTCTGCCTTTAGTCTCGACTCGCAACCGTGGTCTCGACTCACAACGACACTTTGCAACGTGATTTGGACTTGGACTTTGAACTGTTAACAGAATTTTTGGACTTAAAATAATTAATTGATTAATTAATTATGTCTACAAATAATGTTGATTTGGCTGCCCTTAACAAACAACAAGAACTGGATTCAAAGGTTGGAACCACTACACGCATTCCAAGGTTGACCGATGCTAATGATTTTCCGGAGTGGAAATGGCGTTTTGAACAACATGTGAAGGTCAAGGATTCTAAAATTTGGAGAAGTATTATGAGAGGTCCAAGGGAGATAATGAAAGATAGTCCTACTGAACCGGGTTTAAAAGTAAAGAAAGCCAAAAGTGAATATACTGAAGAGGATTTCAGTATAATTGAAGAAGATGAAAGAGCATTGTCCTATTTGACCATGGGATTGGGTCCAGATATTGCTATTGGTTTTCGTACATGCAAATCTGCCAAGGAACTGTGGGAATCTTTGATCGATGTTTATGAAGGAAATGAGGACATGAAGGAGAGCCGAAGAAATTTGCTAAGACAAAGTTTCAACAATTTCAATCATATCTATGGAGAAACCGTTGATAACCAACTTCAGAGGTTTGTCAAACTGGTCACTCAAATGCAGATGGAAGAAATTCATTCATCAAATGCTTCGACAAATAGACAACTTTTGAATGCGTTACCAAAAAGTTGGGATCATCATGTTGCAATGATCAAGAAAACAAAAGATCTTGCTAGGTGCAGTTTGTCAGAAATGATTTCTCATATCAAAGCATGTGAACTAGATGATAAACAAAGAGAAACCAATCATAAGAACAGCATGCTAGCTGCAGGATTCACTATTGCTCCTACTTCGTCAAACAATAACAACGCAGCTCTCTTGTCTCAAGGAGGATTTCAAATGTTTAGCAATGCGGCATCTGCTAAGGCTGCTCCTACTTCAGCAAATGTCTATTACTCTGGGTCTCCTACATAAGCTGCTCCATCACCTTCTACTGTTGTTTCTGCTTCTGCTGTGAATGCATCCTCTGCGGCTCCTACTTCCACTGTGAAAAATGAGATGATTGCTTTCTTTACACAACAGTCTAAAGAAAATCTGGATATCGCAGCCTCTGTTATAAACTGTTTGAATGCATTTGTTGCAGGAAAAATTGACCCTCCTAAATGGTGTGGCGATGACTTACATCAGATTCATCCTGATGATGTTGAAGAAATGGATATCACTTGGCAGATGGCTATGGCTGCATTCAGGGCAACAAGGTTTATGAAAAGAACTGGTAAAAACAGATGGGGTGCTTCATTTACAGGAGCGTCTACAGTGCCCTTTAAATTACGTTGTTACAACTGTCATGAGGAAGGACACTATGCTCGAAACTGCACAAAGCCTACGATTAATAGAGAACAGACTCCTGCCCAGCCCGTAACACCTAATCGAGAAAGAGCTCTTGTGACCACATCTAGTATAACGGATGATGCTGCTACTGGAAGTCCTCAACCACTGGGATTAGCTCAAGCCCTGGTAGTTCAGCCCAACATCAACTTTGATTGGAATTCAGAAATTGAGCGACTGAACATTTCAGCTCTAGAAAATCAAGCTGCTTCAAATAACATTGCTTTCATGACCTCAAATGATCAAGTTTCTGTACCAGAGGAGGAGGCATCAGCTGAAAACTTAGCTCTCATGACCCAGATTCTTTTAGCTCCAGTTAAAGGTCTCACCAAAGAAGAGGTACTTTCTGCTTTCTGTACTCCTGAGTGTAGAGAAAGAGTTGAAGTTTATAGAATGCACAACGCTGAGCTAATTCAAGATTATCAAGATATCAAAAATAAAAACTTTACTTCATCAAAAAACGAAAAACTTTATAAAGAAAAGATTGAAGCTCAGCGAAAAGACATCGTCAAACTCAAGGATGATGTAAGTGTGAAATCATCTCAACTCTTATATGTTCAGGAGAAACTGTGCGCTGTGACTAAGGAACTGGAAGATATCAGAGATAGATATCAAATAAATGAGCTTAATATTAAGAAATTTGATTCTTCCAGTAAATTAGTCAAAAACTTGTGTGATCAACAGCTCGCATACAAGGAAAATAAAGGGCGTGGTTTGGGTTTTAATCAGGCTCCTCCTCCTTATAATAACAATTATACTTATTTACCCATCACTGAGGAGGAGATGATGAATGAGAGTAGAATGACCTATGGTCCAAAAAATAATAAGTCATCATTTAATGACAGACCAATTGAGAAACAGAAGTCTGCTCAAATAAATTTTGTTTCTAAAGGCTCTATCGATCCTAACTCTTCGTCTTCATGTGCAGATAAAGTATTTGAAGTAAAATGTGAAGATGTTCTTGGGAGTGAACCAGTTGTTCATACAAATATTTCTGAAAATTATTTTGAACAAACTGAATCTGATATTGCTTTTGGTCGGTCTTTATTTGCGTCATTTTCTGCTTATGTTTTGTCTTGTCTTGTGAGCCTGATGTTTTGGGCAAAACTGCTAATGTTTGTGTTGAACCTTTGAACAATATGTCTGATGATGAATTTTCTTCAGTTAATGATTGTGAATCTGATGTTTCTAACCCTTTGGTTGATGAAAGTGTTACATGTGAGGTCCCTCGGGACACATTCAGTGAAACCACTGAAACTTCTTCACAAGAAAATCAGGAGTATCGTGATTCTTCTTCTGAATCTGTCTCAGTGGGAATCCCTAATGTTGAATCTAGTGGGATCCCATTGGAAACTGTAGTGGAAATTGAACCTGAATTAGTTTCACATGATAAATGTGTTGATGAAACACATATTGATGAGACTTCTGCATGTTCAAATACTGATACTGATTTTGATAAAGAAGAAAAGGGATTTGAGTTAAATAAAGAGTCATTAGAAAATGTTTTTGAAAGTAAAACATCAACTTCAAATGATGATCTTAGTAAAGAAAGGGTGTCAAGTTGTTCATCAACATCACATGAATGTGTAATTTCTAATCAGCAGACATCAAAATGCTCAGAACAGCCACAAGCAAAGCATATTAGGAAAACCAAAACGTCCAATCATTCAAAATCAAACAAAGATTCTTCTCTAAAGTATCAAAATTTTCAAAATACTCATACAATGAAACGGCAAACATGTTTTAATTGTGGAATTGCTGGACACATTGCCAGAAACTGTGTTCAACTCCCAAGTGCCCAGTTCAAGGAGAAGTTTGTACAAAATCAGAAGGTCAAGTCTAAACGATATCGTTGTTCAGAGTCAATGATGACTGAAAAGACTAAGACAATGAAAAACAACTATCGCCAGACTAAACCTTCTGATCAAGATTGGAATGCAGCCAAACGAAAAAAACAAAATCAACAAAATGATTTTCGAAGAAATCAATATAACGCTTTTGGTAACTACAATTCTCAATGGTCAAACAAGCATTGGAAACCTAAAGCTAAGGCCGCGCAATCCAATCCGTCTTATACATGTTATCGAAATTCTGCCATTAGAAATACTTCGAAGTTTTTAAATAAAGACAATTTAGTGTGGCAGAGAGGTGTGGCAGAGAGTGACTTACATTGATGCACAAAGAAAACCCAGATCCACTATGGGCTGGGTTCCTAAATCTAACTAATCCCGCTAATCGTGCAGGAACAGCTGTGGAGGACTACCGTGCGCCTCTGGTACATGGATAGTGGATGTTCCAGGCACATGACAGGAGACTTATCCCAACTGGTAAATGTCAAAGAATTTAATGGTGGATATGTCTCATTTGCGGGAGGAGAATCAGGAAGGATCACATTGAAAGGAACCGTAAGAAACGGCATTTTAAGCTTCGAGAATGTTAACTATGTTCCAGAACTGAAACACAATCTGTTGAGCATTTCTCAGATTTGTGATCGAGGAAATTCAGTTCACTTTACAAAGAAAGGATGTCATGTACTTAAACCTGGGATTGTCATTCCAGAAGATTGGTTCTTAATGTCAGCAGAGAGACGAGGAAATGCTTATGTGATTGATATGAACAAGAAACCGTGTGAAGAAGTTACTTGCCTATTCTCGAAGATTTCATAACATGATGGTCTACTGTGGCATCGTCGCCTTGGGCATGTGAACACAGGGGCGGACATACCCCATGTCAAGGGGTAGCCCGAGTTACCCCTTGGCTCGGCCGCGATAGTGTAAATTTTTTTTTTTTTTTTGCGTTTTTCGGATTTTGTTGCCCCTTGAAAAATGTTAAGTTACCTCTTTTGAAAGCCCAAATAAATTTATATCACACAACTAATTACCCAAACTTGTAAGCCCAATTATTATAGCCCAATACCCATTCTTTTAACATAGCCCAATACCCAAACTTGTAAAAAGAAAAGAAGCAGAAGCAGTCGAGCAGAAGCAGAGCCAGTCCAGTCGAGCAGAAGCAGAGCCAGCCGACCAGCGACCTCCCCTCCCTCCGCCTTTGCCGCCGGCGCCGACCTCCCCTCCCTCAGTCCCTCCTCCCTTTGCCGCCGCTGCTGCCTGCTGGGTCTATTGTCATCATCAATCGTCCGCCACTCCGTCTGCAGTCCATCTCAAGTGAGTGCTTTTCCAAATTCCAATTTTGTATTGTAGAATTTATGTTTGTTTAATTGCAAATTACAAATGTTTCATTTAGTTTTTTAGTTATAGTTATGTGCAATTGTTATAGCCTTTTAGGGTTTATGTGAAATTGATTTAGGGCTTATTGTTTAATTTTATTTGTCTTATAAAATTAGGGAATTTGGAAGTTGAAAGATGAAAAAACAAACTCTCATTAGTAGTCTTTTTAAACGAAAATTCCAAGAAAATGATGATTTGGGTGCAACTCCTAGTTCAAATGTTATTGACGATAAGCAAGAAAATAAAGATTTTGGTCCAAGTTCAAATAATGATATTGATAACCAAGAAAATGAAGAAATTGGTCCAAGTTCAAAGAATGATATTGATATGCAAGAAAATGAAGATATTGGACCAACTCCAAGTCCAATTATTACTTCGGCTTCAAGTCCTTCAACACGAAACAAAATCGATTTGAATGATCTTCCTTCGGATCCCTCCGATAGACCTCCTATTACTAGTTATCATCCAAATCAAATAGACGACATAAGAAGAGCGTATCTTGTTAAAAAGGCTTTTCAACCACGAGGTCATGACTTTAAATGGACAAACTATTCTAAGGGCCGGAGACGTTTTTATGTTAAATGGTTTGATAAATATCATTGGTTGGAGTATAGCACTAAACAAGAAAAAGCATATTGTTTATATTGTTACTTGTTTAATGAAAGTGTTGGTAATAAAGGTGGAAGAGAGACTTTTGTAAGTGGAGGCTTTTGTAATTGGAGTAAACCGGGTGTCTTAAAAGAACATGTTGGGTTAGTTAATAGTATACATAATAAGGCGGCGCAAAAATGTGAAAATCTCTTGAACCAAAAGTGATCCTAAGATGCGAATGAAAAAAGGCGTAACAAGGAAAGAAGGATTGGAAATCGGTATCGATTAATGGGGTCTGTTCGTAGTGCTGGATTTTGTTTAGAAAATAGTTTACCGTTTCGTGGTCATGACGAATCTGAAAAGTCTCTTTATAAAGGTATATTTCTATCGGTTTTAAAGTTGATTAGTGTGAACAACCCGGATATTGGTAAGTACACTTTAGGGAAGGCCAAGAAGAATAATAAGTTGACAGCTCCATCGATTCAAAAAGAGATTGTCGATTGCTATGCGAAAGAAGTAACCAAAATGATTTGTGAAGAAATTAAAGACGATGTCTTTGGGTTGTTAGTAGATGAGTCTAGTGACGTGTCTTTAAAGGAACAAATGGCCGTAGTTGTGAGATATGTCGATAAGGTCGGAGTTGTTAAAGAGAGTTTAATTGGAGTTGCTCATGTGAGGAATACATATTCTTTAACTCTTAAAGAAGCCATCGTGTCTTTATTAGCCGATAACCATTTAAGCATAGATCAAGTAAGTTATATGTTTCATAATTTCATTACATAAAGATTATATGTCGTATCATTGTATTTTATTGTTTGTTTTTGTTTAAACAGATCAGGGGTCAAGGTTATGATGGTGCAAGCAACATGCGGGGAGAGTTTAATGGATTAAAAGCTTTAATTCTGAAAGACAATCCATCGGCACATTACATACATTGCTTTGCTCATCAACTTCAGTTAGTGATTGTGGCTGTAGCAAAAAAGCATGATGGTGTTAAAGAATTTTACGAAACTCTTGGCATGGTTGTTAATACGGTTGGTGCTTCTTGCAAAAGAAAAGATATGATGTTGGAGGCAAAAAAAGAGAGAGTGGAAAACGAAATTCTAGCGGGTGAAATTAACACAGGAAGAGGATTAAACCAAGAGGTTTCCCTTGCCCGACCCGGAGACACACGATGGGGTTCTCATCATAGAACCATCATAAGTTTGTTGAAATTATTTCCGGAAGTTGTTGAGGTACTTACTTTTATTAAACAAGATGGAGAGACCTTTCAACAACGATCCAATGCGTCAGGTATTCTATCATATTTTGAGAGTCTTGAATTTGTGTTTTACATACACTTGTTGAACGATATCTTAGGCCTCACAAATGCTCTATCAAAACATCTTCAAAAAAAGAGTCAACACTTGTTAGAAGCATCTCATTTGATAAGCGGGACAAAACGAGCTTTGAATCATTTAAGACAAAATGGGTTTGAAAAGATGTTGGCAAACGTAACATCTTTTTGTGAAAAAAACAACATTAAGATGTTAGATATGGCGGAAAGTTATGGTAATAAAAGAAACCGAAAGTATGTCAGTACTAACCGACATCATTTTGAAGTTGAGGTTTTTAATACGGTTTTGGATATGCAACTTCAAGAACTTGGAAGCCGATTTAGTGAGGTCTCAACTAGTTTGATAGAAAATATGTCGGGTTTAAATCCTTGTAATTCGTTTGCTAAATTTGACATATCAAAGATAGTGAAGTTTTCTGAAATGTATCCGAATGACTTTAATAAAGAAGAAAGAGGGGTTCTTACGGGTGATCTTTCGACATTTTATCACACTTTAAAGGAAGATGATAAATTTGCAAATTTAACTGGATTGAGTGACCTTGCTCGTGTAATGGTGGAAAACGGAAAAAATGAAACTTTTCCTTTGGTTTATCGAACATTGAAGCTAGCACTGGTTTTACCGGTTGCAACCGCAACCGTTGAAAGATGTTTTTCTAAAATGAAGCTTATCAAGACGGATTTACGCAATCGGATGGGTGATGAGTATTTGAACAACGCTCTAATTTGTGCGGTCGAAAAAGAAAGTTTTTGTAAAGTAAAAGAAGAGGATGTCATGGCCCGGTTTCAAGCTTTCAAAAACCGAAGAGGAGAACTCATTTAGGTACGTGTTTAAATTTATTTATTACCGCGCTACTATCGTTGTTTCGTTTACATTGTATGAAGTACGTTAAATTTTTTTTTTTGAAAGGTTACCCCTTAAGTAATTTTCTAGATCTGCCACTGTGTGAACATGAAGAATCTGAACCGACTGGCTAAAGGTCAACTAGTACGTGATCTTCCAATAAAAGATTTCATCTTGGTTGAAAAATGTGTTGCTTGTGCGAAAGGAAAAGCTCATCGAAAACCTCATAAGGCTAAACCTGCACCCTCGACGAAAGCCGTGCTCGAATTACTTCACATGGATCTTTTTGGTCCAGTGAATGTGTTGAGTATTGGCAAGAAAGCTTATTGTCTTGTAATCGTTGATGATTACTCTCGTTACACCTGGGTGTATTTTCTCAGTTACAAGAATGAAACTGCAGTCTTAGTGAAACAATTCATCACTCTGGCTGAAAATCAAGCGAGTACCAAGGTGAAGGTTATTCGATCTGACAATGGGACAGAATTCAAGAACGTTACTTTGGACACATTCTGCACTGAAAAGGGAATTGATCGTCAGTATAGTGCACCACGAACTCCTCAACAGAATGGAGTAGCTGAAAGAAGAAATCGTACTCTTATCGAGGCTGCACGAACTATGCTGGCTGACTCGAAGCTTCCTAGTTTCTTTTGGGCCGAAGCTGTTAGCACGGCTTGTTACGTCCAGAATCATGCTTTAGTAAATAAACGTCATATGAAAACTCCTTATGAGATTCTGGAAGGACGTAAACCTTCGGTTTCACACTTTCGTATCTTTGGATGTCCTTGTGTATTATTACTTATGGACTCTAATGGAAATTTTGAGGTCAAAGGGGACGAATGTTTCTTTGTTGGATATGCAAAAGGCTCTGCCTATAGGGTATACAACAAAGTAACTAAAAAGGTCGTCGAGTCGTGCAACATTGAATGGCTTGAAGAAAACGCTACGGATGTTAGAGTTGGACCAGATTGGTTATATGATTATTCTGAATTGTTTAAATCATTTAATGTTTTGTCAAGTGATTTTTCAGATGCAGGTGTGTCTATTCCAAAACAACCGTTTTCTTTTGAGGACACTGAAGAAGAAGAACAGACAGAAGGAAGCGTCAGACATCATACCATTGATCCGCCGGGAATGGTGTTTACACAGCATCCTCTGCCACAACAAATGTCTCATCAATCTCCTGAAGGTGCACAATTCAGTGAAATTTCAACTAATGCAGCTGGATCAGAACTGTTTGCTGATCCTATTCCTGAAGAATGTACTGTTACCACTCCTGTCAGTCACAGTCCGGTAGCACCTAATGAGGGGGAGTCAAGCAACATACACACATCTCTAGACGAGACGATACCTGAATTTGCCATACCAACAAGTGTTCAAAGAAATCATCCTATTGAGAATGTGATAGGTCCTGTGAATACAGGAGTTCAGACCAGAAGCCAATCAGGAACCATTAATTTGTGCTTATATTCTAGCTACATTTCTCAAATTGAACCTAAAACGATTGATGTAGCGTTGCAGGAACCAGGATGGGTTGATGCTATGCACGAAGAGCTAAATCAGTTCGAGAAGCTAGGAGTATGGAAACTTGTGGAGTTGCCAAAAGGAAAACGCAAGCTTGGAACTCGCTGGGTTTTCAGAAACAAGCAAGATTCTGAAGGAGTTATTGTTCGAAATAAAGCACGATTAGTGGTCCAAGGATTCAGGCAGATAGTGGGACTGGATTATGATGAAGTCTATGCCCCCGTTGCTCGACTTGAAGCAATCCGGATTTTCTTAGCATATGCATCCTTCATGGGATTCACTGTTTACCAGATGGATGTCAAAACGGCATTTTTGTACGGAGAAGTGAAGGAAGAAATTTTTGTTGAGCAACCCCCGGGATTTATTCATCCAGATCATCCAGAATATGCCTACAAGCTCGACAAGGCATTGTATGGGTTGCATCAAGCACCTAGGGCTTGGTATGCAACTTTGACAGAACATCTTCTGGCTCATGGGTACTCACGCGGCACAATAGATCAGACTCTGTTTATCAAAAGAGTGGGCAAGGATCAAATCTTGGTTCAAATTTATGTCGATGATATTATCTTTGGGTCTACAAGTGAGGAGCTTTGCAAGGATTTTGAGAGAGTTATGCAAAAGAAGTTCGAGATGAGTGCACTTGGTGAAATGACATTGTTTTTGGGTTTACAAGTTAAACAAGATTCACGGGGAATTCTAATTCATCAAGGGAAATATGTGGACGATGTGCTGAAGAAATTCAAGTTCACTGACGCTAAACCGGCAGAAACTCCAATGGCAGAAAGACCGTTGTTAACTGAAGATGCTGAAGGATCCCCTGTTGATCAACGACTTTATAGGTCTATGATTGGATCGTTGATGTATCTGACAGCTAGTCGTTCTGACATCATGTTTGCTGTCTGCAACTGCGCACGATATCAGGCTAATCCTAAAACTTCTCATCTTACTGCTGTTAAACGAATCTTTCGGTACCTTAAAGGCCGACCCAGGTTTGGTCTGTGGTATCCGAGGGATTTGAATTTTGATCTGTTTGTGTTTTCTGACAGTAATTTTGGAGGCACTGACAAGGACAGGAAATCCACCTCTGCTGGATGTCAGTTTTTAGGTGACAGACTCATTTCTTGGCAATGCAAGAAGCAACAAACGGTAGCTATTTCCACAGCTGAAGCAGAATATGTTGCAGCTTCGGCGTCTTGCTCTCAAGTGGTGTGGATGCAACATCAATTGCAGGACTACGGTTTGACTTATCTTAAGACTACCATATACTGTGATAATGATGCTGCCATACAAATTGTGAAAAATCCTGTTTTCCACTCAAAAACCAAGCACATTGATATTAAAGTTCATTTTATACGTGACTGTTTTGATAGAGGTCTTATCAAACTTGAGCCAAGCTTTACAGGCAGTTATATGAAAAAGGTCTAGAGAGATGAGTTTAGGTCACTTAAAATTATAGGTCACTTGGGCCAAGCTTTAGGCCATGTGGGCCAAGCAGGCCCAAGGGGAGCCCATATAGGGAATTAGGCTTGAGTTAGTATATAAACAAGTTTTTAACTTGTTTTAGGTTTGGAACCTCATTGTTACAGAATTCCTAGAGAGAGCTAGAGGAAGGCGATTGTTTGTGAGCACTTGTACTAGACGGTTTTGCTAGTTGATAGTAATAGAATCGTGTGCAAGTGTTTAAAGGTGATTCGTTGTGTTCTTCGTATTTCATATTTTTTGTGTTTATTCTTGAATCACATCAAGTTTGGATTCCGCACAAACTTGGTGTTGTTTGATATCATTGAAAGATCCGTTTCACGGGACTTACACTTTTGACCATTAACCTAAGTCCCCATTCTCGGTTGGCGCACTTATGTGCAATTCTACCCATTACCAGGTTACAATACCGTAGCATTACTTAGACATCAATCCGTCATATCATTACAACTTTATATTGTCCCGTTCGGTCTACTTAGCTAAAATTACCGATTTCATACAACCAAAACCAAAACCATATCAAACTTCAATCATCACCATGCTCAATTAACTAACGCTACCTTAAACAAAATAAGAAGTGATTACGAAAATCACTTACCTCGTGCGTCCGAGTTCATGCATAGCTTCTGTATTTACCTTTGACCCATTGCCCTTCCATGCTCGTGTCCATGTTGACATGGCTCCTACGCTTTCAGGTTATCATCAACACATTCTTGTTAGCATACATCATTGTACTTGATAACGAGCATACATTTGCATAATTTCATATTCAACTTGCATTAATCATTCATTCACTAACATGTATAGTTTATTTCACTGAAAATAGGCTGTTTGGGGACGTCCGTTTACTGTACTTACGAGCTTGCAAAAATTACAATCTTTTTATGCGACGTGCCCCTCGGAGGGGTTATCCTTCTGTTAAATTTTTAGAGTCTAAATCTCTACCAAAAATTTATAAAAATTCATTTACTAAGCTGCAATCAGATTCGTCACTTCTAACTACAGCTTACGAAAAAATTCATTTATAATTCCTCGTTTATCCGATTGACGAAATTCCAGTTGGAGATTTTTCTAATCACCTGAAGCTACATACAGTAAAAATTTGAGATCATAACTCAATTCCTAAATTGAGTTATGATATTCGTAATGTGCTGCAAATTCTGCCAGAAAACGCAGCCTGACCTTCGATACGGAAAAATTCATAAAACGTTCATTTTTTGTCGAAAAAATGCAATTTCAGTTGGGTTTGAAAGGGTTTTCCTGGAAGTTCATAAAAACTCAACAAACATCAGTTTTTGACAAGATTTGACCTGGTTACAGCCAATTAAATTCGGCTGTAACTTTCTTGACAAATTCTGTTTCATCACCCGAATCCCACAAACGATTAAAGTGTTACATCAATCAAGCATATAGCACATTCTTAGAATATACTTCTACTTAATCACAAATGAACTACTTTCACATATGGCATTTTATCAAGAACATACTTCTCATGATATTTTATTACTAAATACATCATGTCTACATCCTATGCATATTCATTCGTTATTTACATCCAATCTCATCTAATCATCTCACTTATGCATTTCATCAAACACTTGGTGTGCATACCATTTTCAAAGCATAATGTACAAGTATCATATGCATAATTTTACTAAATCACATCAAGATTAACAAGAACATCAAATTCAATCGAATTTCATATATCCTTCCATCTAATTCAATTCCAACTAACAAGTTATCATTATGAATATCATCATACATAACCCTTATACTAGTTTACACAAGAATTCCTCATTACATCTCATAACACTCCTACTCTAAGGGGGTTTTCACTTCTAATCATAAAGAACATCAAAATTCAAGTATAATTCAACTTTTATATAATGATTCTATCAAATGTTAATACTTAACTTCATTCAATTTCACTGATTGATTGTAACCCACTTATGAAAGTTCATCAAATCATAAAATTCAACTTACCTCTTGTTAGACTAGCTTAGATGAACAATTCTATGTGTTCATGCAGTGATTTAAGCCAAGATTTCCCTTCAATTTTCCTGATTTTGTGAAGATGAGGGAAAACCCTTCTTCCCTTCTTGTTCCTGGAGACACCCACCACACACAGTGTGTGTGTGGTATATTTTTTTTTTGTTTTATCAATTTAACTTTCATTCTTTACACCTTCAACCCCTCACATATGAACACTTATTTTTAAATGACTAAAAACTTATTCCTTTTAGTTAAAGTTCTAATTCACATTCTAACTAGGTTCACACTCCTAGTTATTTCTTGTAACATACTATCGAAATATATATATATATATATATATATATATAGTAATTTAAACATACTAACTTGGTCACTTTTCTTTGTTTAACTTAATTACACACATATATCTAAACTTACTATCATTTTCTTACGGTATCATTTTACGGTTACCGTTTTCTGTTATTTAGCATCACGAAAATAATATTATTTTATAACATACGAAATTTGGGGTGTTACACATCCCGTGCTTGAAGGACGCATCCCGTGGCCAGATGTCCATTCTCTAAGGACGCATCCCGCGCATTATGCGCCGCTCCAAGGACGTAGGAGCGTGACAAATTTGAAAACAGGTTTTGTCAACTGACATTTTCGTAATTTTCCCAAAAAAAAATTGTGTTCTTCAGTGGAGTTTGTTTCTACCATTGGGGTTTTTGCTGCAAATCAAGAATCTTTTGCATATCACACTTCCAGTATTTCTTCAAATTGTTTTCGATAACAGTTAATTCATCGATCTCGCGATGAAATGCAGTAGTTGGAGGGGGTGAAGGGGGGAGGCGGAGGCATGCTTATGGAGAAGAGGGTGTAGGGGACGTTTTAGATTTTCAGTAAAACACGTTGGTCCCATCTTAATTCTATATATTAACTCTTTTTTTATTATAATGTTTTAATTGTTTTTTTATATTTTTATTAATGATAAGGACTAGTCATTTCACACGTGCTTAACACAAAAAACTAACATCCATCAACATTAGGGACTATCCCATAAATAAGTGTATAGAAGACAAGGACTATAAGTGTAATTTTAGAAAGTTAGGGACTACAAATAAAATTTCACTAAACTACATGAAATATTCGGACATTTTTCCTTGTAAGTTTTCATTATCCATTACGTATTAAATAATTCGGTGATTAAATAAACTAGAAAAAAAGAAAAAAAGAACAATTGAATCTGATTGGTTGATAACTT
Source organism: Helianthus tuberosus (assembly GCA_030545235.1). Taxonomy (NCBI): domain Eukaryota; kingdom Viridiplantae; phylum Streptophyta; class Magnoliopsida; order Asterales; family Asteraceae; genus Helianthus; species Helianthus tuberosus. Next base: position 28,471,747 of record CM060407.1, on the reverse strand, counting down.
AGAGCACGCTTGCCTTCTTCCTCACTACCATGCTCATTTCCTGCACCACTCTGCTTTTTCACTAAAGCCAGGGTTAATGTCGTGTATCGTCATGATTCCTCCTTTATAAGTATACCATTAACGAATAGTGGAGTAATATCTAATTCAGTGTGGTTTTCTCGAACATTCGATACCGGTGCCGTGATACACAAGCACCGCCCCAATTTTCTCGAACAGTCGACATCAGTGCCGTGATACACAGACACCGTCGGTCTTCGCCACTGCTCGCTGGTATCAAAGACGACCACAACCACGAACCAGCTGTTGGAGTCGTTGTTACCATAGATTCATGTAACGATTGTTCATATATGCTCGAATGAACCGATTCACTTTTCTGGCAATAAAACCTTGATAACAGAAAGGATATTATGAAAAACATAAATGTATAAGTTGATGCAGAAAGGTTTTGAGTGTGTTTGTCAATGATTGATTGGATTATTGGTTTGATTTTGAGCGAAATAAGGGTAGGGTTTGATCTGTATAGAATTGTTGATAAAACCTTGATAACAGAAAGGATATTATGAAAACCATAAACGTATTAGTTATTTTGATGCAAAAAGGTTTTGAGTGTGTTTGTCATCGATTGATTGGATTATTGGTTTGATTTTGAGCAAAAGAGGGGTAGGGTTTGATCTGTACGAAATTGTTTGTTGGTTGTGGTTGGAGGATTGTTGTGGTTTAAATATTGATATCATAAGAGGATATAATTGGGTGATTATGTTTGAATAATGTTTCTGATTTGAATTTGGTGATTTAGAAATTTACTTGTGGGCCCGTATAAATATATAAATACCATTTATATCTATAAATGGTATGGGTGACTTCTTATTTCTATATTCTTTCTATACTCTTTGACTTGGTGTGTTGGTTTGCTATTCGTTTTCGAGTTGAGGGTCTCTCTGGAAGCAGCCTCTCTATCCCTATGGATAGAGGCAAGGACTGTCTACATCCCACCCTCCCCAGACCCTATAACTAGCTTTGCTATTTGTGGGATTTACTGGGTATGGTTGTTGTTGTTGTTATATCTATTTGACCACAACTTAATTGTATGTATCTTATGATTCTATATATATATCTGACCACAACTATGTATCTTATGATTCGAATTTGTGGCTTTGTAGATTGTTAAATCCATGGAGAACTATACACATAAGGTTCCTGTTCCAAGTAGTCATGCGGCGTTACCCGACGGTGCTAATGACGTGATCCACGGGGCATGTCTAAATCCAGTATATAGAGGCGAATTGGCTAAAATATACCAATTCAGCCTTCATGCTTTTCAACGAATCTCCGTTGCGTGTTTGGAGCGTAAAGAGTCGGTTGTAGTGATAGCACCTGCATCGGCTGGGAAATCGATTATTGCAAACTATACAATTGCTATGGCAATTCGAGACAATGAAAGAGCTATTTACGTATCTGTAAGGACCGGGAGTTCGGTTACTCGAACGCGCTCAGACCGGATTAGCAACTACAAGCTCGTGCAGAATCCGAAAATGTAGTAGGAGAGAGAGAAACAACGCAGACACCGTTTAACATCTTCATTCTCATTGATAATAACGGATTGTACAAGATCCAGAGAGAATTTGGCAGGGCTTCGCCTAAGGTGTCAAGACAACAGTTGCAAATGAGAAACAATGACCACCTATTTATAGGCGAACCCATCCGGATGAAACCATATGACTAACCCATCCGTCCGGATGGGGTTATGTCCATCCGTCCGGATGGACTTACAAAACACACTTACACCATGTTTCATCCTGGATACATCACAAAACATACATTAAACTATACATAGACCACAAACAGGTAAATATAGACTCGATACAGACGAAAGCTACAGACATATGCATCTACAGTATCTCCGTTAGAGGCTTTAAGCAATCAGATCTACTATGAACTAAGTAAAGAGTTTCCTGGTGATGTCGGGTTGATGACGGGTGATGTCACACACTTTCTTGATGCAAGTTGCTTAGTCATGACAATTGAGATTCTTAGGCGAGTGCTTTATAGAGGGAATGATGTTATAAAAGAAGTTGGATGGGTTGTATTTGATGAAATTCAATGCATGAAGGATCGTGAAAGAGGGGTATTTTGGGAAGAAAGTATACATGCTTTGCCTCACGCTATTAGGATGGTTTTTCTTTCTACAACCAAGGGGGACCTACAACTAGTTTAAGGGGGCGGGCGCCCCCCTTGAAATTTTTATTTTTAGTGTTATATACCCATTAAAATCTCGAGCGCCCCCTTGAAAATTTGTATTCGCACCCCTTGAACTTTTCAAATAAGAAAGAATGAAGAGAAGTGCATTACCGAAGCTATTCCGGCAGCCGGCGACACCAATGGTACTTAAGGGGTGGAGGGAGTTGCAGACAGTTGTAGAAGAAGGAAACAAGATAAGAGGAATCTAACCAAACCTTATATATATATATATATATATATATATATTATTGTTTTTATTTTTTTTACTTTTTACGTTCTTTTACCCATATGAAAAAGTGATCCTTGTGTTACGGAGTTAGTCCTTCAACTCTCGCGCGATGACTTAGAATGATTCTAAGTTAAGCCTTTCGATTGGGTTTGGTTATGTATGGCAGCGGAAGTCTTAGTTTGTCTGAACACAATAATGAGTTTGTAATGCAATACTACAACAAAGATGGTTATGTATTACTTGAACAAAGTTTACAAATAGCAAGTGTTTACGAGAAGTTGGGTGATGAGTGAGTTATGAGGGGTGAGTGCAAATGATGCCTAACACTCCTATTTATACTACTTAGGAGCTGATCTAGATGGTTCCATATCTAGATCATTCCTTTACAAAAATCTGCATAACAATATCTAGATACTTCTTCTTAAATATCATGATTCTTTGTTGAAATTCTAGATCCTTCCATGGATGATATTTTTGGCTGTTTTGACCAGCTTTTTTCCAGCAGATTCTAGGCCATTATTGGCTGATCTTGAGCCTTACAATAGTGCCAAATGGTTCCAGCAAAGTGTAGGTTGTTTCGGAATATTCCGCGTGGCTCTTAACGCATCTAGACCGCCCCGAAATGTTCTAGATTGTTGTACTATAGGGCTGAATTTTGGCGGGGCGTGACACTTGTCTGAAAGTCAACAACCATGAGAAAACTAAATAAGTATAGGTACTTGATTATTTTGAAGTCTATTACTCAAATTAAGTAGAATTTAATTAATATAAAAGAAGAGTAAACTGCCAAAATGGTTCATAAGGTTTGGTCATTTTTGTCACTTTAATACAAAACTCAAACCTTTTGAATCTGGGTCCATGTGGTTTCAATTTTGTTGCTATTTTCATCCAAAATCAAAATATTGTCATATTTTTTAGTTAATATCCATTTTTTTTTGTCTATTTCTTGTCTTTTTCCTCCCTTTTAATGAAGGAAAAAAATGGTCTTTTAACGTTTTATTATAGCAAATTAAAAAAATCTGTCCATTTTGCCTTTCATTAAAAGGGAGGAAAAGACAAAAAAAAAACTGGATGTTAACTGAAAAATATGACCATATTTTGCTTTTGGATGAAAATAGCAACAAAATTGAAACCACAAGAACCCAGATTTAAAATGTTTGAATTGTGGACTAAAGTGTCAAAAGTGATCAAACCTCAATGACCATTTTAGCAGTTTACTATACAAAAGAATAATGTAAGTTAACATATTTCATGTGACCTTTTATTTTCCATTTAATTAAGTTTGAAAGATCTTAGGTTTTCTATTTATCTTTTTTGAATGGCTAAACTTGCATACCATGAGGATTTGAACCCATAACCTCCACCTATTTCAGACCTTATCCAACTGACCAACTTTTCTATTTATATGCAATCACTTTTTGTTTACTCATTTTATTTATATTTGGTGCCCGTTAGTTTTGTAATTGAGAAGCACTTTTCATTATGTGGAGATGTTTCTTTAAGAAAATCTAAATACTAATAAAAGACTCCATTAAATGCCACGTGTCATTTTCTCCTTCATCATCATAATTTACAATTATTTTATTTAAAAATGTATTTTGATACTTATCCTAATTATTATTATTATTATTATTATTATTATTATTTATAATATAAACTATTATTATTATTATTTATAATATAAACCATTAAAAAAACTTGTCTTGACCCAATTTTGGGTCGGTGGACTGAACTTCAACATGTATCAATAACCAAATGGTTGTTAATTTAATTATTTTTCTTTATAACAATTTATTTCACCTATACTATAATTATTTTTTAACAAGTTACAAGTTATAATATCTAACTTTTTAGAAAGATATAAAACACACTTTTGTTTTAAGGAATTTTAATATTATATATATCATTTTTACTCTAAAAACTTATCAAACTTCATAATACTAGAAAATAAATATCATAACATATATATTATATAATAATAAAAATATTATTATAATTTTATCTTATCATATACCAACTCTGCACAAATCTTATAAACAAAAAAAACAATTGGATTTATCAGACGAGAAATTTAAATACTAATATAATTTATGAAACAATTGACATATCCATAACAATACATATATTCAACCGTGTGATAAGATAATAATATTATTACATTTATTAATCGTAAATCACATTTTTATAATATCATAATGTATATTTTCTCAACCCTTGTGATAAAATTCATGAATTATGAATGTATAAAATTATAATATTATGACTTTTTAACCGTGTAATAAAGATTATATAGAAGTTTATGATTTACATTCTTTTCGATATCCGACCTATATGATAAATGGGTTTGTAGCACCTATAAATTAATATAATAGTCAATCTATTTTTTTTATAGTTGACCGTGTAATACACGGGTTTATAAGCTAGCCTATAATAAAATACTTCAAATAATGTCATATGGCAATACCTCCTCCTCTAAGATTTTAAAAATATTATTCATAAATTTCAAAAATATCTCGTGTCAACAACATATCCTTTCTATAAATCATATAAAATATATAAATCATACATCACATGGTTTGTAAATCTTTCGAAAATTCTCAATTGAAATAATCTGATATATTAGTTTATCACTTCATCCATCCTACACCACCAGTCTCTGTTATTATTAAATTAAATTAAATCAAAAACAAAATGTTCAATGTATAATTATAATGATAAACAATTATCATGTTAAATTTCATTGGTCAAGGCCATCACTCAAAGCAAGAAAAATGTAAAGCGTGTTATTATGTTATAACTTTATATCTTCATTTGTAAATCAGTTAAATTCGAATCAATTATAATTCCTTTTGAGAACTAGAGAAATCACTTTGAAGTTACAGACATGTTGGTTATTTTTTGTCACCGAGTTTTTTTAATATACAATTAAATACTTAGTGACATTTATTTATTGTTTCTTAAATTATAAAATATTTTCTTACTTTAAATTTACCAAATAAAACATAAATCATTTGTATAATAACTATACCACCGTTATTTATAATTAGTATTCATTCACTATTTATTTATAGACCAGAAATTAAGAGGTATATGTATAATACAAGTCTGATCTAAATCACCATACCATCATCTTGCCACCTATTCTCATGCCCATATTCAATTGCATTTTAAAGAGATCATAGATATGTTTTTTTTTTCAGAAGTATTATGACTTATATCCATATTATACCTTCACATTTTGTGAAATTTGATTCGTAAGTATTTTTTATTGATATTTTCTTTTTTCCTTAACCCGTGTAACACACGGGGTGAATAACCTAGTTTGTGATAAAAGAAAACTTAAAACCAATTTTTGATCATTATCTTGCTATTTAATTATTGATGATCTTGCATTAGTTACATTAGGTAATTCGATTAACTATTAGTCTTATTGATATACAATAGGAATTAAGATGAAGCTACGTTTTGTACTTATTATTATTTTTATTCGTAGTAAAGATTTACGTAATTTTATTGTGATTTTCAAATTTCATATGATTTTATACATTTATTGTTTGACCCAACCTGATCAGGCCTGTCCCAAACTGAAAAAAAATTAATATCCAATGATAGACAACCAAGCCTAAAAAATTTCCGCACCCCATAAAAAAAATTATGGGTCCGCCACTGTCTACAACATTGTCGAATGCTACTGAATTTTCAGCATGGATATTCCAAATTAAAGGACCGTTTCATCTTGTGTCTACTGATTTTAGACCCACTCCTTTGCAGCAGTAACAGATGGAAATGAGCAGTTTAACGAGGACATATTCTTCCCGAAGGCAGGAGATGCTTCTAGTGAATCTGATATATACAATATTGTCAAAGTGTTTCTCTCTTAAATTTTAATCTACTTTGACAAGGAACCTGTGAGGCTAAGTATCTGTTTTAGTTTTCTCATCTTCAAAACTTGGGATTGCAAGATTGGCGGGTTGGGTAACTAGTCAAAACGAGACAGGTCAGATAGGTTGTCGCAACCCCTGATCCCTTATCTGTCCCGGGAACGGGCGGCCGCGAGCCAGTTTCGGTGGTATCGGTGTTTATTAATTTGGCAGCGGAAATTACATCAGGACCGTAGTTAGAAAATATTTTTCAGAGTAAAACCACCATATTTTATATCAATTACCACATGGGTAAAACCCAAGTTTCTTATTACAACATGTTTGTAAGGATAAACCATATTTTATTGAATTTAAAACAACGTCTTTTAGATAACTTTTATAGCCACATTTTTCCAAGCCGTCAGTGCTCTCGAGCTGGCTTTTTACTAATTGGCTTTCACATTGTGTTACCTGAAACACGTGTTTAAAAACATTTGTCAGTGGGAAATACTGGTGAGTGAATCCCAGTTTAATCAAGAAACATTAATTTAATTTAAACAGTATTGAGAGCGATTACAATGTTTATATCTACACAATTACTCCATTAGTACTGTCAATCCTGACTTGTGGGTCATATTACACATTGGCTAACTCATTGTCCAATGGTAACGTATTGTTATCCCGACTTACTACTCACAGTGTAGTAAATTTTGTATACAAAACCCCAACATACCATCAGTAACTGAAGAATTACAAAGACTCAATCACTGCTAAATTGCATTGTAAAATATTTAAGGTTTTGTAAAAACTGTTAACAAAAAGGAGATTACTCACAAAAAGGTTTACAAAAAGAAGGATTACTCACATTGCTGTCTTAGATTTTCCGTAAGGGTTTCCTGGTGACAATCTATAATTTACACAAATGCACACGCGTTAGTATAATAACCCATTTTAACATTAGTAATACCCTCCCCGAGACGACATTCCAACGACTACGTCGGGCAGAACCACGACAGCCGTTACGGAACCCTAGATCAATCGGGCAGCGTATCTAATACGTATCCAGGGGTTATAATATTTACAACGGAGCAGAACTTCGTTATTTAGGGGGGTATAATACCCGCGTATTATGCCTAATATCAGAATTTGAGATTGAGAAATGAATTGTGAACGATTTCTGGTTGAACCCGATGGCCTTCTTATATAGTTGCTGAATCTCGTTCTCTCGCGGCCCGCGTAACACATGGGCAGGGCTTACGCGGCCCGCGTTGACTCCAGGTCAATGTATAGCTTGTCCAGATCATCGCCTAGACCCGCCACGATGATGACACGTGTCATCACCGGGCTGCGCCACTATCTTGATCTCACGCGGCCCGCGTTAACTTAACGGGGGTCTTACGCGGCCCGCTTGAACTTAAGAAAATCAAAGGAATCAGGTCTTAACCTTCATACCGCCCGCGTAAGGATTGGGGTGGGTCTACGCGGCCCGCCTCAGCCCAAAATTTCAATTTTTATTTATTTTAAATAATATTTAATGTATTTGAGGCCCGTTTTCGCGTATGGGGTGTATTTAAAGAAGTGTATTTTAAATATATATAGTGAATGGATCCTCTTTTTTTCTCTCTGCCGAAACCCTAACATCCGCCGTGATGCTCGACGATGAAGGCATATTCTAACTAGCGGTCGGAGTTTTATCGGTCTGCATATTGGTTGCAACCTTGATTTAACTCTTCCCTCTATTTGGTTTTTGCTCGAATCCATTCGCTTCTTGGGGACGGTTAGTTTTTCTCTGGTTGTATGACGGGGAGAGGAATGGGGGACGGCGAATGGAGGGATGTGCCTTCTCGACGGAGCTGCAAGGGAGGGAACAAGGAGAAAAGGGGTGAGACTAATATCACGAAGTATTATGTAACCAATCTTCCATTCGGCTGTACACCGTGGGAAGTTGCAGAGTTTTTAGGATATTACGGGGAGGTTGCAGGTACGTACGTCGCTCGAAAAAAGATAAAGTAGGCAATAGATTTGGGTTTGTTTCTTTTAAAAACGTGAAGGATGCAAAAGAATTGGAGCTAAGGATGAATGGAGTAAAGATGGGTAATTTTGTTCTTAAAGTTAATATAGCGAAATTTGCTTCCGAGAACGTCGGGCTTCTAGAGGCCGAAGGAGTGCCGAAGATGAAGAACAGTTCAGAATCTAAGGGTAAGGAGCATTATCATAAGGAGAACAATCAACAAAAATGGCTTGGGGGTAACCAAAGGGTCTTACAGAAAGAGGGTATCTCTTTTGCTGACCTTTTCAAGGGGAGAGGCAATGTAAATGGAGCTTCTTCATCCAATAGTGAACCATTCTCTGACAAGACAATTTTTGTTCCAGAGGAAGTTAGTGCATTCCATTTTCTTCACGGAAGTGCCTTAGTCGGTAGATCGGTCGACATCAATTCTCTAAATAAAATGGATAGATTGTTGTGGGATGGAGGCTTTGGTGGGATCACCATACACTATGTGGGAGGATTATTTTTGCTTCTGAGGTTTAAGGATCACGAAGCTGCGGCGGAATTTTTGTTAAAGCAGGAAGTATGGAAGAAGTGGTTCTCAGCATTGGACTTATGGGAAGGCCAAACCTTAGCGGTTGAAAGGGTTGCATGGCTTAACGTTTTCGGTGTCCCACTGCATTTAGCAGATAACTCGGTTTTTAACGACATTGGTAGGCAATTTGGAACGGTTGTTAAGTCGGCTCAGCTGTCAATCGATGATGACGATCTGTCTATGGCGTGTGTGGGTGTTCTGGTCGGAGACGGAAAGGCAATAAAAGACGTAGTCAATCTTAAATGGAAGGATAAAAGTTATCAGGTGTGGGTGTCCGAGGTGAACGACGTGTGGATTCCCGAGTGTATGGGAGTGGTAGGTCTTAAGAATAATGTATCGACGGAGGAGTCCATTCCTCAGTCATCGGAGTTCATTCCGGTTGTTGGCGGTAGTGGTAAGGTTGCTGGCAGTGAGAAGTCCATGGAAGATGAAGAGGTGGAGCAGCATGCGGGCTTGCATGGGAATCTCAATAACCATTCGGTATTCAGCAACAGGGAGGTGGGGCCCGAGGCGAGTAATCAAGTGGAGAGAGAGCCTGGCAGTTTTTTGTGTACTTCCCAAGACCGTGGAAAAAAAGAAGAAGAGAAGGTCTAAAGTCAAAAGTCCTGTAAGGAATAAGCCCATTAATGGTAACAAAAGCCCATCAGTGGAGGGGAGGCCCAACAAAAGACCTAGACCATCATCCAGTGACCCGTTTGACTTGCAAGGAATTATTGAGAACTGGAAGTCTCTTTCTGAAGCCAGCAACAGAGCTCAAGGGTTATCATCTCAACCTCTTGATGGGGGTATAGATCTAAACCAGAAGGCCTCGTCGTCCAGCTCAGTTATTGGTACAACTCGAGAAGGAGCAACCGAGGATGGGTGCTCTCCAGTGGGGATGGCCGACAAGGTGGGTAATACCAGCACAGGTAACTTTAATTCCGAATTAGAGGCGACTTTAGAGGTGGGAGCGAAACTAGGGGTGTTTCTTGGGGATCACAATCCGTTAGTGAAGGAAACTATCATGGGAGAAGGGATCAATGTTGTTTATCAATGAATCTTCTGTCTCTTAATGTTAGAGGTTTGGGGGGTAGAGAGAAAATTCCTTGGGTTAGCTCTCTGAAAAAATTCCATAAAGTTACTTTTTTGTGCATTCAAGAGACGAAGCAGGGTGATATGGAGGTCCGTGGGTTATCTAACTTATGGGGGAACAGGGACTTCGGTTGGGATTCGGTGAGTTCGGTGGGTCAGTCGGGTGGCTTATTGTGCATGTGGGATAAAAGTATCTTTGACTTCAGTAGTTCTGTGAAGAAAAGAAACTTTATCATTATTAAAGGTAGATTGAAGGGGTCTAACGAATTGATCAGTGTGATGAACGTTTATGCTCCCCAAAGCATCAGGGCCAAGCAGGAGTTGTGGGATGAGATTTCAACAGAGATGGCGGTAGAGGCTGGTTTATGGGTAGTTGCTGGAGATTTTAACGCGGTTAGGTTTCGGGAAGAAAGAAGGAATTCTGTTTTTAAACCGGTGTGTGCAAGAAATTTCAACACGTTTATTCACAATTTGGGCTTGTTGGAGTACAATATGGTGGGTAATCAATTCACTTGTGTTAGAGATAGTGGCAGGAAGCTCAGTAAAATTGATAGGGTGCTAGTGTGCTCTAACTTTTTTAATAAATGGCCGGAGGCGTCCCTTAGAGTTCTTCATAACCTACACTCGGATCATAGACCGTTACTTTTGTCATTGAGCTCCTTGAATTTCGGACATAAGCCTTTTAGGCTTTTTAATTCGTGGTTGCATAAAAATGGATTTGATGAAGTTGTGAGGTCGGCTGCGGCTTCATTCAGTTCTGATGGGGAGCCGGATCTATTTTTAACCAAGAAATTAGCGTTTATTCGGTCAAAAATCAAGACTTGGAGGGATGAAATGATCAAAAAAGAGGGAGAGGAAGAAAAGAGGGTCAGGGACGAAATGGAAAAACTGGAAGAAGCCATGGAAAGTAGGAGTTTGTCGGAAGAAGAGGAATGGATTTATGAGGAAAGTAATAAAGTCCTTAAAGAGATGAGCTTAAACAAGGGGGATGATTTAAGGCAAAGATCTAGAATCAAATGGGCTATTGATGGGGATGAGAACTCAAAGTTTTTTTCACGGGGTCATTAATAATAGAAAAGCATCGAATGCTATTCCTGGGTTAAACATTAACGGCAACTGGGTGACGAAACCGGCTAAAGTTAAAAAGGAGGTGATGGCTTTTTCAAGGAAAAGTTTATTGAAACATGTAAGAACAGGCCGTTCATCGCTTGTAGCGGGATAAAATCTTTGTCGGCTACGGATAGGGAGTTTTTGGTGGAGCAGTTCTCGAGTAAGGAGATTAAGGAGGCGATTTTTTAGTGCGGTGATGACCGTGCGCCCGGTCCTGACGGGTTTACAATGAAGTTCATTAAGAAGTTTTGGGATGTTTTTGAGCAGGATTTCAAAAACGTTCTGGATTTTTTTCACAAAGAAGGCAGAATTAATGTGGGCAGTAGCTCTTCCTTTATCACCCTTATTCCGAAATCTAAAGATCCGGTGGAGCTTAATAATTATAGGTCGATTAACCTGGTTGGAGTTATCAGTAAAGTTATATCCAAGGTTCTTGCTAATCGGCTTAAGATGGTGATTTCGACTGTCATTTCTGACTCCCAGTCAGCTTTTCTGAAAGATAAATTTATTCTCGATGGTCCGCTTATCGTGAATGAATTAATCTCGTGGTGTAAAAGGTGTAAGAGGAAGGCTTTTCTTCTGAAGATAGATTTTGAAAAAGCATACGATAACGTTAACTGGTCCTTCGTTGTTGACATCATGAAACAAATGGGTTTTCCAGAATTATGGTGCAATTGGATATGGGGAATTCTTAATTCTGCTAGATCTTCGGTTTTAGTCAATGGATCCCCTACTTTCGAATTCAAGTGCGAGAAGGGGATGCGTCAAGGTGATCCTATTTCCCCTTTTATTTTTCTGGTCGTTATGGAAGCTCTCTCGGTTTTGTTAGAAAAGGCTAAGGAAGAAGGTATGTTGAAAGGTATAAGCACCCCGAACAATGGCCCGTCAGTTTCTCATCTTTTATTTGCGGACGATGCTATTATTTTAGGGGATTGGTCCACGGAGAATGTGTTGAACGTTATTAGAATTCTTCGGGTTTTTTACATGTGCTCGGGGTTGAGAATAAATCTCTCCAAGTCTAATCTTTTTGGTTTGGGGGTGGAAGGAGGAGAGGTAGAAGCTAAGGCGAGTAGAATCGGGTGTAGAGCGGATAACCTTCCCTTTCGTTATTTGGGAATTATGGTCGGAGCCAATATGACTCTGGTTAACAATTGGAAGCCGGTGTATGATGTCTTCGAAGCTAGATTATCGAGATGGAAGGCGGCATCGCTTTCCATAGGGGGAAGGTTAGTTCTCATCAAGTCCGTTCTTGAAAGTCTTCCTTCATATTATTTTTCGCTTTATAAAGCGCCTACTAAAGTGATCAAAGACCTGGAAAGTATGATAAGAAGGTTTCTATGGGGAGGTTCTAGCGAAGGGAAAAAAATTCACTGGGTAGCTTGGGACAGTGTATCTACCCCTAAAGACAATGGCGGCCTCGGTTTATGCAAGCTGAAGGACGTTAACTTGGCCCTTCTCTCTAAGTGGTGCTGGATGTATAAGACAAATGATAACAGCTTGTGGAGGAACATCATTTCAGCGATTCATAATGGGAGCCGGACTTGGGATTTTCTTCCGACTAAGAAGAATTGGGGAGGCACATGGAGTAATATAGTTAAGTGTATTGCCAGAACTAAGGTGGGAGAGTCCCCGCTGAGGAGTTTTTTTAAAGGGGTTCCGGGTAGAGGAGATTCTATTTCTTTTTGGCTTGACCCGTGGGTTGCTTGTGAACCTTTGAAAGACCTGTTCCCTTGTTTATTCCAGATTGAGTCACAAAAAAAATGTAGAATCAGTGATCGTATTTCCAGAGGTTCGGGGCAGGAGAAATTCGTGTGGTATTGGAAAAGACCTCCCGGTTCGGGGACGGAACTGGAGGAGCTTTCTTCTTTGTCTAGTTTGCTGGAATCCTTCTCTATTTCGGATAGAAAGGATAAATGGGTTTGGCTCGGGGATGGAGCGGAGGAGTTTAGTGTCAAAGCGGTCAAACAGACTTTTATGAAAGGTCGGGTCCCGAGTGATGGTCCGAGATTCGAGTGGTGTAAATGGGTTCCCGCTAAGTGCAATATTTTTGCTTGGCGGGCGAACCTTAATAGGATCCCTACGGTCGAGGCCTTGCGTAAAAGAAACATTTTTATCCAGGATGAAGCATGCGGTTTCTGCTACGAAGGATAAGATGCGGTGAACCATATTTTTACGGGGTGCTTTGCGGCTAATGTTGTTTGGAATGTGATTAGCAACTGGTGTCAGGTGCCGCAAATTTTCGTGTTTTCGTTTCAAGACTTGATGAAAGTACATTTGACGTGTGGGCTAAAGGATCCGGAGAAACTCATTTTTCAAGGAGTGATCATCATCGCGTGTTGGAGTCTTTGGAAGGCGAGGAATGAAGCGCGGTTCAGGAACGATACGTTTAGAATTGAGAAGGTCCTTAGTGAGGTGAAATCTTTGGGCTTTATTTGGGCCAAATATAGAACGAAATTCAGGAACTTATCGTGGGAAAATTGGTGTAAATTTGTAATTATGTAGTTGTTGTTCGGTTTTGGTGCCTCCCGGTTTTCGGGTTGGTGTTTTGTTAATGAAGTTTACGTTTCAAAAAAAAAAAAGAAGTGTAGGGGTGTCAGGGGTGTTTTAGGAGGGTTGTTATATTTTGGGTATAGCTCCTGGGTTATTTAATAAAATATATAGTGCACTCACATTAAGTATAGTAACCCAATTCCACTTTATCCCTACGTCACGAGACAGAACCCCAACGAATTTAGGCAGAGCCTTGACATACGTTACGGGGCACTACGTCAATCGGACAGGGCATCAGTGATCAGGGGCTACAATACTTAAAACAGGGCAGGGCTTTAATATTTTATTATTATGGGTGAAATAAAAGTAGAAATTCTAGACCGGGGGGGGATGAGAGTGTAAGACTAGAGGGTATGGAGAGCCCCATCCTCAAGAGGATGGGCCGCCACGTCACCGCCACGTAGGAAGGGCTTGAGAGGGATGGACCTATGGGGTGGGGATGAACCTCTTTATATATATATATATGTATGTATGTATGTATGTATAGGTATATGTGAGAGAAGGAGAGAGGAGAGAGGGCCATCGAGTTCGTCTGTGGGGAGCCGGTCTAGCCGGGACGGGATGAGGGGGGCGGTGTGGGGGACCGGCGCCGGGCCTCGCCGGGCCTAAGCCGGCCCCCATACCGCTTAGTCTAAGATATGAGCACTTTGAAATTTCAGTATATGTCTTCTATTTATACTAACTTCTGAATTGGCTTAAAGGCTACACAAGTCTTGTATTTCTTACACGTATTCATATGAAATGATTCTAAATGATTTTAAATTCTCATTCCATTCACGTATGAATTCAAATGTGATTCATGATTATTATTTTATTTATATTAATTCCACTGTCCATTCTTTGTAGACACACATTTTCAAATTCTTTATTTGTTTAGGTTAAATATTATTTTATTATTTAATATATATATATATATATTATAATTAATTTAACTGCTTCATTTTGGTGCTTATAATTTATAAAATATGACGTTTTATAAAGTAATAATTATGTCATTAGAACGAGAATAATTTTATCTACATTTTGAACCAAGTTTCATTAAAAACTGAGTAGGTTCAAATATAATGTATTTTTATAATTTAATTATTAAATGGTTCCTATGCTTGCCTGAAATACCTCATATTTCCATCGATCAATTTACCCATGATGCATCCTTTTAATAACATAAGTTTTTATATATTTTATATAAATAAAAATTTTGGGAATGTTACATAGGTTGATCCCTGAACACTTTTTGTTGTTCATTTTAAAGAAAACCGATTAACGTGTTATTTATGAATAAAAAACAATCTTATTACCAATCAACCATAAAACTTTAAAAAGGTTTAGGAGGTTGTATTGCATTTAAAAACTAGACTTTCAAATCCTTTGACCCGTTCACCAAGAACCTTGTTTGACCTGTTTGAGAATTGAGATAAAACAAAACCCAAAACAACACATAACATGTTGATGAGTGAAAGCTCTATTCAACACAGTAAATAATGTTCTAATAACTCTTCAGCTCTCTACTTTTTTTGTCATAGTTTTCCTATATTGATTATGTTTAATTTATGTTTCAGATGATAAAGGAAAGACAATTTCAACCAGTTATTATCTTCAGCTATAGCAGAAGAGAATGCCAGCAACATGCAATGGCAGTGGCCGAACTTGATTTCAATAGCCAAGAAGAAAAAGACATGGTGGATCTGATGTTCAAAAATGCAATGTCATACCTGAGTGAAGAAGATAGAAACCTCCCAGCAATTCAGTCAATGCTGCCACTATTGCGACGGGGCATTGCTATTCATCATTATGGTCTTCTTCCCATTATTAAAGAACTTGTAGAACTTATGTTTCAAGAAGACCTTGTAAAAGCAGTTTTTGCTACAGAAAGAGTAAGATTTCTTTATTTTTGCAAGTTTTTTTTTTGTTCTTATGCACTTTAAAACTTAAGGTTAGATGTATGACAAATAAAGGACAACCAGTAGGCTGGGTAATGATGGTTCAAAAGGGTTAATTTGCTATACGTGTCAATGCAGGTCGGGCTGGCCTAAAATACGTTTTCTCCAATTTTAAAACTTTTATACATAGTTATTGTGTTAAGGGGCTGTTTGTTTACCTCTTAATGAGGCTCTTAATTGTTCAGACCTCTTACTGGTTCAACACTTAATGGTTCAGACTGTTTGTTTCACGAGCAGATGTCTGAATGGTTCAGACATTTGCCTCTGAATGGTTAAGATTTATACAGAGTCTGAATAGCTAAGACCTCTAATCTGAAATGGTCAGACATTTGCCTCTGAACGGTTAAGCATTATACAGGCTCTTAATGGTTCAGACCTCTTACTGATTCAGCACTTAGTGGCTCAAAGACCTTTTACTAGTTCAACACTTAACCATTCAGATGTTGCCAAACAGCCCCTAAGTTTGACTTCTAAAAGTAGTTGATCATAATATTAATTTAATTCTCTTTTGTTAACTGCACCCTTTAGAGATAAAGCATATCCTGCATCTACCCATTTATAGTAAACGGTTTGAAACCTTTACTTACAGTTTTTTTCATATGTCTTTATTTTAGAGTATATTAAGATCTTTCACGTGTTAAACTGTGTGGCAGTCTGCTATGGGGTTGAACAAGCCTGTAAAAACAGTTGTTTTTACTAATGTTAGGAAAGGGGATGGTGATAGTCATCGCTATGTAGATCCTTGTGAGTACATTCAGGTGAGTATCATAAAGTTTTAACAAAATAATAATGTGAAGTTACCATTGCCACAAGTTTCTTATTGTGTTTTTCCGTGTATTTTTACTTGAAGATGTGGGAGAGCTGGACGTCGTGGCAAAGACGAATATGATATATGTATCATAATGATTGATAACCAGGTAACTTAGAGTTCCATCATCATTATGTATTTGAATTGTTTTTATTAATTTTGGAAAAATGGATTAAGTTTTTTTAATACATTTTTCTATATATATTTTCAGATGGAGATGAATACTGTCAATGACATAATGTTAGGGAAACCAGCGCCACTGGTCAGTTCTTTCAGACTGAATTACCACTTAATATTGGACCTAATGAGACGTGAAGATGTCTCAATATGGGACCCAATCAGACGTGATCTGGGCTTATTTACACACGAAGAAGTTTTCGCATTCACTTTTCACGAGTTTCAGTACCAAAACGTTAGTTCTAACCAAATTGTTACTGTATATAAAAAATCAATAAATAATAGCTTCTAACATGTCTTTTCACTCATTTTTAAGTCCATGCGTAAGCTTGCCAAGCTTAAAGCTGAGGTAGCTAAGCTTGATGCTTCTGGAGAGGTAACTATAAATTTGATTGAAAGTTAGGTTCTCAATGCGTTATGAGTTTACTTTTATTATTTTTCTAAATCAAACTTGATTTGTTTATTTCAGTCTCAAGATGAAAAGCAGATTCAATCTTTGAAGAGGGAAGAACTAAATCATGAAATTCAACAACTGCAGTCAATATTCTCTGAGTTACAGGTAAACTATATGACATTATATATTTGTTCTTTTATATACTCTATGTATCTTTTAAGTTTACATCACGTTGCTTACGTATATACTCTCCGTCTACATTTTATTTATTTTTTCTTTTTTGGTAATAACATCAGCCTAGAAAATATTTCCACCTTGAAAACCGATTAAAGGTTTTGAAGACACTTGGATACATTGATGATGAAGATATTGTGCAAGTGAAGGGTCATGTAGCATGCTTAATTGATACAGGAGATGAACTCATAGTCACGGAATGGATATTTGATGGTAAAGAAACAAATTAGTTTAATATATAGTGATTAGATATGGCTGCATGATATGATTTTTGATTGTTTTTTTGATGAATCAGGCAATTTAAATAATTTGGATTATCATCAAATTGCGGCACTTGCAAGTTGCTTTATACTAGGAGACAAATCAAGTGAACGAATACAAGTAACATCAGAACTTGCTACGCCATTACGACGACTTCAAGATATTGCACGAAGAATAGCAGAGGTGAGTTGGCATCACTGTCCTAGCTTAAGAGTTGTTGGATAAAGATAAGAAAAACTAATAATAATCTAAATATGCAGTTACAACATGAATGCAATGTGGAAGTTGATGTGGATGAGTATGTGGTGGCGGCAGTTAGACCGTTCTTGATGGATGTTATATACAATTGGTCAAAAGTAAGTTCCTCCCAATCCATCTAGATTCTAGTCCGTTTGGTTTGCGAAATGTTTTGGAATTGAATTTGAATTTTGTATAGGAATTAGATTTGGAATTTAAACATTCCAATAGGAATTGGAATCTCAATTCCATTTTAGATGTGTTTGATTGTCAAATGACTTAGAATATATCACCCCGGCCTCCACCACCCCCGGTTCGGATCGAAAACGGCCCGGTTCGGGACGAATCAGTATAGACGGCTCGGGTTGAAACGGATCGGGTCGAAACGGTCGGAGATTCCAATGAATTACTTGAATTCCTTCACATATAGGAATGATTTTGAATTTCTTTATTTAATTGAACATGAAGGAATTCATGCCCGATTCCAATTCCATTGTCTACCAAATGCATGAAAACTGGAATTGAGATTTCACTTCCAACAAATTCCCTGAACCAAACAACTTAAAGAGTTGAAATTCAAATTCCAATTCCACTGAATTCTAGCGGATAATACTTTTAATCCTTGTACATGTGTCAGGGGTCATCTTTTTCGGACATTATGGAGATGACTGATATGGATGAGGGGAGTGTCATTGAAGCTGCAAGAACGCTTCACATATTCCTAAATCAGGCAAGTTGATACATGCTAAAAAAATTTAATATATTTGTTTAGCCACCAAATTGACCAATTTCTTTTTTTGCTAGATTTTGACATTATATACAAACTAATTAACAATGTTTATTTATCAACTATCACAGTTACAATCTGCTATTGCTGCTTCGAGTGTTATTGCTGATGTTGGTCTAGAGGAAAAGGTTGGCGCAGCTCGTGATAGCGTCCACCGGGGTCTTATGGATGTACCGTCTTTGTATTACTTGAATCAGCACGTGTGATCAAGTCCCAATCGATTGGATAAACGTAGAACAAACTGAGAATTAAAACTAGAATCTGCTCTCTAGTTTTAGTATAACTGCATCTATTAAACTACATCATGATCTAGATGGGTTTATATAACTAGCAATACCTCTACGGTTAAAATCATACTAGGAGTTCTTAGACTAAACTAATAACTACACCATCAAACTATTCATAATTATCTGTAACTTAGACACATCTGAAACTAATAATCATAATAATTATCCCTTTGTTTTCGGTCTCCCCATTGGCTTGGGTCAACCTATCCGGCCCGTAAGCTTAGGTCGGGAATTAGCCTATCACGTCCAATAATCACCCCCTAATTTCAAACTCGAAATTAAGAGGTTTTTCACACCAAGCATCTCTCGCATTTCACCAAACTTGATCCTCACGAATGGATTTGTCATTACATCAGCCTGTTGCTCTTTTCCACAAACATACTCGATCAAAACTTGCTCCTTTTTAACACATTCCCAAATAAAATGACATCTTGTGTCAATATGCTTACTTCGACAATGAAATATTGGATTCTTCATAAGCGCTAGAGGTGGCAATCTTGACCCAAAGGCTTTCAAACGAGTTAGTTTGGGTTGCTTTTAAAATTATATGAGTTAGTTTGGTTAAGATGTTTTAGCTAAACGGGTCACAACGGGTCAATTGAAATTCCATCTTGTTATTTTCGGGTCAAAGCGGGTCGACAACTTTAAAGAAATTGGTCGATATGGGTTAGCACCTTAAAGAAACGGGTCAGGTTTCGGATCAGAATGGGTTTCGGGCCGGCACAAGTATCCGCACAAGACGGGTTACGACACGAAATAGGTTTTGGATCGGAACGGTTTCAGTTTGAATTGAGTTTCGGACCGAGACGGGTTTTGGCACGTGGCGGGTTTTAGATCGGAATGGGTCGGTTCGGATCGGGTTCGGCCAGACACGAGTTTCCGCACCGGACGGGTTTCGGATCGCAACGGGTTTTAGGCCGACACGAGTTTCCGCACGGGACGGGTTTCTGATCGCAACGGGTTTTAGGCCGACACGGTTTCAATATTTTCATTTTTTTTGTTTCGTTTCGGTTTTTTGTTTCAGTTTGGTCGGTTCGGTTTCGTTTCGGTTGAGTTTTGATTTTTAGTTTCGTTTAGTACAAAAATGGTTCGGAAGGCATATATTGATGGCAAATCGGTTGTTATCCCTCCCTACTGGTCATAGTCCGTATGTCAGACCCAAACATCTTCAGGTTCATACGGATCTATTTTCAAATTTCGTGATATTTTGAATTTCGATATCTGTTTGCAACTGATCCTCAACAGACCTATCTTTTAAACCAAGCCTGTTTCGGTCGACTGGTTATCACAGTTGATAAAGATAAACAATGGTTTCAGTTTACTTTAGAGGAAGCCTTTTATCTATGCTTTTCTATAACATGTATCAAGCTAGTAGACGGTGATCATCATGCAAAATCGAACGAGTTATGACAGTATATGGTTTAAAAATAGCCATCTTTCGTTCACAGTTTCAAGGCTTATTCTCATCTACGGGCAAAGAATTGAGTTTTGATTTTAACAGTAGTTAAGTTTGTTAATATATTCAGTTAGGCAGGTTAGTAGTACATAATCCGTTGATGTACAATCTTTTTTTTTTAAACAAAGCAATTTTTAACCACCCCGATCCGACCCGAAACCCATTCTGACCCGGACCCGTTTCAACCCGAACCCGTTCCGACCCGAACCTGTTTCGACCTGAACTAAAACAACCTTTTTTTGTAATTGACCCGTTTTGACCCATGACCTGACCCGACCGGACCTGAACCGACCTGTTTGCTAGGTCTGATATTAAGCGCTATGGCTGATTTATTATAAACTCAAATCACCACTGGTCTGTAATTTTGCTGTAGAGACCTCTTAACCAAATTAGGGATGAGCGTGGTACCAGTACCTAAAATCGTCAAAATTGGGTATCGGTACTGAAAATGTTCGGTGCAATACGGTCCGGGATCGGTACGGTACCAATATTTGAAGGTAAAAATCAGTATTTTTGGTACCGTACCGAACCAGTACCGAAAATGCCAAAAAGTGGGTACCAAAAAAATGCGGCAAGGGAAATTTGGTATTGATACCGGTTCGGTACTGCCTATGAAGCATGGGGACGCCGACAAGTCATGAGTACCCGTCCCGGGGACGGTTTGGGGACGGAAACGCCATGGGGACGCCACGGGACGTTTCCCAAACGTTTCCGGGTTGAGGGGATGGATCCAAATATGTTTCGACGACGTTTCCTTTTTTTTAAGGTTTTAACCCTTACAAATTCCAACATCGCGATTAACATTCTTGATCTGGACACCATTGTTGTTAGGGTTTGATGGTTTGATCTTCTGTGGTCGTCAATGGAGTGTTTGCAGAAGATGTATAAAAAAGGTTGATGGTTAGGGTTTAGTTCATGGGCCTTAAATGACAGCCCATTTTGAAATATGTTTAGCTCGTTTTGTATTTATTTGTAGGGCATTTTGGGCTCTAAAGACTTTGGCAAATACGACTAGCGTAAGGTAGAGCTGTACAAACAAACAAAAAAAAAATGGTTGACATTGAGAAAACCAGTTTGAAATCTGTTAAGCTCGTTCTTTTAATATATTTTTTATTTTTTTATATTTTCGTTGCAGTATCTTTGTCGTACCTGTCTCTTAGATTTTTGAGTTTTGGCGTTCCCTTATCGTCTTTGTACCCTAGTCCCGTACCCGTTCCTGTGCTACATAGGGTAGTGCTACTCAATACGAAATGCTCTTCCCTAAGCCGGATTGCTTGACAAGCTGTAGACATGGCTGCCATAAACTCAGCTTCACAAGATGATAATGCCATTGTATTTTGTCTATGAGAGCACCAAGTAAATGAGTGATTGGTGTGTATAATAAAATACATGTCTAGTTGTACTTCACTTGTTATTTTTATTAGTGTTGCGAGTGCGAGTACTGTCATTATACCCCGCAATCTCCCGCTTACCAACCAACTATTTTAACAGTGTCGGCTATATACCTCAGCATATGTTTTACTTTTGCAACATGAGATTCCATTGGAGATTGCATATATCGGGTCTAGTGTGTAGTAAGTACGACCCAATGATTCTTCGTTAACTTGTCTCGTTAACCAAAACTCCATCTTCGTCCTTAATCAGCTTTATCCCAGGCTCCAACAGGCACTTTGTTGGATCACAATCTAGCATACCCGATTCGGTTAAGATCTTCTTAGCATAAGCTTCCTGTTTAATTGAAATCCCAGAGTCATCTTGTACCACCTCCACACCCAAATAATACGATAACATCCCCAAACCAGAGTCTCCATTTTCCTTTTAAAGTCTTTGATTTTCTGGATGTCTGGACTCATGAGATCATCAATATAATCTCTAGTAATAGTTAAACCGTTTTTCTCGTTCTTCATATAAATTCCTTGCTCTTGAAGACAAGGAGTAAAACCAAGAGATTTTAACGTCCCATCAAGTTTGAGATTCCAAGCTCGTGGGGCTTGACGAAGACCGTATAATTCCTTAACCAACCGAAATACTTTGTTTTCTTGACCTTTTTTTTTTTAACAAAACCCTCCGGTTGACTAACATACACCTCCTTCTTTAGATCACCTTGTAAAAACGCCGATTTTACGTCTAGATGATGAACTTGTCACCCCACCCGGGCTGCAATAGCGTGTAGTAAACGTACCGTTTCCATGCGAGCCATCGGTGAAAAGACTTCGTCAAAATCTATTCCATGTTTTTTAACATAACCTTTCGTGACCAATCTAGATTTGTACTTGATAATCTTTCCAGCTACATCTCGCTTCACTCTATAAACCCATTTACGACCGTTAAGTTTTTGTTTTGTTGGTAGCTCGGTTAAAAACCATGTTTTATTCTTCTCAATGGATCCCGGCTCAACCTGCATCATCTTTTCTCAGTATTTGTTACCCTTTGCGAGTACATAACTCGTAGGCTCATCATCTGTAACGAATAACAACTCTTCTGGTTCACCTTGATTTATACCATCTTGTATCACGAAATCATTAAACCATAATGGAAGTTGCTTAGGCTTCGAAGAACGACATGGAAACCAAAATATGAACTGAAAAGGAGGCCCTAGCGTCTCAGACGAATGGGTTGCTGAACCCGGTTCAACTCGCGGACCAACAGTATGAGCGTTTAAGCTCGCCGCTGCTGTTTGGAGTTGGGGCGTGCCAGCTGCAGCACGTGGTTCAATTTTAGAGTAAAACTGAACATAAAAGTACCCGGGTTCTGACTTGTTTCTGCCCCACTTCCATGCTTGGTTTTTATCATCCTCTACAAGCAGACATTATGAACATTAAGGAACATCCGTTGAAACTTACTGGCTCCACCCCTGCATCAATCTTTGAGAAAGATGATGATGATGCCAAAAAGGGGGAGAAATATTCACTGAGAAAGTTGCCACCAGATTCAAAAGCTAAATCAAAACCAAAGGTCCAACAACAGCCAGAGTCAGCTAAACAAAAATCTTCTGCAAAAGCTTCAGAAACTGGAAAGGAAAAAGGGATTGATGAAATCCTAAACCAAAAAGGCGAAGTGATAGTTTTGGAAAAGCAGAAGAAGCAAGATACAAAGGAAAGCACTGCTAATCATACAGAAATTGTATCCTCTGCTGAACCTAAATCCAAACCTTCTCCAAAAAACCACCACAAAAGAAGGAGAAAATAGCTTGAACATCATCATCACCCATTCTGTAAATAAATGCTGATATAACAAAAAGTATCAGCAGATGTTAGCCAAACAGCTGCTGACCAGTTGTTTCAGCAGAAGTTTGTCAAACATCTGCCAAGCTCATTTTCACCACACCAACAACATTGCAAGCACATCCAACATCTGAAAGACTTCCCACACATTCACTTTCACCACCAAAATGTGCTCCTTTACCAAAAAAAACCTAAATCCAAATCTTCTCCATAAAAATCACCACAAAAAAGAGAAAATAGCTTCAACATCGTCATCACCAATTCACCTAATAGATGCTGATACAACAAAAGTATCAGCAGATGTTAACCAAACAGCTGCTGAGACACCAGTTGTTTCAGCAAGAGTTTGTCAAACATCTGCCATGATCATTTTCACTACACCAACCACAATCCAACCACCTCCAACGTCACAAAGATTTCCCATACATTCATCTTCACTACCAAAACGTTCTCCTTCACTAGAAATCATGTCCACACGTAAGAGAAAAACTCATATTGTGTTAGAAGATGATGAGGAGATTAAATCAGCAATCCCTGTATCATCTGCCTCCTTTCAAAACAGTCTATCCTCATCATTTCCATGCAGAGAACCTACTTCATCTCTTCCAATTGCTACATTACCATCAGTCATTCCTCTGGAAGCTCAATATCCTCTGGAGTTAGTCATTGTTAAATGTGAAATTGAATCATACTTCACAATAGAGGATCCATCTAAAAGATCCTTCTCATCTCTTTATGGCTATAAGAAGCCTCAAAACTTAGATGAGTATATGAAACTAAAAGTATCAATGGCTGGCTGAGGTTATAGCAAGAAAGAATAGCATAGGGATGGATGACAGGGAATACCAGAGGTTCTTATCATTTCAGCTTAGCAAAGTCATAAAACTAGAAGACTATGCTAGGGACCTGAGTAAATCCATGTCTGAGAGGCCAGTAATTCCTGAATTTCAGATGCAACTGAGGGATGATTATGTTGGACACATTATGAAGTACAAACCATATAAAGCAACCAAAGATCAATTCAAAGACTGGTCAGCAGATGCTCTTAGAGAAGAAATCGACAGAATCACAAAAATGCGCAATGATCCTCTGGTAAAGCCAACTCCACCTAATTAGAAGAAAGTCAAAACAGTGGATTCGGATGAGGCATTGAAGTTTAAAAGAACGAGAGCAGAGCTTGTGGATGCTGGTTATGGTTCAGCTAGATCCAATGCCAGATGGTCTAAACTGAAGATAGTTGAGACCTACAAAAAGCTGGAAGAACTTAGAGCTGAAGATCCAAATGTTCTTCAAAACCCAGTCTATCCTACAACTGCTGCTCTGTCTCGAAAGATCCATACTCTGAAAAACCTTCTCTCATCATCTGCTTTATATGAATCCATTGCAAATTTAGTTAGTAGACCACAATCACCAAACTCATCTTCAATAATTATTTTTCCAAGGAAACCAACTGATCCAAAAATAGTAAAGTGGAAGTCATGCTCAAAAACCCAAGTATTGACTTTGATCAGATCAGATGGTAGTGCTGAAGAGATTAAAATGGATAGTGCATATAATCTGAATGCATACGATCTCCAAGATTTGTTGGACCTTCAACTTGAAAGGGATGATGAAGAAGACATGTTCTCCGTTGACTTTGAATTACAATTCAAAGGACAAATTAGGAAGATGTTGATGAGAAATAAAAATCAGTAATAAAGAAGGGTTTTGGTATCATCTGTTGTATAGGAAGATTGTTGGATCAGCAGCTGTGACATTGTCACCAGTAGCATATTTAAACAGGACACAACATGTAGCAAAGGACATGTTGCTGCGTAACAAACTCTTGATTGAGGTTTGATGAAAGTTGTTTAGGCAGGTGATCGTATGTTCTTAGTTAATGTTTGTTAAAACTTAAGTTGTATTCGAATTTTATTAAGTTTGTTAGACATCTTTTATATGTACTTATGTCTATAAACAGTTTACATCGTCAATGGGTGGATACTCTCTTTTTGAATAAGAGAATGGAAATAATCATATGTAACTGATATATTAACCGATAATCTATGCTTATAGTTGTCTTTTAGCTATAATAATAGATAACACGTTTTGGTACAATATGAGGGATGTGTATCCGGTTCTGTTTTAGCTTCAGTCTCTGTAACACCTCGAAAATTCGTGTTCAATAATATAACGACACGTGTCAGGTAAGACAAAAAGCGTTGTAAACCCGGATTTAAGAAAGATGTGATGACAGGATTTAAAAGTGGCGTCATGTTAATTTTTACCTCTAAACGACCTCATTTATAAATCCCAAGACCCGATTAAATATTATACACATCTATTATGCTCTAAATTCAGGGAATTATTGCTAATAATGGAATTCCAAATGCAAGATAAGATCCTACGAAGAAAAGAATGGTAAACCTTCAAATTAGGCACTTTCTTTTGGATCCAAGCAAACAATTCAAAGTGGTAGGGTGTGTAATAGTACAAGGCACAATTTAAGGGCCCCTAATTGATAAAACAAGGCCCCAAAATCGGATAAAGGGGTTGCCCTTTCGAATGCATGAAAGAACAAACTTTTTGCTTCTGATGAACGCTTGCGCACCGCAACAACATATCCTTGCGATGCGCAAGCAAGTGCCCAGCGACCAGAAATGTTACTGTTGCTGTTTAAACGCGATTCTGAACTTTTAAACGAGTTTCCTCATACCCCTTGGCCCCTAAACAACCCCTAAACATGTAGGACACCTCTAGGATTGTTGTGGGCAGTAGTAGACCTTGTTGTCAACACATTGTGGTGCTTAAATCCACTATATAAGGGCCATGAATTGCAACTTTGCAATCACACCTTCTCCTGCATTTGTGGATCACTTCTGGAGCTCAAACTTCCTCTCAAGTGTTCTCTAATCAAGCTTAGGACTTCAGTAAGTGTACTAATCCTTCTTTAATTAAGTTTAGCTTAGTTATTTAGCTAAAAGTCAAACCATCGTAATTACGGTTTGACTTCAAGATTAGTTAATAATAGCTCAGTCAAATCACGAATCAAAAGTAGTTCTAAGTAGGTAATAATATGGGTAATAAACCCTTAAAAGGTTTCCCTCTGATTACCACTCTAACCAGGTCAAAAGTCGGGTCAAACTTGTAATTAAAAAGTCAACAGGAAGCTTAAAATCTAATTTATGCATGATTAGCTATGTAGAACATATACAACCTGTTTGATCATGATTATAACCTAGTAATTAGTGTAAGAACATGTCTAAACATGTTCAACCCGACAAATTTCTGAAAAGACCCGGTTCGGAACCGAAAGTCACATAGTTTGACTTTCACTTTGACTTTCAGTTCTGACCCGTTTAAGCATGTTTTAGAAATGCCTTAGAGCTTTATTTGGACCAGGTAACATGCTAGTATAACCCTCTGTGATTATACACTATGATTCACTAGTTAACCAATTATTATGCAAGATTCCGTTAATTGCTCATATGTTGACCATTATGCCCTTTTCACCTTAAAACGTGATTTTTGCAAAAGTAAAAGAGTAGAAACTTTAATTACTGATATATAAACTTGTATGCAAAGTTTGACATCAGTTTGAGGGGTAGATTGAGAGTTATGCTCATTATCGCAAATTTAAAGCTTTATGTTAATTAAACGGCATAATTAGCATATAGCCTAGTTAAGCCTACTTTTTGATATCAAACTTATTACCCACTGATGTAATATATTATTTTGGGAATTTTAAAGATTTTTAATTAACTTTAGGCTGAGCATAACTCATAGTCGTAAGCTTAATCCGGTAATTGTCGATTTTGCCCTTACGGGCCATAAAATGAGTTTTACATATCTAAACGACTCCAAACCTTTTGCTACTGATCACATATGATAAATAAATTATTTTAAGCCTTCTGGAAGTATAAAAATATCAGCTTTATGTATCAAACCCGTAAACGGCTCTTAATCGCCTTATTAAGCGTTTTTAACGCATAGTATGTGTTAAAATTATATTGAACATACCGGGTTGATACCTACTGATATTTCAGAAAAATTAGAATATTTTAACAGTAAGCAAAAGTTGATTAACTCAGACTTCAGTTTTGAGCTGGTCGGCTTATGTGAAATTACCAAAATACCCCTACGGGGCATAGTTTGGTTATAATTGATAAATTTCACATATCTAAAATACCTTACTGTTATAAATCAGTAAACTAAGTATTTTTGCTGATTATATCAGACCTGTAACTCAGTTAAGCATTTAAACTCTTTTATAAACTTTTAAATGACCAAACTACCCCTACGGGGCCTAGTTTGTGTTTAAACACGTTTCGGGCATAATGAAAGACATCTTACTGATGTCACAACATATTTGAGACATAATTAACTTAGGAAACATGTATATAGCTCTCATGAATACCCGTCACGCTTATTACACGTACGGTTCGGTTTATGTAACAAGTTTACATAAATTAGCCGAAACGGGTCAAACCTTATCGGTTTTATCTCAAAATCCAGAATGTGAATAATAAACCCATATTAAGCAAGTCTCTGAACTTGTCGGATCTAAATCACATTCTATCCGGTCTTCGCTTAATCGTGCGTACGAACCGTATCTTTGAAACTAGTCGGTCTAAGCTTAAGCTTAATTAAAGACCCGTTAGGATTCTAATAGGATATTATAAAACCTTTGTTCCAGATTAGGAAAACCAGTAAAAGCTAAGTGCATTTTGCTTATTGTGATTTATACATTGCTCAGGTAAATACTTTTAACTTATTTTCCCTATACGGGCTTGGGTTACGGTATATAGCATACCGCTTGTTCGAGCATCAAATCTCCATAGTTGAGTGGGTAGTTGACTAATTTGATCGGCTCGTTTAAACAGTCTTGATTGCTTAAAGCCTTTGGGGGGGGGGGGTTAATGACCATGTCCCAGATATCCTTGGCATCATCTTACGAGATGGCCACGACCTGAGCACGGGGTGTAGGCGTACACCTGTCAGTGTATAACTCTATGATGTGGTGTGTCTATTGATCTTTAACCCGGACAAGAACCGGGCTACTGAACGCACAAGTAACATGTAATTCGTTCACAAGATTATAATATTAAATAATTCTCCCAAGTTATAAAAATGTTTATGCCATGTGCATCCAAACCAATTTTAAATCGTTTTCCAAAATGAGTCAGTTGATTGTATTTACCAGTGTAAACTGACGTATTTTCCCAAAAAGACTGAATGCAGGTACTAAACGAAATTGGCTGGATTATCTCCTTAGCATCAATAAAAAGTCTCGCAAGATTAGGATGCCTGAAGTCTGTTGAACTATTGTTTCCATTTTGTTATCGATCCTACTGTGGATAAACTTCCGAATATTGGGACATTTGATATTACAATATTAAATTCGGTTGTATTATATCTTTTAAATTCGCTTCCGTTGTGCATATTAAATATTGTGTTGTTTGACTATTATGTTGCCAACCACGTCACGATAATCCCCCACCGGGCCCACCGGTGACACGTGGAAATCGGGGTGTGACAGGTTGGTATCAGAGCCAACAACTGAGTGAATTAAACACTAGCCTTTTGTGTTTAATCTCAATTACACAATTGCACATTTCTAAACTTTCGAGTCTAGACATATAACATAGGACGAATTCCATTTTTGTTTGGTTTTGTTTTGTCCTTTATTTTTATATATATTTGTGGTTATCTTACATTGTAATGACAGGACAAAATGCCGCCGAGATTCTTCCGCAGAAGAGGGCGTGGAAAGGGGTCAGTCACCGCCCCCAATGACCATGAGGCGGGACCTTCGAATGTTCGAGCTCCGTCTACCACGGAGAGTGACGATCCACGCCAAAACAGAAGAAACCTATTTGAGTCGGCAAGACGGTCGGTCTCACACAGTTCGACACCGCCAGTCCAAAACCCTTATGGGCCGCAACCAGATTACGAGCCCAACAACCCGCAACCATCCTACATACCATTGCAGCGATCTCTATCACATCATTCGTTTGGTGACCCCACACCTATCTTCCGTGGCCAATTTAACCCGGCCAATTACTTACCAGAACCCGTGGTTTTTAACCCACTAGGGCCAGACGATCACTTCTCCGGTGATGATGCGGATGACATGGATGAGGATACGAACCCCGTCGAACCAGCTAGTGGCACACCGAACCACCCGATAGAGATCTCTGACGGATCTTCGTTCCACGAATCACCCTATGGTGGTCCAGATAGCTTCCAAGCTATGTTTACCAGGCACGAATGGTATTATACACCTCCTCGCCATTCGTCGCCTCCTCAGCAGCACCAGCAGCAGCAACAGCAGCAACGGGATCGCTCTGTGGATTCCAGATTTGTGGCAGTCACGCCACCACCACCTCCACCACCACTAGTTAACCAGGTGCCTCCGCCACCGCCGAGGCGCAGGAGGACTGGAGCACGTATATCTACGCGTGCACCAGACTTTCATTTTAGCTCTCCCCAGCAATCGAGTGGCATTCACTACCCGCCACTCCAGGAGGACCCACAGATGGGTGGACCATCTAACCCTGGTGCACCGCAACCACCGCCTATGGGTTTTGATAACCCAATTCCAGCGTATACGGGATCCATGGCGTATAATCTGTTTGAACCACCGACTCACCACAACTATGGTTACGCAGAGGCCGACCCTTACATGGTCGAGGCCAACTACAATGCTCTTCACACGGAGGGACCATACGGAGCTCCATGGGGAGTAGGTTACCCAACACATGGGTACTAGATACCTCCCAGACCTATTATAAGAACGCAATCGCAGCCGCCTCGGTTTTCTCCCCCAGAACGGGAGGAAATTCTTCAGAGGCTGGATCAGGTTGAGCGAGAAAATCGCCGTGACCGCCAGGAGAGACAAAGCTTTTTCCAAGGATTGGCAAGCTTGATCAAAGGGAAGAGCAAGAAGGATCATTGAATCCTTCCATTATTTTTGTAACCTCCTTTTTATCAGTTTAGCCCCTGCGTGGGCATGTATTGTTGTTAAACCCTCTGCGTGGGTATGTATGTGTGTTTGTTTAGCCCCTGCGTGGGCCTATCTTTCCATAAACCCCTACGAGGGTATATTGTATGTGTGAGTCCCTGTGTGGACTATTATGTTTGTTATTTACGTCCCTGCGTGGACTAGTTTGTTGCTTCACCCCTGCGTGGGTAAATGTTTGTTGAAAAGACCCATTTAGGGCAGCGTGTAATATGTATAATTAATAGAATGTTTGTTTTATAAATTTCATGTTTGCCTTACGTGCATAAATAATTTATATATGAAATAAATTAAAAATCGTTCCTTTTGAAATAATCTGCCTATTTAAATTATTAATTAAGAATCTTAAGTGTGAAACCTAGCCTTCGGGTCAATTATAAGACCGGGCCAAGATGGTAAGACCTGTTTGAAAGATTCAAATCCCTGTTAACATCTGTGAACATGTTAACACTCCTGGCAGATGTGGTTCATTTAAAATCACATACGTTATTATTATATAAGAATCTTTCTAAAGATTCCAAACCCAACTTAATGATCTCTGAATCATGGGTCAGATCATCAATTAAGATGATCATATTTTTACCATACGTGGTAATAGGTGCCTACGGGCCCTGCTCCTTTCCATACGAGCCAAAGGACAGTGGTAGCTGTGACTCCCTGTCTAGTAAAAGTAATGAACTAGGTTCAAACCTTAACAGCCCTGATTCTCTGAAATCATAGCTTATAATTTAAATTGTCTATGTGACTAAGCCTTATGTGCTAATATATATTGTTATTGTTTATAATTAGGATAAATTATAATTGAAAATCCTAATTTAATACGATTAATAAATTAACCAAATATGGTCTCTGTTTACCATGGTTAATGAGTTACCCTAAGGGGTAATTCCATAATAAACTCCCAAATAAAATATTGTCCTTGTTTTCTGCAACATTTCAATTCAAATGGCTGACTCAGATGAAATAAATAGCCATCCAGTGGAGCAAAATGATAACGCCCAGATTACTTTAACGGGTGCTTAATTAAAAGCGATCATAGACGGCGCTGTTACACAAGCTTTGGAGCGACAGTATGAGGATTATAGTGGGACTCGAAGTAGGACCCAATCTGCACCGCACTCAAAGATCAAAACTCATTCTGAGGCTCATAGCAAGCCTCCTCCCAAGAAGGAAATTCCCAAGAAAGATGGTGATGATCGTCAGTCCACCAATCATCAAAGTGTCCCATCTCAGCAGATAGTACTTAATTAAGAACCCAGTAAAAGGGGTTGCTCCTATAAGTACTTTGTTTCGTGCAAGCCCCATGATTTTAATGGGGAGAAAGGAGCCATCGATTGTATGACATGGCTAGACGAAATGGACACGGTTGTGGACATCAGCGGATGCGCTGAAAGGGATATAGTCAAGTTCGTATCTCAATCCTTCAAGGGAGAGGCGTTGGCCTGGTGGAGATCACTGATTCAAGCCCTTATCAGGGAAAAATTACTGTCCTCAGCATGAGGTGGAAAAGATAGAGTCTGATTTTCTATCTTTGGTGATGACAAACCTTGACTGTCAAGCTTACCTAACGAGCTTCAACACGATGTCCCGGTTGGTTCCTTATCTGGTAACCCCGGAACCCAAGCGAATTGCTCGTTTCATTGGGGGTTTAGCCCCCGAGATAAAGGCAAGCGTAAAGGCCTCTCGGCCAGCTACTTTCAAGTCAGTAGCTGACATATCTTTGTCACTCACTTTGGACGCGGTCCGACAGAGGTCGCTGAGGAACAAAGAGGCTGAGAAGAGAAAGCGTGAAGATAATGATTCACGAAGGTCGAACAAGAAGCACCGTGGAAACGGTGATAACAAGAAGGGCTCTGAGTCGAGAAAAGATGGGCATCAAGCTGGTGAGAAGCCCACATGCAAAATTTGCAAGAAACAGCACTTTGGAAAGTGCATACTCGCGTCGAACCCTCAGACCCAGACAAAAACCTATGCTTGTGGAATATGCAAGTCCACGGATCACAAGACCTTGGATTGCAAGAAGATGAAAGACGCAACGTGCTACCGTTGCAATGAAAAAGGGCACATCAAAACCAACTGCCCTAAGTATGCAAAGAAGCCTGAAGAGGCTAAGAAGACCAATGCGAGAGTCTTCAGAATGGACGCCAAGGAAGCAGTCCAGGATGACAATGTGATAACAGGTACTTTCCTTGTAAATGATATATATGCGAGAGTACTGTTTGATTCAGGCGCTGATAAGTCTTTCGTAGATAACAAGTTTTGTAAATTGTTGAATTTACATGTCAAAACCTTAAGCGTAAACTATGAGGTAGAGTTAGTAGATGGTACCATAGAAACCGTCTCAACTGTGTTAGATGGATGTGTTATATCCATTAAGAACCATTCTTTTCCTCTGTCTCTATTTCCCTTTAAGTTGGCCGGTTTTGACATAGTTCTGGGTATGGACTGGTTATCACATAACCAGGCCGAAATTGTCTGTAAAGGTGCATGAAAAGAATTACACCACCCATGACTTGGAGTTGGGTGCCGTTGTATTTGCACTGAAGCTCTGGAGGCATTATCTATATGGAATCAAATGTGTGATCTATTCTGATCACAAGAGCCTCCAGCATCTGTTTAATCAGAAAGAATTAAACATGAGGCAACGCCGTTGGATGGAGACTTTGAATGATTATGATTGTGAAATCAAGTATCATCCCGGCAAGGCGAATGTAGTCGCCGATGCCTTGAGCCGAAAGGAGAGGGTGAAGCCCATCCGAATCAATGCCAAGCACATTGAAGTAAAGAAAAATTTGATTGAAAGGTTGTTAGCAGCACAGAAGGAAGCTGTGATAGAAACTAACTACCCCAATGAAAAGTTAGGAGTAACTGAGGAGCAGTTATCTCTTAGCAAGGACGAAATCTTAAGATTGAATGGACGAATATGGGTTCCAATTTATGGAGGACTACGGGATGTTATCCTCCAGGAAGCCCATAGTTCCAAATACTCCGTTCATCCTGGAGCTGATAAGATGTACCAGGATCTGAGGGCAAACTATTGGTGGATAGGCTTGAAAAAGTCTGTAGCCGCTTATGTAGCTAAGTGCTTGACCTGTGCGCAAGTAAAGACAGAACATCAAAAGCCGTCAGGCCTGCTACAACAGCCTGAACTTCCTACTTGGAAGTGGGAAATGGTGACGATGGATTTCATCACCAAATTTCCGAAGACAAGGAAAGGCAATGATACGATATGGGTTATAGTTGATAGACTGGCTAAGTCAGCACATTTCTTACCCATCAAGGAGACTTATAGCTCCGATATGTTAGCCCAGTTATACGTGGATAAGATTATAGCTTTACATGGCATACCTGTGTCTATTATCTCTAACAGAGATACTAGATACACG
This sequence comes from Helianthus tuberosus, assembly GCA_030545235.1. NCBI lineage: Eukaryota > Viridiplantae > Streptophyta > Magnoliopsida > Asterales > Asteraceae > Helianthus > Helianthus tuberosus. The sequence continues at coordinate 28,437,913 of CM060407.1, read as the reverse complement.
TCTCATTTCTGGAAAAGCTTCCAACAATCTTTGGGCACACGTTTGAACTTTAGTACGGCTTACCATCCTCAGACAGACGGTCAGAGTGAGCGTACTATTCAGACATTGGAAGACATGCTACGTGCATGTGCGATTGACTTGGGTGGTAGTTGGGATAAGCACCTACCCTTAGTCAAATTCTCCTACAACAATAACTACTACACCAGCATTAAAGCTGCGCCTTTTGAGGCATTATATGGTAGAAAGTGTAGATCGTCCATTTGTTGGGCATAAGTTGGAGATGTCCAACTATCAGGACCAGAGATAGTGTTCGAAACGACGGACAAGGTTGTCCAGATTCATGACCGTCTCAAGGCTGCCCGTGATAGGCAGAAGAGCTACGCTGATCCTAAGCGAAAAGCTTTTAACTTTGAAGTAGGTGACAAAGTCCTACTTAAAGTATCACCCTGGAAGGGAGTGATGCGATTTGGTAAGAAAGGCAAGTTAAGCCCGAGATACATAGGACCTTTCGAGGTTATCGAACGTGTCGGGTCAGTTGCCTATAAACTAAACTTACCAGAAGAGCTCAGTGGAATTCACAATGTGTTCCACATCTGCAATCTGAAAAAGTGTTTCGCTGACGAATCACCGGTTATACCGCATACAGATGTGCATACAGATGAGAGCTTAAAATTTGTGGAAAAACCTTTGTCGATTGAAGATTGACAGGTAAAGAAGCTTCGAAGAAAGCATATACCTATTGTGAAGGTCAAATGGGATGCCCGTAGAGGTCCCGAATTCACGTGGGAGGTTGAGTCCACGAAGAAAGAAAAGTACCCTTACTTATTTCAGTAAATCTCGGGTCGAGATTTATTTTAAGGGGGTGAGGATGTAACACCTCGAAAATTCGTGTTCAATAATATAACGACACGTGTCAGGTAAGACAAAAAGCGTTGTAAACCCGGATTTAATAAAGATGTGATGACATGATTTAAAGGTGGCGTCATGTTAATTTTTACCTCTAAACGACCTCATTTATAAATCCCAAGACCCGATTAAATATTATACACATCTATTATGCTCTCAATTCAGGGAATTATTGCCAATAATGGAATTCCAAATGCAAGATAAGATCCTACGAAGAAAATAATGGTAAACCTTCAAATTAGGCACTTTCTTTTGGATCCAAGCAAACAATTCAAAGTGGTAGGGTGTGTAATAGTACAAGGCACATTTTAAGGGCCTCTAATTGATAAAACAAGGCCCCAAAATAGGATAAAGGGGTTGCCCTTTCGAATGCATGAAAAACAAACTTTTTGCTTCTGATGAACACTTGCGCACCGCAACAACATATCCTTGCGATGCGCAAGCAAGTGCCCAGCGACCAGAAATGTTACTGTTGTTGTTTAAACGCGATTCTGAACTTTTAAACGAGTTTCCTCATACCCCTTGGCCCCTAAACAACCCCTAAACATGTAGGACACCTGTAGGATTGTTGTGGGCAGTAGTAGACCTTGTTGTCAACACATTGTGGTGCTTAAATCCACTATATAAGGGCCATGAATTGCAACTTTGCAATCACACCTTCTCCTGCATTTGGGGATCACTTCTGGAGCTCAAACTTCCTCTCAAGTGTTCTCTAATCAAGCTTAGGACTTCAGTAAGTGTACTAATCCTTCTTTAATTAAGTTTAGCTTAGTTATTTAGCTAAAAGTCAAACCATCGTAATTACGGTTTGACTTCAAGATTAGTTAATAATAGCTAAGTCAAATCACGAATCAAAAGTAGTTCTAAGTAGGTAATAATATGGGTAATAAACCCTTAAAAGGGTTCCCCCTGATTACCACTCTAACCAGGTCAAAAGTCGGGTCAAACTTGTAATTAAAAAGTCAACAGGAAGCTTAAAATCTAATTTATGCATGATTAGCTATGTAGAACATATACAACCTGTTTGATCATGATTATAACCTAGTAATTAGTGTAAGAACATGTCTAAACATGTTCAACCCGACAAATTTCTGAAAAGACCCGGTTCGGAACCGAAAGTCACATAGTTTGACTTTCACTTTGACTTTCAGTTCTGACCCGTTTAAGCATGTTTTAGAAATGCCTTAGAGCTTTATTTGGACCAGGTAACATGCTAGTATAACCCTCGGTGATTATACACTATGGTTCACTAGTTAACCAATTATTATGCAGGATTCCGTTAATTGCTCATATGTTGACCATTATGCCCTTTTCACCTTAAAATGTGATTTTTGCAAAAGTAAAAGAGTAGAAACTTTAATTACTGATATATAAACTTGTATGCAAAGTTTGACATCAGTTTGAGGTGTAGATTGAGAGTTATGCTCATTATCGCAAATTTAAAGCTTTATGTTAATTAAACGGCATAATTAGCATATAGCCTAGTTAAGCCTACTTTTTGATATCAAACTTATTACCCACTGATGTAATATATTATTTTGGGAATTTTAAAGATTTTTAATTAACTTTAGGCTGAGCATAACTCATAGTCGTAAGCTTAATCCGGTAATTGTCGGTTTTGCCCTAACGGGCCATAAAATGAGTTTTACATATCTAAACGACTCCAAAACTTTTGCTACTGAACACATATGATAAATAAATTATTTTAAGCCTTCTGGAAGTATAAAAATATCAGCTTTATGTATCAAACCCGTAAACGGCTCTTAATCGCCTTATTAAGCGTTTTTAACGCATAGTATGTGTTAAAATTATATTGAACATACCCGGGTTGATACCTACTGATATTTTAGAAAAATTAGAATATTTTAACAGTAAGGAAAAGTTGATTAACTCAGACTTCAGTTTTGAGCTTGTCGGCTTATGTGAAATTACCAAAATACCCCTACGGGGCATAGTTTGGTTATAATTGATAAATTTCACATATCTAAAATACCTTACAGTTATAAATCAGTAAACTAAGTATTTTTTCTGATTATATCAGATCTGTAACTCAGTTAAGCATTTAAACTCTTTTATAAACTTTTAAATGACCAAACTACCCATACGAGGCCTAGTTTGTGTTTAAACACGTTTCGGGCATAATGAAAGACATCTTACTGATGTCACAACATATTTGAGACATAATTAACTTAGGAAACCTGCATATAGCTCTCATGAATACCCGTCACGCTTATTACACGTACGGTTCGGTTTATGTAACAAGTTTACATAAATTAGCCGAAACGGGTCAAACCTTATCGGTTTTATCTCAAAATCCAGAATGTGAATAATAAACCCATATTAAGCAAGTCTCTGAACTTGTCGGGTCTAAATCACATTCTATCCGGTCTTCGCTTAATCGTGCGTACGAACCGTATCTTTGAAACTAGCCTGTCTAAGCTTAAGCTTAAGTAAAGACCCGTTAGGATTCTATTAGGTTATTATAAAACCTTTGTTCCAGATTAGGAGAACCAGTAAAAGCTACGTGCATTTTGCTTATTGTGATTTATACATTGCTCAGGTAAATACTTTTAACTTATTTTCCCTATACGGGCTTGGGTTACGGTATATAGCATACCGCTTGATCGAGCATCAAATCTCCACAGTTGAGTGGGTAGTTGACTAATTTGATCGGCTCGTTTAAATAGTCTTGATTGCTTAAAGCCTTTGGGGGGGTTAATGACCATGTCCCAGATATCCTTGGCATCATCTTACGAGATGGCCACGACCTGAGCACGGGGTGTAGGCGTACACCTGTCAGTGTATAACTCTATGAGGTGGTGTGCCTATTGATCTTTAATCCGGACAAGAACCGGGCTACTGAACGCACAAGTAACATGTAATTCGTTCACAAGATTATAATACTAAATAATTCTCCCAAGTTATAAAAAATGTTTATGCCATGTGCATCCAAACCAATTTTAAATCATTTTCCAAAATGAGTCAGTTGATTGTATTTACCAGTGTAAACTGACGTATTTTTCCAAAAAGACTGAATGCAGGTACTAAACGAAATTGGCTGGATTATCTCCTTAGCATCAATAAAAAGTCTCGCAAGCTTAGGATGCCTGAAGTCTGTTGAACTATTGTTTCCATTTTGTTATCGATCCTACTGTGGATAAACTTCCGAATATTGGGACATTTGATATTACAATATTAAATTCGGTTGTATTATATCTTTTAAATTCGCTTCCGCTGTGCATATTAAATATTGTGTTGTTTGACTATTATGTTGCCAACCACGTCACGATAATCCCCCACCGGGCCCACCGGTGACACGTGGAAATCGGGGTGTGACAGTCTCTTAACTTAACTGCTTCTCAGGATCAAATATTGTGGAGGAATGCTGAAGGTAAAATGGTCAATTTCGATTCAAAGGAGGTGTGGAACACGATAAGAGCAAAGTCAAGAGCCCTTACCTCGGTTGCTAGTAGGCTTGTGGTTGCGGCTTCGGCTTATGTTTTATGGAACGAAAGGAATGCAAGGTTCTTTAGTAACCGGTTGAGGCCACCAGAACAAGTCGCCGAAGTCATTATATGCACGGTTCGCTCAAAGCTTCTATCGTTTCAATATAAGGATGCTACTGCGGTCCGACGGTTCTTGGACGACTAAAGATTGCTGGGGTGGAGTATTTTGATGAAGACGGATAGTAGTATCTAGTTTACTTCTAGTCTTCTTTGTTTTTGGTTGTGTTATCTTGTTTACTTTTTTGTGGTATGTCACAACGAGAACTAGGGGGTGCTGTTAACCTTCCTACTTGTACTTATCTGGTTATGTTATAACATCACTGGGGTAACCCTTTACCCAAAAAATCTATATACCTATCTATACTTTCTATTAAAATGTGTTATTCATGGTTTTCTAAAAACCACCCTTGTTTGCACACAGATTTTACCGCTACTATACATATAAATATAAAATACGATATAAATAAATATATGATATATCCTCCCCAGTCCCCACCCGATCAAAAGAAGTGGGCTATACCATCATTATAGGCCTGGCAATCTTTACCCAAAGGCAAAACCTTAGGTCAAGATGGGCCCCTAAAAAAAAACAGAAGGATGGGCTAACTGTAGGTCAGATTGGGTTCAAGCGAAAAGAGGAATGCATCGAGTTAAAAACTCTCTGCAATTAGGGTTTCTGACTGGGCAAATCGTTTATACAAGACGTTCTGCAAATTCTCTCGCTGATAACATTTGCAGTTCACTCAAAACCAGGTTTGTTTTCATGCTTTCTATCTCTGTTTGATGATGTCATCAATTTCCAAACTTTTTTTCTGAACAATCAAACGGGGTATCTATATTTGATTGTTTGGATAAAACTAGTATGAATTTACATTGATATTTAAACGAAATCGATTTCCAAATTTGCAATCTACAGTTGATTTCGAATAAAATTGATTCTTCTACAGTTGGTATGCATTTAGGTTTATTTTAAATAAATTTGATTCGTATATTTTCATTCTGTTTGATGATGTCATCACTAACTCTGTTTCGAAACAATCCAAATTTGCCCTGATGACGTATAAAAATTGATCTTACAATTAGTATGAATTTTGGTTTTTGATTGATTGATTATTGGCTTTTTGGTGAGGAGAAGTTGTTGTATTGATGGCATCATCCATGGCGGCGGAGCTTGTTCGACATCACAACTTCCTGTCGCAGCGGGAGCTTCCGGCTGAAATTCTATTGTTCGACATATTACCAAGGCTGCCAGCCAAATCTGTACACCGTTTTAAGCGTGTCTCCAAGCAATGGCATGCGTTCCTAACAACACCGATCTTTGCAAAGCTGCACCTCCGCCACATAAACGAAGACGATCTTCACAACCCCCACAAATTTCTCCTTTTATCCACCACAGCCCAACCCTGCAAATTCTACTCCCTCGAATGTGAAGCACTCGAACATGGTTTAACCGCTTGTGCCAGCTTGCCGTTCGAAACCCATCCTACAACGATCCAGGTTCTTGCATCTTTTCACGGATTGGTATGCATAGGTATAAACACATATATGGATGATAATGAATACTCTGATCTTGTTTTATGGAATCCGTTGACTTCCGAGTATAAGACGTTGTCTAAAGGTGATTATCACCATGCATGCTACAACATCAGTGGAAGAGCATCCAGTTTGTATTATAGCTCTTCTGATGATGACTACAAGCTTCTACGAGTAACCGATGGTATTTATATATACTCGTTGAAATCTGACTCATGGAGAAAAGTCGGTTCTTTAGAGAAGAACCTACGTATACCCAGCAGGTTTTCAGACCGTTGGAGGCCAAGTATTTGGTTGAATGAAACGCTCTACTTTTTTAGAGAAATAAAGCCTGGGGCATATCCACCGATGCATTCGGTTATAAGGTTTGACACAAAGACTGAAAAGTTTGAAGAGATACAGGCTCCATTTCTCAAATACAAACGGAGTGCAGATATTTGGAGTTTCTCAGTTTTAAGAGGATACATTCACTTATGTGTGGCCTATACAACTGCCAGAAACAGAAACACAGAGATAGAGCTTTGGAGAATGGATGGGGATGAAGGATGGATGAAGGTGGTAACTTACAACATGATATCACTTTCAACTTTGTTTGAGAAGGGGGCAATGCACATGATGAGAAATGGGAATTTGATTATGCGTTACAGAGATGAAGGTTCCTTTTATCAGGTAGATTTGGAGAAGAATGTTAGAGACATGTCTTGTTTCTCTGCCTCCGATAGCACGTATAGGAATATCCTTCTAAAAGGTAAATACGTCGAGACTCTAGTGTCACCTAATCAATACATGAAGTAAAACCCTTCTTATAACTTAATTTTTTTTTGCTATTGTTAATTCTATTTGGTTTTTATGCAACTATACTATCCTATGGGATAGAATTCTTTTCTTCTGCAAGCTTACTTTTTATCTTATCACTGTGTTTGTGGGTTTCGCCCTTAGTAGGGGTGAGCATATTTGGATCTGGACCAAGAAGAACCGATAACCGACCCTAAAATAAACCGAACCCGACCCGACCTTAGCAGCTAGGGGTTTTTTTTTTCGGTTCTAGTATATCATATAGCAATCTTGCAAACCTTTACATTGCTCAATCTGTAAATGGTGCATCACCCTAATAATCAGCAATCACCAACTGAGCACCCAACGCTCAGTTGTGTGTAGTTTCGTGCAAAGAGATGTATATGTCGACAAAAACATGCACCATGTTTGTAAAATGTAAAGTAAATTGTGGATGCTATTGTGCACACACGAAAAAGGACTAGGTGAGGTACATCTTTGGTATCTCTAACTAAATGAATATATATTGTTATTTGTTTGGTCCATACAACACTGAAGTCATGCATGTAACTAGAATGAAAGATTGGGGAAATAGTGAGTCGATGATTATTGGTGTGTAGAACGGATGGAATATTGGGTTTTGGTTTCACAGATGTTTATCGATTCAGATTATGGGTGTGTAGATTCTACCCAATAAAATGAATAAAAACTTAAAACATATCCACAACTTTTTTTCTAGGTTGTTTTTAAAATGGTGGCTTTTGTAGTTCCATACCCGTTTGTTTCCCTGCCTATAGCTACTAGTTTTATACTCGTCCGGTTCCCAAATATACCATAGCAAAGAATGAGAACTGGTTCGGGCACACACCGGACTATGTTAGTACATTTGGTGGCTTTCAATCTGCTGGACAAATGTAAACTGGTTCGGGCACACACCGGACTTTGAAGCTAATAAGTCCTATTCGGGTGCCACTTTTGTTCTATGGTTACTTGTTATACAGATTTTTGCACACCCTATAATGTAATCTAAGCTTCTAATGCTCATTAGAAGGAAAAAAAAAAACAAAAACAAAAAATAAAGTGAAAGATTAACAAAAAAAAAGTATTGTGCATACCTCTTCAAAAGTACCAGTTGGTAATTTCCGACCTTTTTCCTTTGAATACTCCACTTTTCTCTTGAATCACAAGAACATAAAGCATGATGTAACTCTAATTTAACATAAAAGGTATGCTTTTATACATTAATTTCTAATATTCTCTAGTGAAATTAAAGAGCGATTCAGAAAATTGACCTCCCCGTTACTGTTTACAACAAAATAAGTAACACTAACTCGATGTGAAGCAAGTATGATTAGTTTCAAGAATCCAACAAGGGCATAACGCATGTTGGTTCAGCATTATTGTACATCCTTTTTTTTTTTAACGATAAATTTGGATCACTGACGGACCACTGGAGTATCATCGTGCCACCAGCGGAACCACCTGATCATATCCATCTCCACTAGGCAATAATGCCTATACGCAAATTCAGGAGGAAACCCAATAAATTTGGGAAAAAACCCCTTTGTGAGAATCGAACCCAGGACCTAATGGTCTTTAAGTCTTATCTCACCCCCAAGATGCTACTAGGTTATATGCCATGGGCATTGTACAACCTTCCTAAATGAGTCAACAAAAACATTTTGTATTGGATCTAAAAGTCAACGTTAAATCCTTAAGATGAAGCACAAATTATTTACCTTTACTACTGACTTTACAAGATTTACATGTTTAAGTCACTCTTCTTCCCCTGCAATATATATATATATATATAGGATAAAGATCCGTTAGGAACCACCTCTTATTGCGAGAACCGCGAGAACCAATGTGAACGCAACAAAAAATGCCTAAAAATAGCTAAAAAACACACAAAATTTTTTTTTTTTTTTTTTTTAATATTTTTTATAACAAAATCGCTACTTTTCGTAGCAAAAAAAAAAAAAAAAAAAATTTTAAAAAAATTTTTTTTTTTTTTTTTTAAATTTTTTTTTTTTTTTTTGGGCTTCTAAAAGTAGCGATTTTAACATAAAAAATATTAAAAAAATCAAAAAAAAAATTTTAGATTTTTTTTAGATTTTTTTAGATTTTTTTTAGATTTTTTTAGGTTTTTTGGGGGTTTAGTTTTTAGCTTTTTAGCTTGGGGGGGGGGGGGGGGTTAGGTTTTTGGGGGGTGGGGGAGGGGGGAGGGGGGTTTAGGTTTTTGGGGGGTGGGGGAGGGGGGAGGGGGGTTTAGGTTTTTGGGTTGGGGGGGGGGGGGGTGGGGGGGTTAGGTTTTTTTTAGGTTTTTTTGGGGGGTTTAGTTTTTAATATTTAGCTTTGGGGGGGGGGGGGGGGGGGTTTAGGTTTTTTGGGGGGGGGGGGGGGTGGGGGTTAGGTTTTTTTAGCTATTTTAGGTTGTGTTCACATTGGTTCTCGCGGTTCTCGCAATAAAGGTGGTTCTCGCATGAACCTTACCCTATATATATATATATATATATATAGGGGAAGGATAAATCGAAAACCCACTCCAGTTGACTAAACCCTGAAAACCCATTCACAACCATTGATTATGATGCATGGATGGCTAAGATTAATTTTGGGATATGTGTTGCTTTTTCTCCCTTTCTCTCAATATTTAAATATATATGATGTACTTGAAGGGTAAAATGGGAAAAGTCTACTTCCATGTGTCAGATTTTTTATTTCTTTTGATGTAATTCTGTTTTTTTCATTTTTATATAAATCAGATTTTTTGTTTCTTTTTTATATACATCTGAATTTTATTACATAAAAAATGTAACATACATTTTTTAATTATCAATTTATGCCACATTTGTAATAACACACTTTATTTCTATAACATAAAATATTACACAGAAACGTAATATATAATTTTTACATGATTAAAATGCACTTTATTTTCTGTAACGGACATTATTTCTGTAACACAAAAAAATGTAACAGGCATTTTTTGCTTTGATTGATTGTTACATTTCTAACACGAAAAAAATGTAACAACACACTTTGTTTCTGTAACAGTCACTTTGTTTTTACAATAATCTGGGAAAAAATGTAACAACACACTTTATTTTCAGTAACGTGCATTATTTATGTAACACGAAAAAATGTAACATTCATTTTTTCTTTGATTGTTACATTTCGTATGATTGTTACATTTCGTAACTAAGATGCAAAAGAATTGTTATGAGAATTGTTACATCAAAAATAATCTTCATTAAACAATAATCCAACACAAGTAATGTAACTAGCAATGCTACAAAATGTATATAAAAAATATAACTTCATTAACAAGAAATAAAAAAATGAAGATATACAAAACATAAATTGCAAATCTCAAAATTGCAAATCTGGAGGACCTTTTAGATCCGGAACACAAAAAAAATTGCAAATCTGAAAGTTACAAAAAAGTTGAAGATCTACAAAACACAAAAAATGATGATCTACAAAAACACAAACATACTTATGGATTTGGAGGATCTTTTAGATCTGGAACATCATGTTCAACATCAAACATCTTTTGGATCATCTTCAACATCTGAAACATCATCTTCAACATCGGATTTGCAGATCCATAAAACAAGAACTTAAAAATCTTTATCTTCTTAAACAAAAAAAAATTGCAGATCCACAAAAACAACAAAAATGCAGACTAAAAAATGAATCAAATCGAGCACCTGAAAATAAATAAGCTTAAAAAAAAAGGCTTCAAAATCAAATCGAGCACCTGAAATTGGGGTTTTCATGTACACCAGCAGGAGTAGGACTCGTGCAAACCTTCGATCCCCCAATACATCAGAGTCACTCAAACACAAAGATTACAAATATAAATTAAGCTTCAAAATCAAATAGAACCCAGTTCGGCCATTCGAGACTTTGGCTTTGATTATTCATGTTTTCAGGTAGACCCTCCACCACCGTAGCTCCCAACAACCACCACTACCACCGGACCACCACTTGCCACCATCCTTCATCAAACTTCAACGATCACCACTCACCTGCGACCATCCTTCATCAACAACCGCCAACATCAACCCACCTGCCACCTTCCTTCAACAACAACGACCGCCATCAATAGCCGCCATCAATTCCACCTGCCACCATCCTTCATCAACCGTCAATTTGAGCTATCCTCTTTTGTACATGAAAACCCCAAATTTTATTTCGAACAAACCCTAACCTTCCACCAAATCTGCAACCACCGTTGCAGATCCGGTTCCCGAAGAGAGAGAGAGAGATGGGAGATGGTGGAAAGAAAGAGGAAGAGTGATGTTTAATTCTGATTATTTCCGATCTGGATCCGGATCCGGCTGTGGGGATGGCGTAATGTAGTGTATATAGAGAGGGTTAGAGATAGGAAGAGTGGTGGTGGTGGTGGAAGTAGGTTACGGCGGTGATGGTGGTGGTGGAAGGAGGAGGCGATGTTGATGGTAGAGAGATGGAGCAGAGAGTTGGAACTTGGAATGAGAGTTTTGTTTCTTCAGACATAGAGAGAGAGAGAGAGTAAGATGAATGAGGAGAGATGTAGTGAGATCTGGTGAGTTTTTTTTATAAATTATAGAGAGAGAAAAGGTACAAAGTTGTCATAACAAACCTGCTTACATTTTCTGATCATAGGTAAAATGACGTATATACCCTTTAGTTCATCTTTGTGCATATGTGATGTGGCTGAATCCTAGCCACACATGCGGGTTTCTTAAGTTTAGTCAACTGGAGTGGGTTTTCTCCTTATAATTAGCCTATATATATATATATATATTTGGACTTCCATTTGAAAATCATTGAGTCCTGTAGCCCTGATAAGCATTCATAATCATAATGATGAAAAGAAAGTGCAGAACTTTTGTTCAAACTAAAATTAAAAAAATAAAGAGAGAAACATATATGGCTTTATAAGTAAAAAAAGGGAGGCATATATGGTGGCAGAAAGTAACACACACCTGATTAACATTCATAATGTTGAAAAGAAAGTGCAGAACTTGTGTTAAAAAAACTCCAAGAGAGAAACATATGGCTTTATAAGTAAAAAAAGGGAAGCATATTTAGTGACCTAAAGTAACACACACCTGATGTTAAATGCTTATTTGATTTGTCCTTTGTTATTGAATAGATGACATGAATCAAAATAACAGTGTGGGTATTCCAATGACATAAGCATACTAAAGAAATAAGTGGAACTTGAAAGCTAAGTAACATCATAAATCGAAAAAAGTATCATCATTTTCAATCATGTTCTTCCTCTGATTCCAAGCTGTTGTTGCTTGTATTCTTGATTTCACCCCCAAGATTCCATGTTCTTCCATCTATCTTATAGACTGATACACCAATTTGTGGGCCCTTTCAAAGGGAGGGCCTAAGCAAATACCGAGAAAAGCATAAAGAAAAGAGCAAAATAATAGCTATCATACCTTCAAATCTCAACAAAAAGACCAACATTCAAGCTATGCAGTTAATATCGGTGATATATCGGTCCCTTAGTAAAATATCGGTGTCAAATATCGGTCAAAATATTATCGGTGATATTGACCGATATAACCAATATATCACCGATATAACCGATATTTGACCGATATAACCGATATATCACTGAATTATTGGTGTTAAATTTCTGTATATATAAATTCTGCATTATATTAAAATTACCGATATCCCACCAATGTTTCACCGAGATAACCTATATTTCAAATATCGGTCCTTGACCGATATCCGATATTTTGTAGGAACACCGTTCACAAAATTATGATAACAAAAAATAAACAAGAACTGATTTTAATTTTATCACAGTTAGCTAAACTTTAAAAAAAACTGGGAATATAAACAAGAAAAAATGAAATAGAAAGAATAGTGACTGAGGCACGCGAAGAACACGCTTCCCTTAAAACAGATTTCGGGTCACCCAGTTGAACCGTCTGTCTCCCAGGGTACAACAGCCGAAGCAGTTAGTACTGCCGGGACTAGCCTAGCACCTGAAGATGTACCTGAAACAAGGACGTAGAGTTCCTTCAGTGACGGGAATGATTGATCGTTGGTGCTGCAACTCATGCAACTTGTATCAGAGAACAGAGAAGAAGGAGCTGTGTTTTTTTTTTTTTTTGGTTTCTGGTAGTTGTGTTCTATCAAAACTGATGAGCTGATCTCGTTTTTATAGGCACCATAACTGAGATTCAGCACTTGGATAGTGCAGCAGTTGAACACATAGTGCAGCAGTTCAGCAGTCACTATACTTGGATAGTGCAGCAGTTGAGCAGTCACTATCACATAATGCAGCAGTTCAGCACACCTGCAGAATTCGTCACTGCTGCTGTCATCAATCACCAACAACTTCAGTCAAAAATCAAAAGGCGGCTCTCAAGCGGCTCGCGGCGATGCGAAGTGCAAAGTGCGTCATCAAAACGCCACATTACGCCCATCGCCCCGCTCCCGGTCCCGTGCCCGTGCGCGGGCGCATTCGGGCCCTTACGGGCCCTCAGGCTTGCCACTAGGTGTGTCCACTTGTATAGAAGATATCATCTTCCTTACACTCCTTATTATATACCATTCTCATATTCTTCATCCCACCGATGTGGGACAACTTGTATACTAAAACACAAGTTTTTTTATTTTTTTCAAATAGTCCAATGTTCTCTCTAAATTATTTTTATTTAATGAAAATACAAAATTTCCATTAATAAATTTCCAACAATCCCCCACATGAATGGAAATTAATCCACTTCCAGATTTCTCGATACAACTTCAACAGTTGAATATTGCCGGATAAGTAGGTGTTTCCTTTGAACTTTCCGTTGTGATGTGTACTTAGTCTCCTAGCGATTAGTAGACACGATGTCCTTGAACCAACCCCTTTTTACGTAGACGTTATTACACATCACACATTACTCTTCTTGGTCTGGCTAACCCCTCATAGATGTGTCCGTTATGGTCATGGAACACCATCCTGGTTCTGCGAGAGCTCTAGGAATTGTGCCCCCAATTCCATTCGAAGCGACCCCACTTCTCTCTAACATAGGTGATTTACAAATCATTAAAAGCCATATGCTTAACCTCTCTTGATATCACTGATTTTAATCAGGAATGAACTAGGAAGTTTGTAACTCCCTTTGTATGTTGAGGTACTCCCCCACAGTGACCTCAGTTTGTACAGTTAGGTGGTCCTATTGAGCCTAGATCATGGGATCTCCAATCTTCTAGGATAGGTTTTCCGTTGTACAAACTTACTCACAGGGCTTTAGTCCCATTCCCATTGACGACTTATGTACTACTTCTCTGCTTAAGCCTTTTGTAAGCGGATCCGCAATGTTATCTTCTGACTTTACATAGTCAATCGTGATAACTCCAGTTGAGAGTAGTTGTCGTATCGTGTTATGTCGACGTCGTATGTGCCTTGATCTGCCATTATACATTGCATTTTGAGCTCTACCAATAGCTGATTGGCAATCACAATGTATGCAAATGACCGTCACAGGTTTAGGCCATCTTGGAACATATTCCAAGAATTGACGTAACCATTCTGCCTCTTCTCCAGCTTTATCTAACGCGATAAACTCAGATTCCATCGTGGATCTAGCTATAAGAGTTTGTTTGGACGACTTCCAAGATATAGCTGCTCCTCCAAGGGTAAAACATAACTACTTGTAGATCTAGAAGCTTTCATATCGGATATCCAGTTGGCATCACTGAATCCTTCCACAACAGCTGGATTTTGGCCATAATGCAGTCCATAGTTTCTCGTGTATCTCAAATACCTTAATAATCTTGTCATACTCTTCCAGTGCTCTGTACTAGGATTACTAGTATATCTACTTAGCCTACTCACAGCAAATGCTAAGTCTGGCCGAGTACATGACATGAGATACATAAGACTGCCAATGATCCTTGAGTATTCCAATTGAGCAACACTCTCGCCTCTATTTTTTGAAAAATGTTGAGAGGTATCAACTGGAGTTTGAGCTATACTCGTGTCCTCTGGACTGAACTTCTGAAGGATCTTATCAACATAATGAGATTGACTCAGTACCAAACCAGTTTGGGTTCTAATGATCTTTACTCCAAGAATCACATCTGATAGACCCATATCTTTCATGTCAAATCTCGATTTCAACATGTCTTTAGTAGATTTGATCATTTTATCATCACTCCCAATGATAAGCATATCATCTACATAAAGGCATAAGATCACATATCCTTTAGAAGTGTCTTTCACATAGACACATTTATCGTATTCATTTATTTTGAAACCATTGTTAAGCATAACTTGGTCAAACTTTTGATGCCATTGTTTTGGAGCTTGCTTTAAACCATATAATGACTTAACGAGTTTACACACTTTGCCCTCTTGACCAGGAGTAGAGAAACCCTGTGGTTGCTCCATGTAAATCTCTTCCTCTAATTCTCCATTGAGAAATGCGGTTTTTACATCCATTTGATGTATTTCCAAGTTTCTCAAAGCTGCAATTGCAAGCACGAGTCTAATAGAGGTTATTCTAGTCACAGGCGAGTATGTGTCGAAATAGTCAAGACCTTCTTTTTGTCTAAACCCTTTGACCACAAGCCTTGCCTTATACTTTTTGACAGAGCCATCAGCTTTCATCTTTTTCTTAAATATCCATCGATATCCAAGTGGTTTGCACCCTGGTGGAAGATCTACTAGCTCCCAAGTATGATTCTGCAAGATAGAATCAATTTCACTCTTGATGGCTTCTTTCCATTGAGGTCCATCTGAAGAGGTGACTGCTTCTCTATAAGTTTGAGGCTCACTCTCAATCATATATGTAAGAAAGTCAGGCCCAAAGGATTTCTCAGTCCTTTGCCTTTTACTTCTTCTTGGCTCACCTACTTCAGCCTCTGATTGTTCTTGAGTTTCCTCTCGAACAATCTCATCAACCCTTGTTGATGAACTTGCATAATTTGAAGAACTCGCATGAGTTTGTACTAACATAGGAAACTCTTCTTCAAAATAGGTCACGTTTCCTGGCCTTGTCTCTATAATAGAGTTTTTGTGCACTTCAGGATTCTTGGATTGATATACAAGAAAACGATGTGAACTACCGTTTTTTTCATACCCAATAAAGATGCAATCAACAGTTTTGGGCCCTATTGTAAGTGCTTTAGGGGGTGTAACAATCACCTTGGCCAGGCACCCCCACACTTTCAAGTATTTATAGGATGATTTTTGTCCCCACCACAACTCATGAGGTGTGACATCTTTTTTCTTGAAAGGTATTTTGTTTAATAAGAAATTGGCTGACAAAACTGCCTCACCCCACATGTCCTGGCTCATCCCAGAACTTATCAACATGGCATTCATCATTTCTTTTAGCGTACGATTCTTACGCTCCGCGGTACCATTTGATTGGGGTGTATAAGGAGGGGTACATTCGTGTATGATGCCACTGTTTGCACATACTTCCCCAAATGGTGAAACATATTCACCTCCTCTATCACTTCTTACACGTTTTATTTTCTTTTGAAGTTGATTCTCAACTTCAGCTTTATACAATATGAACTTGTCAATTGATTCATCCTTACTCTTAAGTAAGTAAACATAACAATATCTTGTATTGTCATCAATAAAGGTAATAAAATATTTATTACCACCTCTGGTGGGAATTGATTTTAAGTCACACACATCAGTGTGAATCAAATCGAGGGGTTCAGTTATTCTTTCAACTGACTTGAAGGATGATCTTGTTTATTTGGCTTCAATACATGTTTTACATTTTGTTTTAGAGTCCATGGAAAATTTTGGTATGTAATCTAATTTAATTAAACGACGTATCGAATTAAAATTTACATGACCAAGACGTCCATGCCAAACATTAGGAGACTCGACCAAGTAAGCAGAAGTGGTAGCATTTTTATTGATGTTTTTCTTAATAGGCATTACATTAAGCTTAAACATACCATTTTCGGCATAGCCCTTTCCAACAAACATGCCACGCTTACTTAAAACAAATTTGTCACTTTCAAAAACCAAACGAAAGCCAAACTTGTTGAGCATCCATCCCGACACAAGACTCTTGCGTAGGTCTGGAACATAAAGCACATTCTTCAAAGTGATCTCTTTGCCAGAAGTCCACTTTAGGATCACATCACCTTCTCCCTTAATGTCAGCTGTAGCAGAGTTTCCCATGTACAGCTTCTCTTCTCCCACCACCTCTTTAAATGTATTAAAGAGGGTCTTGTCTGGGCACACATGTCGGGTTGCCCCAGTATCAACCCACCAACCTTTTGGCTCATTAGCCACCACATTTATCTCCTCCATCATGGCAGTGAGATTTGTAATCATGGCCACTAAGTCCATATCATCATCATTAACCATATGAGCCGTGTCACGTTTAGGCTCTTTGCATTGGTCAGCACGGTAACCAGTTTTTTGACAGTTGTAACATTTCCCTTTAAAGGGACCAGCCTTCTTTTTTACACCACCTTTCTTCGGCCCAAGGTGATCACCACCTTTGTTTTTCCCTTTGCCATTGAACCTATGGCCTTTGTTCCCCTTGTGACCTCTAGAGGGTTGAGCTTGTTCCACAAGGTTCGCTTTAACAGATGCTTCAACTTTACTTTCTTTATGTGACAGTCTGTTGTTTTCCGCAATATTAAGACGAACTACAAGTCCTTCAATTGTCATTTCCTTTCGCTTATGCTTAAGGTAATTTTTGAAGTCCACCCAACCAGGAGGCAACTTTTCAACAATTGCTGCAACTTGGAATGTTTCACTAAGAATCATTCCTTCCGACAGAATGTCACTAAGGATAATTTGTAGTTCTTGAACTTGACTTATGACAGTTTTTGAATCAATCATTTTATAGTCCAAAAACCTAGACACAACAAACTTTTTGGTACCTGCATCCTCAGTCTTGTATTTTCGTTCCAATGACTCCCATAATTCTTTGGCAGTTGGAACCTTAAGATATACGTTATACAAGGCATCCGACAAGCCGTTCAACACATAGTTACGGCACATGTATTCAGAAAGTTTCCAAACTTCAACATCACTTGCAGATTGGACATTAGATGTCCCTTCCGCAGGAACAGGAAGGGTCTCAGTCAAGAACCTCGCAAGGTTCAAGGTGGTAAGATAAAACATCTTTTGTTGCCATCTCTTAAAGTTCAAACCATTGAACTTTTCTGGTTTCTCAGCATGATTAGCAACTGTTTGAGCCGCTTGGGTACCAACTAATGGTCCCATGGTAGTTGATGTGGATCCAACAGTGGTTGATGTGGTTGATTGAATAGTAGCCATTTCTGAAACAAGGATAATCAGTTTAATGCAGAATAGATTGGTTTACATAAAACCAAAACAGTGAACGGTTTTTTTTTTTTTTTTTTTTTTTTTTTTTTTTTTTTAAGATCTGTTTTAAGTTTGTAGGAACACCGTTCACAAAATTATGATAACAAAAAATAAACAAGAACTGATTTTAATTTTATCACAGTTAGCTAAACTTAAAAAAAAAACTGGGAATATAAACAAGAAAAAATGAAATAGAAAGAATAGTGACTGAGGCACGCGAAAAACACGCTTCCCTTAAAACAGATTTCGGGTCACCCAGTTGAACCGTCTGTCTCCCAGGGTACAACAGCCGAAGCAGTTAGTACTGCCGGGACTAGCCTAGCACCTGAAGATGTACCTGAAACAAGGACTTAGAGTTCCTTCAGTGACGGGAATGATTGATCGTTGGTGCTGCAACTCATGCAACTTGTATCAGAGAACAGAGAAGAAGGAGCTGTGTTTTTTTTTTTTTTTGGTTTCTGTTAGTTGTGTTCTATCAAAACTGATGAGCTGATCTCGTTTTTATAGGCACCATAACTGAGATTCAGCACTTGGATAGT
Source organism: Helianthus tuberosus (assembly GCA_030545235.1). NCBI lineage: Eukaryota > Viridiplantae > Streptophyta > Magnoliopsida > Asterales > Asteraceae > Helianthus > Helianthus tuberosus. The sequence goes on along the minus strand of CM060407.1, from coordinate 28,419,329 downwards.
GCAGCAGTTCAGCAGTCACTATACTTGGATAGTGCAGCAGTTGAGCAGTCACTATCACATAATGCAGCAGTTCAGCACACCTGCAGAATTCGTCACTGCTGCTGTCATCAATCACCAACAGCTTCAGTCAAAAATCAAAAGGCGACTCTCAAGCGGCTCGCGGCGATGCGAAGTGCAAAGTGCGTCATCAAAACGCCACATTACGCCCATCGCCCCGCTCCCGTGCCCGGGCGCGTTCGGGCCCTTACGGGCCCTCAGGCTTGCCACTGGGTGTGTCCACTTGTATAGAAGATATCATCTTCCTTACACTCCTTATTATATACCACTCTCCTATTCTTCATCCCACCGATGTGGGACAACTTGTATACTAAAACACAAGTTTTTTTTTTTTTTTTTCAAATAGTCCAATGTTCTCTCTAAATTATTTTTATTTAATGAAAATACAAAATTTCCATTAATAAATTTCCAACATATTTTACCGCATTAACTGCTTCTCTATAAGTTTGTATGAAATGTCATAACTACCCTTTACCATTTTTATTAAATATAAAATAACCTACCCCACCCCAACCCCTATCCTCCTCTCCCTCTTCACACAAGTCGACCATCAGTCCATCACCTACATTCATCCCCTGCAAATAAAACTTACTCCAACAAAAATTCTTCACACCAACCCCAAAAATTCTTCACAGAAATTAAATCTCATAAGATTAAACCAATCCCCCCACCCATCATCCTGATGAAGAATGCTACAACACAACCACCGGCGCCAATGTTACGTTTGTGTGGAATCGTACTGGATGGCGAAATCGTACTAGGCTATGGGTTTGGACGGAGGTGGTATGGGTTTGGATGGAGTGATGGGGTTGGATGATGACGGGGTGGCGGTGTATGGGCTTAGACGGAGGTGAGCGTTCGGGTGAACGGCGGTTGTCGGAGAAACGAATTGGAGTGGGGTAAATGATGGTGCTGGAGGAGGAAGATGGGAAGTTGGAGTTGAGGGTGACGCCGGCGGCTGCGGTACGACGGTGGCAGTTGCAGAGGAGGGTGAGGTTTTGGAAAGGGAATGGTGTGAATTGGAAGGAGATGATTCTTGGGTGTACGGTCGATGTGTAGGGCATGACGTTGAGTGTGAGAATTCTTAAGAAAACCAGATGTTTTGTTGAGTTCATGGTGGCCGTGGGTGAACAGTGAAGAAAGGAAGGGAGGTTGGGGGAATGGTGGCGGTGTTGCAGGGGGAAGACGGTGGCTAGGGTTGGGTTTAAGATATTTATTAATTTGTTTTTTATATGTGGGGCCCACGAGTTTAATTAATTCTTTATTGTTTTAATTTTTTATTTTCAATAGTAAGGGTATTTTGGTAATTTTGTACACACTTAACTGAATAACTTAACGCCCATCCAGTGTAGGGACTATCCGAGTAACAAATGATCAAACCACAGGGAGCAAACATGCTATTTTGAAAAGTTGGGGACTAAACGTGAAAAAATGGCAAACCACAGGGACTATCCGGGCAATTAACTCTATCTATAATCATCATTAAATAGGTGCCATCATCATCAAAGAAAACAGTATCATACAGCTAATGTCAATGTCTTGCAAGCGCATCTCCGCCATCAAGTGAGGAAGCCGAACCCATAGAGATCATAGTGATAAAAAATGGATACCACCTCTACCATGTGCAGAATTCTGCTATCTGTTTGTAGACAGACATACATGTAAGTCACCCCTATACTACAACACAACATAAACATTTAATCACACACAACTAAATGTTTTTGTATTCATGCAGGATGATGCTATTCAGGTAACAGCAGCTATGGATGAACAAACCCGCTTTGTCTCTGTCTCTAATAATGAGATTCCTCATCATCACTACAACTTTGCAAGCTACAACGAGCTACAGGACAAAACAAAACCGCCCAAGATGCTTGCAGGTAAAGACAGCTGCATATTTGTTGATTCAAAGATCTAATATATTATTAAAAACAAAATCTTAAAAAAGGTATTTTAGCTAAGGCAAAGGCTCCATATTATAATCCAAAGCCATCTTTTTGTTTTGTCTGGCTTTCTTAGTTATTTTTAGCTCATTTTCTATGCGGCTGGAAATCTACAAATACAACTGTAAGCTGCTTTAATAGGTAAAAAAAACAAATGAATCTGTTATGTTCTTTTAATATGGGGATTTTTCTGTGTCAAGATGTGTTTTTGGTTTTATAATTCTAATGTGAACCTTCGATTTGGCGATTTTTCTGTCTTTAGCCAAAATATATATTTTTGTTAGCATATAATGAAATTATTTTGATGTGAGCCTTCGATTTGGGGATTTCAAAAGTAAAAGATATGCCTCATGTTTCTCATCATGAACCTTAACACCCACAGATTATATCGACAGATTGACAACAACAAGCAAACAATAACAAAAGGAGGAAAAAGGCTCAAGAAGGTGCCGGTCCAAGATGCAAGGTACATCTCTATACCATAAATCCAAAACAAGACTTAACAAAATGTCTAACCAATTTCCTAATCTCACACACACACACACACACACACACACACACACCCCTTTGTGTTGTTGATCACTCAAGAATAGGAAGTGAAAACCTGAACCGGGGTAGGGGGCTGGTTGTTTTTCAGAAGTAGAAGCATTGTGATAGTGACAGTGCATGTGTTTCTCCTTGTTGGCTACATGTTATTCTATAAAAGTAAAGCTGTATGACTGTATGATCTGATAAAATGATAAAACTACATGTGTGACAGTGTGAGTCCTAACAACAGTCGACGCTTGCTACAATTTTTGCTGCTTGTTTAACAGAGTGATTGAGAAATCTATTGGGATGTTTGTTGATGAAGCATAAAGGGCTACGGCTACCACTTGAAGGCAATGCTGTTGTTGCATGAAGAACTGACAAAGGGGTCACTGGTTTCCAACAAGTTTGCTTTTTTGTATGTTTTTTTTATTATTATTTACATCAAATGGAACAATGAGCTCCTAAATGCATGTGCCATATAATATCACTGCGATTTTCATGAGATAGCGAGAGTTCTTTTTCAGTTTCAAAGGGTATCTTGTGGTGCTTTTTTTATCTAATTGTTCATCTACTACTGCCATTTATGCATGTCAAAATTTAGCCATCTGTGTAGCTTGTAAAAACTAATATTTAACTTCATTTGGTTAAATGTTCAGATACTTGGAGAGAGGATGTCAAATCTGTTTCTCAGGTACTGATGGTCAAATGGGTGGATTGGGCAGGTTGTTTAACGTGTCAAAATGGGTTCGGGCCAAATTATGTAGTTTTTTGGTACGGGTCTAATCAGGTCAAGTTAGGTTGACAGGTTGTGTTGGCTAAAACTTTTGAATAACTAGTATGTCAAATACGATTAAGAAAATATTTTTTGACAATAATAATCTGTTTTTTTTATAAAAAATTTGGAGGTCGTATGCATTAAAAAAGCTGTGTGCGAGTTCTGAACTTCTGATCCTTTTACTTCAAATCTATTTATTTATCTTACCTGTCTGACCCATTAGAAGTAAAATCTAACCTGCATATCCATTAGAAGTAAAATATAACCTGCATCGACTCATTCATAAATATATGGGCCAACATTTGCACCTCTAGTTATGGGGTTATTGTTTGTAATTCACTTTGCTTGTTCTTTTGAACTCATCATCATCATACTCGGTAAATCCCACCAATAGCAAAGCTAAAGTAGGGTCTGAGGAGGGTAAGATGTAGACAACTTTACGTCTTTACCTCTACCCCGTAGGAATAGAGAGGCTGCTTCGAGTGAGACCCTCGGCTCGATAGTAGTTTTGCATCAAGCCTTGAACATAAGGCGCATGACTCTCGGCAAAAAGGCTGATTAGTGCATGTACCCTCTTGTCTTTCATCAACGCCACTACACATGCATGATTAACCGTCCGCCGCTTTTAACGTTATTTTCACGAAATTAGTAAAATGACGTTAAAATTAGTGTAATTTCACTTTTGCCCCCTGAGGGCCCACACATATATACATTATATGTGTTATTTATTAGTTTATTACAGGTACCACGTACTTTCCAGTTTCCATCTTAACTTCTCTGCAAAGTGGAGTCGATAAATGTATATCTTCCCTTTGAAGCGCTGGAGAAACTGGTGAAGAAGATGCCCCAATAATTTATGATGGAAAGATCAGTGACCAAAAGAATTATTGTAACGATACTATTATAGAAGGAAAGTTAGAATTGGCAATTGATGATGACAAAGATAATGCAGAAATTATAAAAAAACAACGAGGTTCAAAGTTAGCAAGGTTAATAAGCTTCTGCAACAGTTAGAAGGAAAATTATTATCTCACAAGATGTTTGCACATGATACAAAACACGCAAGAAATATGTAAGCTTTATTTTACATAAATCAAAAAATATATTATTTTAAAGATTTTCATTCTCTAACTGCATAATCTTATTTATATTGCAGTGGTCCTCCAACAGAGTGTTTTATCTTCCATGCACGAGCAACACGAGTAACGTTACCCATTGAGATGAAGGTTAAATTTTTTACGGTGTTTAATTGTATATATAAAATTCTCTAAATAGAAAATTATGCCTTACTAACTGCTTTTTCCACATTTCATGAAGAAAGGATAATATTTAGAAGCAATGTGCATTGAATTGGTTGCTAATCGCTTCTTTTGCAAGGTGTTCTACCTAATTTACAGGATCTTATATCTCTTTTTATGCAATCAGTCTAATACAATATACATTGCCAAGATGGCAAGAAGAGAAATTGTATATCTAACAGTAGAAGTGGCAAATTTAGCAAGTCAGGTAACCGGTCAAAATGTGTTGGGTCCAAACTGCTATTTTCTGTACGGGCCAAAATGGGGTGGGGCAGGTCAGGTTGGACCTGCTACGTTTTTTGTTCAATTTCTTTTACATTATACTTATTATTGAATATGCCTAAAAATATATCGATTACAATAATAATCTAGGAATCCGGATAAAGCAATTTATTAGGTAATATGCATTTGCTTTTTGGACAACTTTTGAGCCGTTTGACCCTTTAGACCCATTTCACCAGTTAGATATGAAAACATAAATGAACTCAACCATTCGCAAGTAAATGGGTTGAAATTGTCACCATCAAAGGATACATACAAAAATGCATATATTTGTAGCACTAGAAACATACACTAATTATTGGTTATAGGAAGGAAAATATTGTTTAAGGATTAATTGCGTGTTGATGATTGACAGATGGTCCGTGTTCTTGTGGCAACGTCAATAAGGGAAGCAGCATCTGGTGCTGATGATGATGATGCTTTGATAAAGCTGATGGATGCCACATGACAGATGGCCTTTGTCTTGTTGATGTTGGTTATAACGATTTTGGTTCACAAACTTGTTTAATCATACAAGGTAAACTATGTTCACTACTACTGGACACTTTCCTTTAAAAGTAATGAAGTTGCCAGTTTCGACCTGAATGAGTTGTGCCGTGGGTCAAGTAGAGGAATAGAAAGTCACTTGAGGTCAATTCTAATGTATACAAGCTCCTAAATCAGTTGTTTTATTCAAAGATTTTAGATTTAGATATCTATTGTAACAACTATGATCATACTTAACCGATTTGTTATTTAACAAAAGTGGACAGAGAAGTCTCTGGTTAACCCGGCCGACGTGTCCCATTTTGACCCGTCCTTTCAAACCCGAACCCGCTTTGACCATCACCTAGTCCGTGTGACCTGCCCATCTCACCACTTGTAGCAAGTATGCTAGGTTTCCAACTCAGTAAAGATTATAAATGCCGTTCCTTGATCTAGTATGGTACCTAACTTTTGTTAATGGACTATACATACTTTTCAGCAAACGTGCCAGTTGACCCGTTTCACCTTTTGTCCAAAGAAAATTAAATGTGTCAAATATGCTTCAAAATTTATAGCAAATCAACTATAATGTTATTTTGTAAATGAAAAGGTGAGCATACACCTTGCCGGTAGAGAGGAGATGAAACATATTTGAATGAATCCATCCATTCACAATTACGGTTGTAACGGCTATTCAGAAAGCTCGTAGATTGCTCAATGCTCATCCTTAAAGAGATGAGCGAAACTCGAGCCAATGTAAGTTTGCTCGTTGGCCCACTCGTTTGGCTGGTTTAAGTTAAGCTTACATTCGTTTATAAGTTATGGGTCAAGTTATTCTACAAAGGCTTCTAATTGTAAGAAGTATAAGAAGGATTTATAGAGTGACAAGTGTCCAAACCTAAAACTAAACCCACTACATCACCACCAAAAACCTAAACACCCACACCCACCCCACCACCCCCCAAAAACCTAAACCCCCCCACCCCCTCGGCAAAAAAAAAAAAATTTTTTTTTTTTTTTGGGGGTGGGTTTGGTGGTGGTGGATGTTTAAGGTTTTTTTTTTTAGTGAGTTTTTTTGTGTAGTGGGTTTTTTAGGTTATTGGACACTTGTCACTCTATAAATCTTTCTTACACTTCTTACAATTAAGATCCTTTGTATTTGATCCTAATCCTATAAGTTATATTCCAATCTATATATATGATAAAAACAAAAGTGAATGAATAGTGATTTCATTCGGTGCTTTTTTAATTATTTTCATTTATTAGACTATAGGGTATAGGGCGAGGGTTGGGACGTGGGTTGGGTACAAATGCCCAAGTCAGTACCCCGGGTGGGCTTGGATTTCGACGTGGCCCCTTGGGCGGGAGTTTCAGCCCGTGCGTTGGGCATGCCTAGCGGTCCTCCGTGGCCGGCTCTCATTGGTTGGGTTGGCTAGGCCATAGCGACTAGGTTTAAATTTTAAAAAATAACCGTTTGGCCAAGCCAAACGGTTCACCCAAGTCACTATAAAACCCCCCACCCCACCTCCTGTCCACATCGCTACCCCAACCCTTCACTCCACCTACCCGAACCCCCTACCCACACTTGACACCAGCACAACGCGATGAAGGGCTGCCAACCCGGTGAGACCCGTTACTGGCCGGAAGCTTTCGCTAGCTACCGGCACAACGTGGGGAACGACCGGCATAATTTAAACGCGTGCCAACACAAGTGGCGCGAGCTACAACCAAAGCTCGACCGTTACTACGATAGCGTCCCCGGCGGTGATATAAGTCATGAAGACCGGTGGCTGTGGCCAACATCGAGTTCCGGGGCAAGAAGCGGAAACCGTTTGACAAGCTCGCCCTGTTTGAAATCTACCTAACACTTTAGGCTTTTTTTTTAATTTTGTAATCTTTTTTTTTTTTTGTAGAATTTTGTAATTTTTAGGAACTTTTAATAATAATTTTAGGCTTTTTTTTTTTAATTCTGTGTGTATTTTTTGATTTTAGGTTTTTTTTTAATATTTTTAAAACTGGCCAACCCACGCGGGCTAGCCACGCCCCGCCATACCGACCCAACACGTCACTCACCAGCGGGGGGCTCGAAGTTCACGTGTCAACCCATGCCCCAAACCCCCGCCCCACCATACCCCACGGTCGAAAACAATAATGCTTTTCCCGCAACGCGCGTCATTGAAAAACACTAGTTCTATTTATAAATGAATCCACACAATTTGGTCCATGACTCCATGAGTGGTGAGACCACTAGAAACCTACCTTACTATTAATTTGTACTTAAATATTACAACAAACACGAAATTTTAGTTTTAAGACCGTGGGTATGGTGGGGCGGGGGTTTGAGGCATGGGTTGACACGTGTAACTTTGAAAACTTAATTCACAAACCCATTTTGTATGGGGTATGGTGGGGTGGCTTGGCTGGCGTGGCCAAGCCACATCAGGTTTTTTTTAGGGGCTGTTTGGCTAAGCTTTTCAAAATGACTTATTTGCTTATTTGCTTTCTGAAAAGCAAATAAGCAAATAAGTAGTTTTGAAAAGCTCCATTTTAAAGCTTTTCAAAACTACTTATTTGCTTATTTGCTTTTCAGAAAAGCAAATAAGCAAATAAGTAGTTTTGAAAAGCTTAACCAAACAGCCCCTTAATATATATATATATAGAGAGAAAATATAATGTACTTCACGGCTTAACGTACATTAACGTATTCGACCAAATACATAACGTGCGTGATTTCATTTTTGAGCATCTTAACGTGACACTCCCCATGCGTGATTATCACCTCCCATGCGTGATTATCACCAAATAACTGATCCCATGCGTGATTATATGTTCCATGCGTGATTATAGCCCTGATCTGACGGTTACCATTGTCGCGTACGTGAAGTATGATAAGGGATTTTGTATGTTAACATTTCTCTCTCTCTCTCTCTCTCTCTCTCTCTCTATATATATATATATATATATATATTTATTTATTTATAACCATTAAAAACTACATAAACATACAAAATAATTATCAAAATAAAAAACTATCATTCTTCGTCGTCTTCGTCGGTTTCGAACCCAGAAATCGTTGAAACATGATCCACCAAATCAGATCGAAGGTTGTGATGTATATCACTTGACTTGATCAAAAATTCATTTGCCGCTTTATCTTCGTCTGTTACGTTACCTGGTTGGGGGTCATCGTCATCATAGTAGGTAACGACCGCTCTACCTTCATCCTCCAAAATCATGTTGTGAAGAATGATACATGTGTACATCATGTTACCAATCTGATCCTTGTCCCATAGTCGACAAGGCATTGCCAATATTCGCCACCTTTTCTTCAAAACACCGAATGCTCGCTCGACGTCTTTACATGCAGCCATTTGGACCCTGTTAAACTTTAATCTCTTTGGATCTATGGTACCGTGTTTTGTGAACGATTTTACGAAACCCCCCCCCCCCCACTCTGGGTAAATCCCATCAACTAGGTAGTACCCATACACGTACTCAACCCCGTTTACAAAGAAAGTTCCTTTGGGTCCTATACCATTTACCCGATCATTGAAAAGGGGCGAGTGGTTTATGATGGTAATATCATTATGTGAACCTGGCATACCGAAGAACGCATGCCATATCCAAAGATCTTGGGACACAACCACTTCAAGCATGATGGCTGGCATCCCGTGAAATCCACTCGTGTGAGCGCCTTGCCATGCGGTAGGACAAAGTTCCCAAGGCCATTTCATACAATCTAAACTACCTAGCATCCCGGGTAGCCCATGATAATCTGCGTGATGTTCCAATATTTGTTGCATGTCACTAAACGAGGGCTTTCTCAAATATCTTTTCCTATAAAGTTCTAGAATACACGAACAAAAGTTGTGAAGACTTTCTCTAGCTACACGTGCAGACATTTTTAAATAGTCATCCATAATGTCCGAACTATTGCCGTACGCTAACTGCCTAAGTGCGGCCGTGACCTTTTGCCACGTACTAAATCCTAATTGCCCGGTTACATCCGGTTTTTGTTGGAACTAAACATACTTCTCCTCAAGATCTCTAGATATCCTTAAAAATAAGTTTCTACTCATACGAAAACTACGCCTAAACATTTTTTCATCATACTTAGGTTCCGCTGAGAAGTAATCGCTTACCCACAAATTGTTAGCGGTGTGCCGTTCACGAGCGATGTACCTTCTCCTCCGTTTATGTTGCGGAGTCTCTTCCTCATCGTCTTCGTCTTCCACGATAGTTTTCACCACCGCCGCGATCGTTTGTAGAAATATTTCCGCACCATCGTCAGATGATGATGACGATACACTTGAACTTGAAGAACTCATGGCAAGATTGTGTTTTATGTGTTTGATATTGTGTGAGAAAAATGTTAAATATGGTACGGTATTTATAAAGGAATTTTTTTTAAAATGCCCCCAACGGCTAGTTTGAATTGGCCATCGAGAGCCCGCCATGTCACCTTGCTAGACCCGTCCCATGCCCGGCTTCAAACCCCCGCCCCTTGAGCCACGCCCCAACCCAAGCCCACCCGGGATGGTGGCTTGGACGTTTTCTCCCAACCCACGCCCCATACCCCACAGTCTAATGTAAACAAGCCTGCCGGCTCAACTTTTAAAGGTGTTCAGATTTTGCCAATCTTTATCGATAACGGTTTATTTTGCTATAGGGTTTCCTTATTTAATAAATCCAAATATTTTATTGAACAGCCTCTATATTTTGAAATGCAAATAACATTCATTTTTTACTGCAAAATCTACCAAAAAAGAAATAACATTATTATATTATTAAATAGGGTGGGGATCAAATAGTAAGTTTATTTTGGCTAGGAATGATAGAAAGCAAGAGGATTAGGACATGTGGCAAAATTTAAAATAAAGAGGAAGGGTATTTTAGTCAATCTTATCCTTTCTTCTACCTTTTCAAAACCCAGTAACTTCAAAACCCACCATTTTCAAAACCTACCATCTTCAACCATTTCTTCACTTTCTATCTCAATAATCACTACATTATACTGCGATTTTCGTCACCAATCAATGATTCAAACACCCGATCAACGTGTTCTTCATCTTTTTTCAAGAAAACTCAGTTTAATTTCATACAAAATCTCGTTTTTTTCCGGTGATTTTGAAGATAATCACTCGATCCGTCGATTCGAGCGCTGATAAGTGTTTCAATCATTCAAAATTCGTCAATTGTAGAAGAAATCACTTCGATCCATGTAAGAAATTCTTTAATTTCATTTTTACGATCTGGGTTTTTGATTTAGTCATTGCGTTTTACGATCTTAGTGGGGGTCCGGGGGCAGCGCCACTGGTAGCGGGGGTCCCAGGGGCGGCAGCCCCTGGCGGGGTCCAAGGGGCAGAGCCCCTAGCTGGGGTTGAGCATTCGTAAATTGCTTTAATAAAAATGCATCAGAAAATTTAATTTTTTGTAAATTGCCTCTGGAAAACTGCATTCGTAAACTGCATTGGTTCAGACAATTCACAGCTCAGACAATTCACAGCACAGACAAAACTATTGTCATGGTTCAATGCGTTTTAGAGAGAACACTTTCTTTGGTGTTCTTAGGCAATTGCATTTTAGAACTAAAACATTTTTATGTGTTTTCTGGCCATTGCGTTTTATAAAAACACATTCTTGAAGTGTTTTTAGTCATTGCGTTTTAGGTAAAACACATTTTTAGGTGTTTTCAGTCCATTGCGTTTTACAGAGAACACTTTCTTTTGTTTTTTTAGGCAATTGCGTTTTAGAATGAGACATTTTTAAGTGTTTTCTGGCCATTGCGTTTTACAAATAAGACATTTCTTTCTGTTTTTGGTGCATTGCGTTTTAGGTAAAACATTTTTTTATGTGTTTTCAGTCCATTGCGTTTTAGAAAACAAACATTTTAAGTGTTTTCTGGCCATTGCGTTTTAGAAATAAGACATTTGTTTGTGTTTTTGGTGCATTGCGTTTTAGGTAAAACATATTTTTATGTGTTTTTAGTCCATTGCGTTTTAGAAAGTACATTTTCTTTTAAGTTTTTAGGCTATTGCGTTTTAGAAATAAGACATTTCTTTGTGTTTTCTGGCCATTGCGTTTTACAAATAAGACATTTCTTTGTGTTTTTGGTGCATTGCGTTTTAGAAAAACACATTTTTAGGTGTTTTCAGTCCATTGCGTTTTACGCAACTGAGTTTTTTCCATTGCGTTTTACGCAACTGTGTTTTAGAAAAAAAAACGAAAATATAGCAATAGTATACTCGTTTTAAAGATAAAAAAACGCTCGTTTTTTTGGTGAAATTTTTATAAAAAAATAATGTCGTATGAAAGAGTTATTAACGTTTAAAAAATGGGGGGGGGGGGGGATGGAGGAGAGAGAAACTATTGCCTTGGATTGACTAGAATACCCCTAAACAAACTCACGCGCCTCTTTTCTTCCCTTCAATTTCCCTGATTTAATCTTAGCTCTTGATTAACTAAATGGATGGTCAAGATCACTTCTTAGCCTTCTTAGCCAAATAAACTTCCTATCATATCTCCACCCTTATTAAATATATCAACCAAGCATGGGTGAAACTACAAAGGTGTCAGAAGGGTGGTTGACCTCTGGTCGTCCACCTAGGGTTGCAAACGAACCGAATGAACACGAATGAGACCTTGTTCGTGTTCGTTTGTTAAAGAATATCTATGTTCACGAACGGTTCATGAACAATTACCGAACGAGATTTTATGTTCGTGTTGGTTTGTTAAGGAAATAAACTTGTTCGTGTTCGTTTGTGTTTGTTAATGTTAGACAACAAATGAAAACGAACATTGATGAATACAAATGGAAATAAACAAACACAAACATGTGTTCATGAATAGATCATATAAGACACTAACACTTATTAAATATTTTATATGTCGGGATCTTGTAATATTTAAATAATATATAAAAACAAAACACTAATGAACTATCGAACACAAATGAACATGTTACCGAACGTTCACGAACATAAATGAACGAAAGCGACTTTTGTTCATGTTTGTTCATTTAACTAAACGAACGAAATTTCTTGTTCGTGTTCGTTTGTTTAATAAACGAACGAACACAAACGAACTTCCCACCGAACGGTTCACGAACTGTCCCGAACGTTTGATTTGTTTACAGCCCTACGCCCACCCCTTTCTTAAGAGGGGTATCCAAAGTCTGATGGGGTTTTCTAGAGTTTGACGCTTCATAATCTCGAAATAGTGGCTGAAGTATGACGAGAAAAGTGAAGAAGTGTATATCGAATTTTTTTTTCCAACACAAAATTGCATCCCGGTGAGGCGTATTTAGCTGCGGTTCGGTGCTTTGGAAAATATGCAAAGAAGAAGAGAATGTTGTTGTCTTTTAGTATCTACTAGTGGGATACCCGCGCGTTGCGGCGGAGTCAATAACGCGAGACATGAACAAATCACCAACTTAAAACCAGTATACCCTACTTTAAGAAAATAAATGTTATAAAAAACAATAGATTTGTCAATTAAACAAATGCACCACTTAAAACATGATGTAAAAGTTCATATGGAGCAAAGTTTGAAAAATATATGTCGAATGGACCCCTTTTTGGTAATAACCTACTCATATAAGGTTCGGGTTGGTGGGGTTTGGGTGGCTTTGAATTCGAGTCGGGTTTTGGGTTTTTGATTAAAAAAAAAGGACAGCCTTAGACATCTTGGTTGCCAAGGGATTCACTCAAAAGTCAGGCATAGACTACAATGAGATCTTTTCTCCTCTAGTTAAATGTTCGTGTTCCCGGAGGCACGTTCCCGATCTCGTTCTTGTTGTTCAGAAACAAGCGAGTCGTGTGATGTTTCTGAGCCACAACGAATGTAACAAACGGACGGTAGTGTTTGGTGTAAATGGCTTTCTTCATATCAACCATTTCTTTATTCAGAACCATCTCAAACTGATTGTCACTAACACTGTCACGATACACCACAATCTTGTTCGGTTTCACTTTGTTGACTTTAGCGTAAGTGTTGATCAGGTCCAAACACACGCTCCCGAAATTAACAATCTCCTATTTACGATGCCCTTGTGGCCACACACAAGCGACATAACGAGTCGCACCACGGTCCACCGAGCCAACAACTGCTGCAATAGATGGAGACTCGGAGTTCATTGCAGCCGGGTGATTGACATCTGCTCCAACAAAAATATAACGATCATCTTAACTGAAATGAGGAAACGGCTCAACAAGATGCACGTTGCAACCATCTAACTTCGCGTTTTATGAAAGAGCACAATTTTAATGATCATTATGAACACATTTTGTTATAATGAAAGATACAATGGGTATTTTAATTTAAATTATTATCGCTATTATTTAAAAAATTATTCTTATACCAAAATTTGTTTTGTTAAGAATGGAACTTAAGTCTAGACCTATGTGGTGGGAGCACAACACTTAGATTGGTGATATTAGGGGTTGCACGGGTCAGTTCGTTCGGTTGAGTTTTGAGCGTATACGGACATAATAAGTCAGAATCATTACCTGATAATTAAATAGTTCACAATAATCCACACCCAAATGTACGGCTGCCACAACTTGTGGGCTGGTTCGTGGCTGTGGATGTCTGTGATACCAGCGATCAGCAGCGAAGACCGGGTGAGTGGTTGTGTGTCACTGTACTGGCGTCGAGTACTCGAAAAATTAACTGATCTTGAAGAACAAATCATTAATTGGTTTCGTTGTCGCATAATTGGCATTAAAAATGATAAATATGAAGTTCACCTTGATACCGACCTCAACCTCAGTTTATACTCAGCTTTTATATGAAAAAAATGTGGTTTACAAAATGACTACATATCATTTACATTCGCAAGTGATTCACATCTTGAATAATTGTATTTGATTTCTAATTACAACTGCTAACCGCTAGCGATTATGAATGAACAAACGGGTCAAAGGCGACACAAGCGAATCCAAAAGCTTACAATATTTTAAACTATTTTAATATGAAAATTAGTTATTATAAAGTTAATTTAAAAAAAAAAGTTATAAGTTTTTTGTTTGGGCCTTTTGAAGGTCAACCCAACCTAGCCCGACCCATTTTGACCAGTGTAAAAAGTGGCCCAACCCAAGCCCATTTCAACCTGTTACCCAACCCGACTCATCCATTTTGCATGTGAGAAAGGGATCTTACCAGACCTCGAAGACGTTTTTGGGCATAAAGCGTTAGTACTGGAGCAAGTGCAAACTGTTTATATCCCTTTGAAACCAGTGCAACAAGAACCCTTTTGAAGATATCAATTCTACGAACAATCAAGTCTTCAGCCCACCAGTCAACAAGAGAAAACAAAAATGCATAAGTAAATACCTTCGGTAAAACAGAAATAAAAAATGCATGAGTAATTTAATGGGAATACTAAATTCATTATGGCTTTTTTTCTCACAGCAGTAAACAAAAACATTAAAAAAGTAATAAATATAACAATAAGAGAATTGAAAGGCATTTTTACATCAAAAGCAGCTTACCCTTGATGCTTTGCAAAACGTGAAAGCTGGTACAACTGAACTGTTTCATTTGAGGCATGACATGCTAGAAGTAGATAGTTACGAGACTGCGCCATCCACGCAAACCTCATGAATAAACCGGAATACACACACATCGCTGCACCAAAAAAGTTAAGAGAAAAAAAACCCGCAAAAGTATAACTATTTAATAAGAAAAAAAACATTCATTCAATGTATAGCTGCTACTCGTTCAATCCAATCTTGAATGGTATCTGTGATGTGAGGAACAACCTGAACCAGGTGGACATGTCATACAAGTTGTGTTTCGGTCAAATCGGGTCGGGTCAGGTTGATCGATAAAAACTTTTTATCCATTTTATAAAGTTTGAATAATAAGTTGCCCGAAAAATCTTTCCAGTAGTAATATTATTATTACGCGTTAACTTAAGATCAATGAATTGTGCTTAATGTGTACTCGATTAAACAATGATGGGTCTTATAGTAAACTTACATCTCTAAGAACAGGAAACTTGTAACACCTCGAAAATTCACGTCCTATAATGTATTGACACGTGTCATAACCTGGAACGTGTAAAAGAATGTTCTAGAAGGACTAAAGTTGACAAACATGGAAAGTATGTGAATATACGGGTTAAAAATGTCAACAGTGAATAAATATACTTTACAGTAACCCTACATGATGCTCATACCTTCAAACGAATAAATCATGGATCATACGAAGCTAAATATGAAAGAAAGTGAGAGATTACAAACCACAGGGGTTAAAAGTGTCAACATGTTTAAAGTATACCTCTGAGTGACCTTTTAGCAAACCCGAAGCTTTGTAACGATTAATTATGCTCACTAGAATGCACGATAAAAATTTCATAAAGTTTCGTTATCGTATGAGAAAGTTATGATCAAAATCGTATGCGAGGGGTTAAAGCGCCAACGTTAAAAATTATGACTTTTCGGGTGATAACAAAGTGACCAAGGACTTAACAAAGTGGGTATAAGTCTTGAAGCCCTTATGTGTCAATATAGAGGGCTCAAAATGCAAAAAATAAGTTTGATTGACCTTTCGAAGGACCAAGAGCCAGGGATGCAAACTGAAAAGAACTTTGTTGCCCAGATGACTGGCTTACGGACCGTAAAGGTCCACCCTTACGGTCCGTAAAGGCCCACCCTTACGGTCCGTAAAGGCCGCCCAGATGCAGAAAATCGTGAAACTTGGTTATTCAGCCTTGGAACCGACTTAGATAAGATATTTTCACTTCAAGGGCGACCCCTACATGTTCCTAGGACTTAGGGGCACTTGTTAATGATCTGGGAACATTGCTAGACTTAGTTGTCATGATCTTAAGTTCTCAAATTCACTATAAAAGGCCTCCTTGTTGCAACCATTTTGATCACACCTCACTTCTGCATTTCTGGAGTTTCCTGGAGCTTAAGAGCAGACCCAAGTCATCTCTAATCTTGCATTAGCTTTGGTAAGTATTTTTAACCTTTCTTAGTTGAGTTTTTACTTAGTTTTAGCTTAAAAGTCAAACCGTCGTAATTAACGGTTGACTTAGCGATTAATAATTAATGGTCCAGTGATTAGTCGAATTGAAAGTAGTTATAAGTTGGTAATTATGTGGGCAATAAACCCTTAAAAGGGCACCCTCTGATTCCCACTCTAACTATGTCAAATGTCGGGTCAAACTTGTTATTAAAAAGTCAACATAATGCTTATTTTCCAATTTATGCATAATTAGCAATGTAGAACCCATACAACCTGTTTGATCATTAATATAACTTGGTAAATAATGTAAGAACATGTCTAAACATGTTCAACCCGACAATTTTCTGTTTAGACCCGGTTCGGAACCGAAAATCGCAAAGCTTTGACTTTTGCTTTGACTTCAGTTCTGACCCGCTTTGGTATGTTTTAGAAATGCCTTAGAGCTTCCTTAGGACCAGGCTACATGTTAGCATAACCCTCTGTGGTTGGTTCATTGATTACCCGATTCGTTTACACGTTTCCGTTAAATGCTTAAAGTTGACCATAATGCCCTTTTGACCATAAAACGAGATTTTTGAATATGTGAATGGACAATAACCTTTGTTACTGATTTATAAACATGTCCCTAAAATTTTACATCAGTTGGAGGTCTAGATTAGGAATTATGCTCATTAGCGTAATTATAACGCCTTTTAGTAATTAAAAGGCGCAATTAGCATAAAGCCTATCTAAACCCAATTTTTGACACCAAACCTTTTACCCACTGATGTAATATAATATTTTGGGATTTTTAAAGATTTTTAATTATTTTTAACCTGCTCATAACCTAAGGTTATGGCATTAATACGGTAAATACCGAATATACCCTTTTTGGTTATAAAATGAGTTCTACAAAGTATTTTGACGCCAATCCAGTCTCTACTGATTTTATTTAATAAATGAAGTATTTTGAACTTTATAACCTGTCCAGAAAACTCAGATTTCCGGTATAACCCGGAAATCACTTAAAACGGCTTTTTAAGCGTATTAGACGCATATTTTGGGTTTAAAACCATTTTATCACATAAGACTTATTACCAACTATTATGATCTATTAAAATAAGCTATTTTACTGATGTATTCAGACCCGAATCTCAGAAACTTAAATAATCTCTTTTATAATCTTTAAAATGACCAAAATACCCCTACGGGGCTTAAATTGTGATTAAACTCGTTTTGGGCATAATGGAAGATATCCTACTGATATCACAACATATTTAAGGCATATTAACTTAGGAAACATGTATATGATTCATTTGGTTACTCGTTACGCACTTTTCGCGTTCGGTTCGGCGTATGTAACTAGTTTGCATATATTAGCCGAAACGGGTCAAACCATATCATTTTTGTCTCAAAATCCAGATTGTGTTTAAGTTACCCATATTAAACAAGCATACAAGCTTGCCGGGTCAAAACCACATTCTAAACCGGTCTTCGCCTTATCATGCGTTTGAACCGTATCTTTCTTTAAAACTAACTGGTCTAAGTTTAGGCTTAATTAAAGACCCGTTAGTATTCTAATTGGTTATTTATACCATCATTCCAGACTAGAGCCTTCCGGTAAATTGTACCTACGCTTACTTAAGTGAATACGGCTGAGTTATTAAAATTCTTGCTATTTAAGACAGGAGCTAGCTCAGGTAAATACTCTTAACTTATTTTCCCTATACGGGCTTGGGATACGGTATTATAATAATACCGCTTGGTCGGGTATTGAATGTTTAGTCGTATTGTGATTAAATTATTGAGGTAACCCGCTTTAATCTGTATTGTTTGAAATAAAAGCCTTTAGGGGTTAATGACCATGTCCCGGATATCCTTGACATCATTGTATTATAAAATGGCCACGTCTTAAGCACGGGGTGTAGGCATACACTTGACAGTTGCTTAAGGGAAAACCGTATCTCACTCTCTTGTGGGCCTATACTTGTGGCGTGTCTGTTAATCTGACTCAGTTTCTACATCGGGCCCTGAACGTACAACGAACATGTAAATCTGTATACAAGATTATAAATATAATTGTCCCAAGTTATAAAGAGTTTGTGCCACGTGCATTCAAATCAATTTTATTAAACCTTTTCAAAAAGAGTCGGTTGAGTGTATTTACCAGTGAAAACTGACGTATTTTCCAAAAGGGTTAAGTGACAGGTACTGAACGTAATTGGCTGGAAGCTCAGGGCGTTTATAAGGAATCTTGCAAGTTCTAGGCGACTAAAGTCTGTTGAACAATGTTTATGTTTTAAGATCCGCCTGTGGATCCTTTACTTTCCGTTGTAATACTTTGATATTACGTTATATTCGGATTGTAATATATTTATCTTTTGCTTCCGCTGTGCATTTATATATTGTGTTGTTTGACTATGATGATATCAACTACGTCACGATACTCCCCACCGGGCCCACCGGTAATACGTGGAAAGTCGGGGTGTGACAGGTTGGTATCAGAGCCAGGTTGAGTGAATTAAACACTAGCCTTTTGTGTTTAATCTCAGTTACACAGATGCACATTCTTGAGTCTAGACAAGAACATAGGACTAATCCTAATTCGTTTCATTGTCTTTTAATTGCTTCTTTTGTTATTTTTCTGATTAGCCCTTGCATGGGCAAGTCATTTTCTTAAGAAGTCCCGTTTAGGGCAACCATATACTTGTTTAAATTTTAAAGGAACGATTATGTTTAAAATATCATTCCTATATTATAAGATCTACCATTATAATAAAATGGCAAAATCTAAAAAAGGACAAGACCTAGACACGTGTCATTTTAAGACAGGGCCAAGACGGTAGTTCCTCAGTTAGATTCAGATCCTTATTAACATCTCGATTAAAAATTTGTTCTGCGTTAATTATTAAAAAGAATCTTAAAGGTAAAACCTAGCCTAAATGTCACTGCAGACAAGGCCAAGATGGTAGAACCTATTCAAGAGATTCAAACCCTTGTTAACATCTGTAACATGTTAACATTCCTGGCAGACGTGGTTTGATAAAATCGCATGAGTCATCCTTAAATAAGATTACTCCAATTTCCCTTATTTATATAATCATCCCTTAGAAGGGAAGTGCCTACGGGATATAGTTAATGTCCTCTGAGACTAAAGACAGTGGTAACCTACAACTCCCTGTCAAGAAAAGGTAATGAACTTTGATTCAAACCTTAATGCCTCGATTCTCTGAAATCATGGCTTATAAATTAAACTTGTCTACGTGACTAGGCCTTTTGTGCTATTATTAACTTATAATTTAGGATTTTGATAAAGATCCTGAACAATTGTATATTTAACAAATTAACTAAAATGTGTATTAAAAACACGGTTAATAAATCGTCAAGAACGATAGTACTGTATGGGCTTCTAAATAAACCTTGCCCTTATTTTCTTTTTGTAGTAATTAAGACTACATGGCTGACTCTGACGAGATAAATAGTCATCCTCTGGAAAACCGCGATGATGATAAGATTAATATAACCAGAGGAGAACTTCGTACACTGATTGATACAGCTGTATCTAAAGCTGTAGAGGAGCAATTTAGGGAGTATAGTGGAACTAATAGTAAAGCCTCATCTGTACCCCATTCTAAGTCTGTCCCTAAGACTCATTCTGAGGTTCATAGCAAGCCACCCTCAAAGAAAGATGAGTCAAAGAAGGATGATGATCGACATTCATCTATTCAACACAGTGTTCCATGCAAGAGGATAGTATTCGGTAATGAACCCCGTACCAAGTCCTGTACCTATAAATACTTTGTTTCCTACAAACCCCGGGATTTCACGGGGGAGAAAGGGGCAATCGATTGTATGACCTGGTTGGATGAAATGGACACAGTTGTCGATATCAGCGGTTGTGCTGAGATGGATGTAGTGAAGTATGTATCCCAATCGTTCAAGGGAGAGGCACTAGCATGGTGGAAGGCTCTCATTCAAGCTGCTGGGAAGATCCCACTTTACAACATGTCATGGGAACAGTTTGTTGCTCTCATTATGGAGAACTATTGCCCTCAACACGAAGTTGAGAGGATTGAGTCAGGTTTCTTATCATTGGTTATGACAAACTTAGATTGTCAAGATTACCTCACCAGTTTCAATACCTTGTCCAGACTGGTTCCTTACCTAGTAACACCAGAACCCAAGAGAATTGCTCGCTTCATTGGGGGTTTAGCCCCAAAAATCAAAGCCAGTGTTAAGGCTTCAAGACCTACTACATTCAGGTCAGTGGCCGATCTATCGCTATCTCTTACACTCGATGTAGTCAGAAACAAGGCTGCCAAAGCCTCTGAAGATGGAAAGCGTAAAAGGGAGGATGAGAATTCCCATCGCTCCGATAGGAAGAGGAACTCTGAAGATAAGAAGAGTTCCGGGTTTAAGAGAGACAGCCAGCAGTCGGGTGAGAAGACCAGGTGCGAAACCTGTAGGAAATACCACCTCGGGAAATGCAGATTTAAATCTCAGCCTCTACCGTGTGGAATTTGCAAGTCTAAGGAACATAAAACCCTGGATTGCAAGAAGTTGAAAGATGCAACCTGTTATGGTTGCAACGAGAAGGGGCATATCAAGACCAACTGCCCTAGGAATCAGAAGAAGCCCGAAGAGGCCAAGAAAACAAACGCATGATGAACGCCCAGGAGATGGTGCAGAATGATAACTTTATAGCAGGTACCTTTCCTTATCAAGCAGTTTATACAGAAATTTATTTGATACTGGCACATATAATTCTATAAAGATCGATAAATGTTGTGAACTGTTGTCTCCGCCTGATTGGGACTCCGGTCATTTAATGCGAGGTAGAAATTGGCCGATGACACTATAGAAAATGCCCCAACAAATCTTAGATTGATATTTTATATCTATTAGGAATCACTCTTTTCTGATATCCTTGTGGCAAACTTTCAAGCTATCCAAATTCATCACTATAATAAAGACAGATATGACATTTTGATTCCCTGTCAAAAAAATGATGGATTAGGACCAAACTTTAAATGCCATTAATGGTCTTTTGTGACCTAGGCTAAGTATAATTGATATATATTAAATAACGTTCATTAAGAATGTTAACGTTATATTGGCCTGTATGGTTTAATGAAACCATGGTTAGTATAAGGCCATGAGGATGAGGATTAGCAGTTGTCGGATCGCAACCAAGAAAGTGATTCATTTAGTAATAGGAACCATTTCTTCCATTCCTGTCAGAAATCTTTATGTCATAAAATTCTAATGTACCCTCTCTATAGATAAAGGACATTCGCATGTAATTGATATCTCCTTAATCCCTATTGATTACGAATACCAAATGGTATGTCAAAACCGCCGTATGAAAATTGATGTATCTTAATAAGTTCCATAGATTGCTTCCATGCCTGATTAGTATGGAGGTTTAATGCATGGAACCACAAGGATATCCCAATGATCATATGGTACTAAAGTCAACTAATAGTATTCAAAGAAGATATCCAGAATGGAATTGTCCAAGAAAGTGTCACTGATTAAATCTGTGGACTCGTAACATAAATATGCCACTTATCTGACACAGGCAAGGATAAACGAACTGGAGCCGAGATTTGGAAAAATCTCTGTAATCTCCGTGTCTTGATTACCTTCTGCAAAGACTACCCTGTTACCTCCCGAGAGGCAAGTAGAGTTAAGATTTACATCCCACTTTGGGTTAGAGTGTTATAGAACTCCATGATTGATTATGGAATAATCGAAACCCTAATTAAGTAAATTTTAAGATAAGAGATTCATATAGCCTAACTTAATATTCCGAGAGTTTGATATTGCTAAATAAGGAAGACGGTTCATTTTGCTTATGCATTCATTACCGCAACCCTATTTAGACAACGATTAAGAATCGCCATCAACTACCCAGGATCGTCGAGTTATTCAACTAGCTATAAGGATTAGCTATTCCTTAAGAATAGTTTTAAGCAATGGTTGGGATAACCATCTCACCTTAAGATAAGCTTTTCTATAATAGTTGTATATAAGTATCAAGGTGGCTCCTTTGAAGACCTTGTATAGATGGAATGTTAAACGCCTATTGATAGGACAATAGATTGGTAAGTCCAATTATCAGGATCTGAAAGTTGCATTAGAAACAACAAATAAGATCACGCAAATACATAACCATCTGTAAGATGCCAGTATTCGGCAGAAAATCAAGGATTAATGAAAATAGCAAACCTCCTAAATTCTTGTTAAGGATAAGGTTCAACAAAAGATATCACCCAGGAAGGGTGTGCCAAATTTGTTAAAATATCAGGCTAGTTAAGCTCTGAATATATAGGATCATTCGAAGGAAATCGAATGTATCAAGATCGAGTAGCTTATAAGCTAAAACCTATTTAGGGAGCTTGGCGGAGCTCGCAAAACATTGCACACTAGTGACTGAAGGATGTATTTCGCCAATAAGTCAAGAAACACTATCACATAATGATATACAGAATTATGATGTGATGAGCATCCTGTATCGATTGAGGATCGACAGGTTAAGAAGCCCCAAAAGGATACATGTACCCATTATAAAGGTCAACTTGGGAGCTTGGAAAAGCTCCAGATATGCTATTGAGGTTAAGTCCATTATGCGACAAGAAGTACTTCCATAATTTAGCAAATCTTGAGGTCGAGATTTATTTTAAGGGGGTGAGGATGTAACACCTCGAAAATTCACGTCCTATAATGTATTGACACGTGTCATAACCTGGAACGTGTAAAAGAATGTTCTAGAAGGACTAAAGTTGACAAACATGGAAAGTATGTGAATATACGGGTTAAAAATGTCAATAGTGAATAAATATTCTTTACAGTAACCCTACATGATGCTCATACCTTCAAACGAATAAATCATGGATCATACGAAGCTAAATATGAAAGAAAGTGAGAGATTACAAACCACAGGGGTTAAAAGTGTCAACATGTTTAAAGTATACCTCTGAGTGGCCTTTCAGCAAACCCGAAGCTTTGTAACGATTAATTATGCTCACTAGAATGCACGATAAAAATTTCATAAAGTTTCGTTATCGTATGAGAAAGTTATGATCAAAATCGTATGCGAGGGGTTAAAGCGCCAACGTTAAAAATTATGACTTTTCGGGTGATAACAAAGTGACCAGGGACTTAACAAAGTGGGTATAAGTCTTGAAGCCCTTATGTGTCAATATAGAGGGCTCAAAATGCAAGAAATAAGTTTGATTGACCTTTCGAAGGACCAAAAGCCAGGGATGCAAACTGAAAAGAACTTTGTTGCCCAGATGACTGGCTTACGGACCGTAAAGGTCCACCCTTACGGTCCGTAAAGGCCGCCCAGATGCGGAAAATCATGAAACTTGGCTGTTCAGCCTTGGAACCGACTTAGATCAGATATTTTCACTTCAAGGGCGACCCCTACATGTTCCTAGGACTTAGGGGCACTTGTTAATGATCTGGGAACATTGCTAGACTTAGTTGTCATGATCTTAAGCTCTCAAATTCACTATAAAAGGCCTCCTTGTTGCAACCATTTTGATCACACCTCACTTCTGCATTTCTGGAGCTTCCTGGAGCTTAAGAGCAGACCCAAGTCATCTCTAATCTTGCATTAGACTTTGGTAAGTATGTTTAACCTTTCTTAGTTGAGTTTTTACTTAGTTTTAGCTTAAAAGTCAAACCGTCGTAATTAACGGTTGACTTAGCGATTAATCATTAATGGTCCAGTGATTAGTCGAATTGAAAGTAGTTATAAGTTGGTAATTATGTGGGCAATAAACCCTTAAAAGGGCACCCTCTGATTCCGACTCTAACTATGTCAAATGTCGGGTCAAACTTGTTATTAAAAAGTCAACATAATGCTTATTTTCCAATTTATGCATAATTAGCAATGTAGAACCCATACAACCTGTTTGATCATTAATATAACTTGGTAAATAATGTAAGAACATGTCTAAACATGTTCAACCCGACAATTTTCTGTTTAGACCCGGTTCGGAACCGAAAATCGCAAAGCTTTGACTTTTGCTTTGACTTCAGTTCTGACCCGCTTTGGTATGTTTTAGAAATGCCTTAGAGCTTCCTTAGGACCAGGATACATGTTAGCATAACCCTCTGTGGTTGGTTCATTGATTACCCGATTCGTTTACACGTTTCCGTTAAATGCTTAAAGTTGACCATAATGCCCTTTTGACCATAAAACGAGATTTTTGAATATGTGAAAGGACAATAACCTTTGTTACTGATTTATAAACATGTCCCTAAAATTTTACATCAGTTGGAGGTCTAGGTTAGGAGTTATGCTCATTAGCGTAATTATAACGCCTTTTAGTAATTAAAAGGCACAATTAGCATAAAGCCTATCTAAACCCAATTTTTGACACCAAACCTTTTACCCACTGATGTAATATAATATTTTGGGATTTTTAAAGATTTTTAATTATTTTTAACCTGCTGATAACCTAAGGTTATGGCATTAATACGGTAAATACCGAATATACCCTTTTTGGTTATAAAATGAGTTCTACAAAGTATTTTGATGCCAATCCAGTCTCTACTGATTTTATTTAATAAATGAAGTATTTTGAACTTTATAACCTGTCCAGAAAACTCAGATTTCCGGTATAATACCGGAAATCACTTAAAACGGCTTTTTAAGCGTATTAGACGCATATTTTGGGTTTAAAACCATTTTATCACATAAGACTTATTACCAACTATTATGATCTATTAAAATAAGCTATTTTACTGATTTATTCAGACCCGAATCTCAGAAACTTAAATAATCTCTTTTATAATCTTTAAAATGACCAAAATACCCCTACGGGGCTTAAATTGTGATTAAACTCGTTTTGGGCATAATGGAAGATATCCTACTGATAAAAGGGTAATGCACGGTACCCCTGACCGCGGAGGGGATAACCCATCACAACATATTTAAGGCATATTAACTTAGGAAACCTGTATATGATTCATTTGGTTACTCGTTACGCACTTTTCACGTTCGGATCGGCGTATGTAACTAGTTTGCATATATTAGCCGAAACGGGTCAAACCATATCATTTTTGTCTCAAAATCCAGAATGTGTTTAAGTTACCCATATTAAACAAGCATACAAGCTTGCCGGGTCAAAACCACATTCTAAACCGGTCTTCGCCTTATCATGCGTTTGAACCGTATCTTTCTTTAAAACTAACTGGTCTAAGTTTAGGCTTAATTAAAGACCCGTTAGTATTCTAATTGGTTATTTATACCATCATTCCAGACTAGAGCCTTCCGGTAAATTGTACATACGCTTACTTAAGTGAATACGACCGAGTTATTAAAATTCTTGCTATTTAAGACAGGACCTAGCTCAGGTAAATACTCTTAACTTATTTTCCCTATACGGGCTTGGGATACGGTATTATAATAATACCGCTTGGTCGGGTATTGAATGTTTAGTCGTATTGTGATTAAATTATTGAGGTAACCCGCTTTAATCTGTATTGTTTGAAATAAAAGCCTTTAGGGGTTAATGACCATGTCCCGGATATCCTTGACATCATTGTATTATAAAATGGTCACGTCTTAAGCACATCATGGTGCAAGCCTGAGCACGCTTTTTACAAAAAACTCCTAAAAGATGCAATTTTTGAGGGTTTTACTGGTCTTAGGCGTACGCTTCATGCATATAGGTTGTTTTTATGCATCAAACTGTTGTACGATAGGTTTTTTGGCCTGTACTTTTAGATAAATCATATATAAACCTTATTTATAGCTATTTTTTAAATAAGGGATGCTAAATACCTATGGAATATATATAAAATATATATAATCACTTTGCGCCTCGGGTACGAAAAGCCCGACGCATTTGCGCTTTGCGCCTTGGTTTTAGACCTCGTCGCTTTTGTGCGCCTCTTACTTTTAAAACCAAGGTCAAATTAGGTTATGGGTTTATCTCTAATGGGTCAAAATCATTATACAAGATCAATTCAGCTACCCACCCACCTAACCACGTCTATTTTTTAGAGCGGCAACTGTATCAATAATCAACTCCATAGTTCACAGCGAGATTTGGACCCATGACCTCAAACTCAGTACCTGGCTGGGCCAGATGAAGCATGCAGGTAATTTCTTAGATTGTTTTAACTCAAAGGTTTAGATTAACATTAGTACTATTATTAAATGTTTTGTAATTTTAATAGGGAATGCGTTAAATATTATTAAGAAATGGTCAAATTAAGAGTAAGCAGGATGAGAAGTCACATCCTTCCTAGCATATTCCCACTGTTTTAGAAGCTATTATTTTACTATAATGTGTTCATAGTTCATACAATAAACATGAACCGTTAGGCCACGAACTAAAAAAGAAGAAGATAAGATAGTAATACCTTTAATGAAGCACCACCCACAAGTAATCCATTAATGTCTTCTTTTTTGGCCAGCTAAGCAGAGTTTCCCACATTTACAGATCCTGAGGAGGTAATTAAAATTTGGATCAACAAAACTAATCACTTCTGTGCAATAAGTATTAGCAAGCGGCTAAACAGGTTTAAAATACCACGGAAGATTAATATGTAAAACTGTATATACCATGGAAGATTATGAATGGATCATCCATGCGGCTGCACATAAACATTTGGAAATTTGAATCAACAAATTCAGGCTCAATATCATAAAAGAATCGAGATATTTATCCCAAACGCCTTTTGAATTGATATTATGAGTAGGTTTCATAATATATAACTACGGATCAGATAATTAAGATTAACATTACAAAAATAACGATCTACAGACCAACTTCTTCGCCATCATCACAATCTGAAGGACCCACTTCTTTGCCACCAGGCTCTTCCCTCTAGTCCTCTTCAACTTCAATCTCATCTACGAATAACCACTAAGCAAAAAAAAGAGAAATTCAATTATAGAAAATCGTAATGGTGAAACAAAAGCGTTGCAAAAAGTGAAGTTCCACAAATTCAAACCTGGTTTATGCAGGTCCACTGAAAGATCAGACCTAATCGAACTCAAAACAAAAAGACTATATATGACGAAAACTAAAAACCCTAGAGAAACACAAAATCAATCATAACCACTTACTGTTTCACCTGTTCCTAACCAAGCAACTGCAGAATAAAGAAATTGAATCTGTGATAGCATTTGTTGTTAACTTGACCTAATGATAGTCGATTTCCTATTTGAAGTTGGAGGCGGATGCTTATGCAGATCCCCAAGCCTGCACCAAAAACCTTACCCTATCTTTGATTTGAAATGAAAAGGATCTAGGGTTAGTGAAAGGGTGAACGGTGACTTTAGAGAAACTTTTGTGGTTGCAGAAGGGGAATTCGGAAGAGGTGATGCAACCCAACCGACTTCAATTTCATTATGACATTGCTCCATGATTAAGAAACTGAAGAATTCATTGAACCTTGTTAAATGAGGGGCAAATTTGGGAGCGGTGTTGAAAATAATGGAACTTGGCTTCAGACCTTGTACATGGCGTCTTAAAAAATTGAAGTGAAATTACATTTTTACCCATGGGAAATGCTTTATAAAGGTCTATAGGTATGTAGGTTTAACTTGTGTTTTAGGCTTTTTTTAGTTTAATAACAAAACTTTTTATGATTTTTTTTCACCCTTCGATTTTTTTTTCTGACAAGTACAACATAGAACTTCAATAATTAAGAGAACTTGCAATTTTTTTAACATTTTAATCATTTTTTACTTTCTTTATTTTATTAACTAGTATTAAGCCCCTGCGTTGAAGCGGTTGTCATAAAACTGTGTTAAGTAGTAACAATACTATGTCATTGTCAGCGACCACCAACACGTGAAAAGCTCGTAAAAACAAAATAAATAAAAACGGGAAAAATAACGCCGAGCGAAAAGAAGATGTAAAATCTTTGAATCACGCACGCTCGTTGCTGAGAAATTAAACCGAAACGTAAAACATAGAAAAAAATAACAAAGTCCATCCAGGACCCGCGTGTTGGACAAACTTGTCAAACCAGAAAAATAGATGTGATGCGACGGGCCAGTCAAACGAGAAAAAATATACGAAAAAATGTTTAACCCCACACGCACGTTGCGGTGCGTTAACTCACAAAATTTAGAACGAAACGAAAAAACCTGGGAAAGATAAAAAGTATGGTGGACCAAAATTGAAAATAAAAAAGAGTTGGGATTAAATTGAAAAAGATGAAAAACTTAGGGTTAAAAGTGAAAAACACAAAAGTTCAAAATTTCAAAATTGAAGTTATTTATTAATTTTAGATAAGGATAAAAATAAATGATATCTATATATTGGTTATTAATTAATATTAATATTAAAAGAAATTTATTAAACAAATATAAATAAAATTTATAAGGTTGAAGGAGAGATTTGGAGTCTTTTATTATAAGTTAGATAGATTAAGTAAAAAAAATTATACTATTTAAAATCAAGATTCGTTTATTTAAACTTTATTAGTTTATTATTTTATTTATATAATATTGATTGGTAAACAAGACTATTATACGTTAATTAAATTCAAATATAAATTAACTCTTGCCTCTCCTGTTAAAAGCTTCCGAATTCAACCAAGTGTTATATATATACAAAATAGGGACAATTGCATATTTCCCCTTAAAAAACTGCTTAATTACGTATTTACCCAACTTAAAATTAAAATGGCATATATCTCCTTTCTTAACTATTAAAATTGCATATATCCCCTTCCTTAACTAATATAATTGCAAATTTACCCATTTTGATTTATTTTATTAAAAACAAGTTATATAATGACTTTTTAACCTTATTTTTTTACTAAAACTTAAAAAAAATACAAATTTATTCATTAACAAAAAGCAAATTTATCGAACACAACTCCGAATAACATCTTCGAGCAGATTGAGATTCAACGATGAACGATACAGATGTCTCCAATCAGGTTCATCAAATGGTCCAGTTCATCCGTCAAGAAGCCGATGAAAAAGCTAACGAGATCTCTGTTTCAGCAGATGAGGTAAGTCTTTGTTCAAATCAAGTCATATTTTCGAGTAATTAGGGTTTAAACCACAAAAACCATAACTTATCGTATGTTTCATTTCCAGCTTTCACTTGATTTTTGTTAATTTATTCAGTTGATAAGTTATGGTTTTTGTGGTTTAAACCCTAATACTTGGACTGTATCTATCATATGTTATGTTTCCAGCTTTCACTTGATTTGTGTTAATTTATTCAGAAGTTTCACGTTAATTGTCGCTTTAATTCTGAAGTTTGATAGTTCACTATACAGTTTGAAGATTAGGTTTTCATACTTTCATCTATAATGTGAAATTCTTCGTTAATGTTGTTACACTTTTGTTGTTATATTCTGATTCCAGTTGATAAGTTAGGGTTTTTGTGGTTTAAACCTTAATACTTGTATTGTATCTATCATCTGTTCCTTTTCCGGTTGATAAGTTTGTTTTGTTGAAGATGGGTTTGATCAAATGTTTATATATGATTTGTATGCTTCATTGTAACACTTTTTTGGCTTTGTATTGGCACTGAAGATGGAAGATTGAGTTGTGATTTCTCAAGTTTCAGAGGAAAAAGGGCAACCATCAAAGATTCGACTTGGAGTCTGAAAAGGATAACTCGAGTGATGATGGTTCTATTGCTTCAACTACAGTGACAAAAACCAAATAGAAGTGATGAAAGGGGGAGAATTGAAAATGCTGGTGGGGTTGTCATGTGGGCAGGTAATTTTGGTTTTCTGTAAATGAATTGTGCCTTTTGTTATGTTCTTTGTATTGACTGAAAAGATAGAAAAAATTAAACCTTTTGTTCTTTTTATGATAAATCTTGGTGTTTGACCATCGTGTTAATAGAATTGGTGATTTTAGATCTTCTTATCAACGATTGCTAAACCAATCATAAGTTTATTGATTTTGCATCGTGTTTTGGATGTTTTTCGATTTGGGGTTAAAAAAGATTTGATTTTTAATATGCCCATGGATTATTGTTTAGGTTAAGCTATGGTAATTGTTGTGCAGCCTGCTAAAGATCCGAGAACGAAGAAGAAAGAAGTGACGATGAAACGAATATTGGTGATTGGGCTGCCAATACTTTCCTACGGTAAATATTATATTACATTGCTGCAATCTATTGTTATTAAAACTGTTATTAATTGTATTAAAACTCTCGTGTGCTATTAATTCTATTAAAACTGTTAAGAGGAGTTGTTTAATCGTCAGATTGGTTTAGTTCAGGATTCTGTAATTTTGTTGTGATTTGGTTGATTTTGGTTTAAATTTATTTATTGCATGTGGTGTTTTATTTTACTTTGAAGTTTGCTTTGTTTAAAAGCTTTATTTGCGGTAATTTTCTGTATTTTTGAAATTAGGGTTCTAATTTGGGGTTTTTCATTACATGTAGTGTTTTCATAGAGCTCTACAGTCAACTGTCTTCTATCAGGTACAAGATCTCTATTTTAATATTGCTGATGAAAATTGTTGATAATTTAAATTGCGTAGAGTTTAGGTCATGAAATTAGGTATTTAGGTAATTTAAAGATCCTTTCTATTTGCTCAAACTAATTGATGTCTCTTGCGTAGGTACATTGCATCTGATGTAAGACTGTTCACCAACTTCGATTTCATCTTAAAGGTATGAACCATCACATTCAAAACATTAAATATTATTAATCTTGTGTTTGTTGATTTTGACCATATTTGCCCTTTGAATCTAGCGATGGAGGTAGAAGACAGCCGTGTCATTACTCATGTTCAAGATAAGCTCTTTCGTGTTCATGTGAGCAAGAAGAGAGGAAGACACAAAGGAGGTGTGAAACATAGTTCAGATGATACAGGTTCAGGTGTCAAATCTGTATCATGTGAACTGTGTTTGACACATCCTTTGTGTCTTTCTCTTTTCTTGCTCACATGAACACGAAAGAGGTTATCTTGAACATGATGTTATCTATTAAGGGAGCTTAGATAATGACATAGAATTGGCTACGTGTCAACTTCTCAGGTATGCTATGTAGTCCTCGCTGATGTCATAATTACGAAACGGTATCCTTTAGTGTTGTTTTCGCTAAAGTTTGAAACGGTATTGTTTAGTGTTACTCTACCTTCAAGGAAAGTCCAAGGAGCAGGTATAATTTTAAATTTTGCCTTCAAATTCTTTCTAACAAAACAATAGAAACGTTGTTGATTATTTGATTTTTTTTCCATTTTTTGTAGCTATGACAAGGTTTAAAGCTATTGAATGGCTTAAAAGTGTAGTTACAAAGCCAATGGAGATACCAAAACAACCATCAAACTTTTTGATAGGTCAAAGCTTCATGTTTCCAACAACTAATGGTTGTTCTATCGTAAAGACTTCTGGTATGTATCTTAAGCATAAACTTTATATTGTCATTCATGGTCTAAAACAATGTGATTAGAGTAGAAGTTCAACATTGCTATGTTGTAACTTAGTTTTAGTTTGAATCTGTTTGTGTGTTTCCGAGGGCTTTTTTAAGCAAGCCGCATAGTATAAACTCTAACTTTTGAAATGTTGTAACTTAGTTTCAGTTTGAATCTGTATTTAGGTTGATTTCTAGGATTATTTAGGTTGAAGGTAGCCTTCATTAGGGTTTTTATTGTCATCTTTTTGCTGTAAATTAGGACGAAAATCATCTTAAATGACTACACGGTTGTTTTTCTCATTTTACCTCAACATGGTTTCATAAAATTACTTTCTTGCCTGTTATACGTCTTTTTCTAATCTCAGGGCTATAAAATTATTTTCGTGTTCACCTTCGTTTGTTATCAAAATATGTTGTTAAATAAACGAACATATATTAAAGGCAAATTGGATTTAAATAATCCCAACTCACTGTTATTGGCCAATAATAATCCCAACTCATTTAATCACCAATAATAATCTGAACTATTCACTTTTGTTTGTAAAATACTCCCAGTTAAAAAAACACTAACTAGGTTAAAAAATTGCTGATGTGGCTTGCCACGTCACCTGCCACATCAGTTGCCGCGTAATCGAAAAATGCCACATAGACTGTCACATCAGCTGCCACGTCATCGAAAAATGCCACGCAGACTGCCACATCAGCTGCCACGCCATCAAAAAATGCCACATCAACTGCCACGTCATATGACACATCAGCTAAAAGGGCCACATCAGATGCCACATCAGCAATTTTTTAACCTAGTTAGTGTTTTTTTAACTGGGAGTATTTTACAAACAAAAGTGAATAGTTCGGATTATTATTGGTGATTAAATGAGTTGGGATTATTATTGGCCAATAACAGTGAGTTGGGATTATTTAAATCCAATTTGCCTATATTAAAAGATATAAAGTTGAGTCTATAAGACTAGCATATTGAGTGCTGCTGCCACCAATGGACCTTTCGAATTTAGCCCTAGAATATATACAACTACCAAACAATCTTAACATAATCCAAATTTAGATAAAAGTTGCTCGGGTTTGTTCAAACTGTTTGGCTTAGAGAATTGTTAAAGGAGAAAATTAAATAAAGATTAAACATTGTTAAATCTAAAAGTCTAAAAAGAAGTAAAAATAATACGATCATCCATATAAAGTATTTAAAAAGTAACAATTACATATAAAAAACAAAACTAATCAGACACTTAAACTCTAATAGCAAGAATCAAGAAACTTTAACTTCAACTCCATGGAGCACTGAACTTCTCGATGTATGTCATTGATCTTTCTCATGAACTCCAGGCCTCTATCTCCACACTCTATATTACTCGCAATACACAGGTCACGAACGGAAGTAGTTGGCATCGCCCTCAGGTTTCTCGAAACCTGGTCTCTTGTCAGCAGACCAAGTTGTAGTCCGTTAAAACAGCTCTTCAACTCTTGAAGAGTAGACCTATCAGCCAAAACTTGCTCTTCGATTTGTTTAATAAAGCGTTGCTTGAAATCGTCAGAATATGACTCCATTTTAATGTATTTATAAGAACTAAAGCAAACAATAACAGTTGATCTTTGGCTTTCAGTGAATGAATCTGTGTATGATGAAAATTCAAAGTTTCAAAATCAGAATTTTGCAATTTCACTTTTACCAGTTTCAATAATAACAAAGTACAGCCAAAAAGTTGAACTTGAATGTGAACTTCATGAAAGGTATAGATCATGCTGATGACTCACTTCACAGGTACATAATTTCATATAATTTCAAATAATAAAAAATACTAAAATTGTTTATTATTATTTTTTTGGCAGTTTCAAAGTGTTTATAAATCCAAGTGTGAGTGATGAGTTATGTACAGCAACAGCTAAAGCACTTGCACCCATCTTCCATTCTTTGTATGTGCTATGGAGAGAAGCAGCCATCTTCCCCCTAAAAAGCAAAGAAAACATTAGGAAAAAGCATTATGATTGAGGATGGCCTGAATCTACGTAAGTGGCAGGTTTATTATATTTACCGATTTCAAATTTTATTTCCAATCTTTCTGATTTAGGTTTTTTTGCAGACATTCACAATGCAACAAAGCGCGCCATCAAAGCAAGAAACACTGGTTGGGTTTTCCTACGATATTGTATGAAAGGTTGATGCTAAGTATCCCAAACATCCCTGGATCTTGGCTGGAAAGTCATTAGGTTCAAGGTAATTGTTAGATTTTAAAATTGTTATTAATCATGAGCTAATTATAATTGTTCTGAAGTTAAACCTTTTAGTTATGTTCATTCTAAAATGAAATTCATCCCAATTGGTCGCGTAGAGTTTGTAGAATATAAACTGATAAGTTATGGAGATAATGCATCTCTATCATAGGGTACATGCTGAGATTATTGAATTTTGAGTAACAAACAAATGAAATAGCTTTAACATAGTTGATTATTATTATAAACATAGTTTAACATTAACAATTGATTGGAGTGTTAAGTGTATTATTTTGAACTTTTTGAACAACTTTTAACTGCAAAGGAGTAAAAAGAATGTTGGTTTTATTCGGTGTGTGTATTGTAGTTAACAGAAGAATGGGGAGATACCGTTGTTTTAGGCATTGAGCAAAGCAGCAGGGAAGGCTTTCAGCAACATGGTTATAGGCTATAACAATGTTGATGTCGATACAAGGTGTTGCTGTTTCAAACATACCTGTGAGTTTCGTTCTTCAGGTCAATATTAATGGCAAAACGACATTTTATTCTTTCATGTGCTAAAAACTTAGACTTTATTTGATGATGTTGATGTTGATGCAGAGGTGTTTTTACATTCAACTGGACTTAAAAATCAAGTGCATAAAAATGGTCATTGTGGAATGGATTTGATATTGCTTGGTGCTTATTTGGACAAAAAAAATCAACGTTTTTAAACAGGTAAATTTACAACCGCTTATTTATGATAGTGTCTGGTAACTTGAGTTCGTATTTACGATTAGATACTTTCTATTGAATTTACTCTATATGTAATGCTGTAGTAAAAGGAAATTTAATTATAACTGAAAAACTAACATAAGGCTTTTGTTATAAAAGTGCAGCGAACCAGACCACATTGGTTAGTAGGGGTAATGAGTACCATAACAAAACAAGAAAAGGAATACCAACAACATGCAATTAGGTACAGTTTTGGGGCTGCTAATGGTGTCTAAACAACCATTATAAGCGATGGTTGCGGCTGCCAAAACAGTTCAAAAAGAGGAAGGCATGCTTAAATGATTCAGGGTCGGTTTTCGGGTTGAATCATAGTTTACAAATTGTGACTTCGTAAGGTATTTTTAGGGTATGTTAAAGGTTATTTCTATTCCATGTTTTGTATGTAGAGTCTAATTTGATATGTAATAGAAAAAAAAATACGCAAGTTTACAAACATGGAAGTGAAAACACCATGGTCAATATTTCTCTTTTGTATGTGTTCGACTTCTTGACTCATTATTTAAGAGTTTGTTTTGATTTGTCAAATTTTGAAATTTTATACTTTATCAGAATTTTGGTTATTTTCTTCTTATTAGTGATACTGATGCTTATGGCCACATCTTATATCCCAGTTAGACAAGAAAAAAAATAGAAACTCAGTTTAAGAAATATAATTGTTCTGCTTTACTTAGAATGCCAGTGTGTTTAAAAACGTAAAAGATAAAAGATGATGCATGAACTAAAGCAAAGGTTCCTTAAAATCAGCTTTGCCTTTGCTGCTCGATATGCAATCATGGTATCTATACTTTGGCAGGGCATTCCAAGTGGTTTTAGGCGATCGGCGGCATAGTGGCAATAAAATGACATTGCATTTGCATACGTGTCTATATACAAGTATATGGCATGTTGTTCGGGTTATTTAGACACAAATGGTTAGAAAACATGAAGAAATGATTAATAATCTGATTTTTAGATACAAATGGTTAGAAAACATTTAGAAATGATTAATAATCGGATTTGTAGACAACATATTATCAATTACTTAGATTATTTCTATATCAAACCTGAACTAATAATTTTTTGAGAAAATTTAAAGCCTAAATTGTATATTAAACCGAATAAATGCAATCTAATAATTAAATCTTTTTAAATAAATGCAATCTAATAATTATGTGTATACTATATATAACAAATTATTAAAGCCTAAATTGTATATTAAATGCAAAGTTTTAATACATACAATACAGAGAAAACACGGCATACCAACTTCGTAGACTTGACAGGACTTACAGACTCGATAACAAAAGACCCTAACATACAATACAGAGACAACATGTCATATCACCACAAGCAATTGTGGATCTTTGCTGATGGGTGCACTTCGGAATGTAGCAGATATGAATGAATATAATCACAGTGTAGCTAATTACATATCTGCCACTTAGGTTATATTCATATGAATGAATATAACCCCAGTGTAGCTCTTCGATTTTCCTTGAAATTCCAGAGCTCGCTAATTACATATCTGCCACTGGGGTTATATTCATTCATATACAATTGATCGTTCTGATCAATTACTTCCTTATGTGCACCGCACCATCTACTAGGAGGTTGTCAAGTGTTCTCGCCTTCGTGCTTGGTTTTTTGCGTATCTTTACATCCGCATCCATTCTGTACAATAAAACACATTCAAATGATCAATATAAACACATTCAAATGACCAATATGAGGAACCCATATCATCGAATCAAACCAAAAATCAATATGAGGAACACATCAATCCGAAACTGATCCGATCAGTTCATTTGTATAAAATTTAATTCTGATTTAGTTCATCTTCTTAAAAAATTCTCAAATGACCAATATAAACACATTCAAATGACCAATATGAGGAACCCATATCATCGAATCAAACCAAAAATCAATATGAGGAACACATCAATCCGAAACTGATCCGATCAGTTCATTTGTATAAAATTTAATTCTGATTTAATTCATCTTCTTAAACAATTCTCAAATGACCAATACAAACACATTCAAATTACCAATATGAGGAACCCATATCATCGAATCAAACCAAAAATCAATATGACGAACACATCAATTCGAAACTGATCCGACCAGTTCATTTGTATAAAATTTAATTCTGATTTAGTTCATCTTTTTAAACAATTCTCAAACAACCAAAAATCAATTTTCACATTTCAAGTATCAATATTGATGTGTTCAAATAACTACACACTGATGCGCTTTATCAATTTCCATCATTTGTTTCTTCGCATTTGATTCAGAAATTAAAACCCACAAGTATCATAGTTTCAATAAACAACCTAGATCTGTACTCTAATTGTTTTTAGAGAAAAACACACAAGAATCAGCCAAATGATCACATGAGATCTGAAACTACAGAAATCAATGATACATTTTGAACAATATACTCAGTTGATACCCGAGACAAAAACCCACAAGAATCAAAACCAAAACATAGTTGATCTCATATGAGGAACCGAAAACACATTCAAAACCTCTGTTTTGCTACCCGAGACAAAAACCCACAAGAATCAAACAAAACCTCTGTTTTGATACCCGAGACAAAATCCCACAAGAATCAAACAATATTTTCATACAAAACCTGAAACAAACCTTCATAATAACCAAAACCCAAACCTCTGTTTTGATACCCGAGACAAAAACCCACAAGAATCAAACAATATTTTCACACAAAACCTGTTACATTCTAGCATATCAAAAACATAGTGTCGATCATGTTTTAGGTATCTGATTTTACCTTGGATTGTTATAGAAGATGAAGATGATGAAGATGAAGATGAAGCTGATGATCGGTGGAGATTAAAGAAGAGGAAGATGATTCTGATGAAGATGAAGATGAAGATAATTGAAGATGAAGATGAAGATCTGTGTTTTGGGACTTGAGAGAAGATGAAAATGATTTTATTGAGAAGTGTGATTGTTCTAATCATACATATATGTTTATCATTAAGATTTGAGGGTATAAAAGACATTTCACAATTGTGAAACAGTCAAACAGGGTGATGTTTCTCACATACCACAGAGACGCAAATTGTGTTTTTCTCTAATTTTTTTGTAACATAGTAATGAAATTTTTATGTCCTAACACATACTGTCTTAATATTTGTTTTCCATCTTTATTAAACATACCCGTGTGTTCACCATTGCGTCACAACTAACAATGTGTAAAAAAAATAGTTCATGTTTTCATTTTAGACAACATATTACCAAGTACTTAGCTTATTTGTATATCAACCATGTACACTAACACATAATTTCATTAACATTGTTTTATAAAGATATGTGACTAAATGCAAAGAATTTAAATTATATATTATAATCTGTTTTTTAGTATTTGTTTTCGATCGTTATTAAACATACCCGTGTGTTCACACGGGTGTTACAACTAGTTTGGTTTATATATGCAATTCATAAAAGGCTTTGGAACAATAGCCAAGGTTTTATTTTTTTGACTTTTGCCACTAAAGTTTGGTGGGTTCCCACTAGATAGTGTTATGTTTATGTTTATGTTTTTTTCTTGGATAAATTACATTTTTCGTCCTTGATGTTTGTATTGGATTGCAATGGATAGCCTTTAACTTCAATAATTACAGTCACAATCCTTTATTTTGAAAACCTATTACACCCTACGTCCTTTAGCACTAACCAAGTTAAAATTTTCAGTTAACTATAACAAGTGCCTTGCACATGAGGATATGTTAGTAATTTTACAAAGTATATAACCTGAAGAGCCCCATCAGCAAATCAAGTTGGGTTGAACTTCCTAGCCCTCTCGACAAACAATGGTATTAAAAGCAATAACCCATCCAAACATATCAGCTCTACATATGTGTGTTCAAATTCATATGAAGATCATTAATAATTGAAAGATTCAAGAAATTTGCACATCCAATTCATCCAAATACACATCATGATCAGTAACATTGTTTTCAAGATTCAAGATTTTTCATCCAAACAAACCCTAAGAGCACCAAATCCTTCAAACCCATTTCAAGATCAACATAACATACAAAATTCAAGAACTTTAAGAAAGAGTATAGTCATTTCACAAAGATTATCAAAAAGGCAATCCATTAGTTTATTACCTAATAACTCCAATCTAAACCCATAATTTATTTTAAAGTGGTGCCTGTGAAAAACATGTTGGTGAAGAGCATTCCGACACATAAGAAGAGGGTCAACTGTTTTAACACCAAACCTCCTCCTCTGTTTTTCCAAGACGTTGTCTTAATCTTCTATTTTCTTAACACCAATATAGAAATCCACAAATCTACGGTCAAATTCATGTCCCAAACGGAGTCAACACAATCAAGAAGTTGATGTTATTAACTTCAGAGTCGTAGATCAAAGGGTCTGCACACTGGACCTTTGTTGAACAGAGTGTTGATAAAGAAATGTAGAAGATGAACAGTTGGAGTATATGAGAAGGTGGATTTGGATGGTGTCTGTCTTAAAATTTAGAGAAGGTTGGTTGATAGTGGGAGTGTAGCAGATGGTTTTCTAGAGAGAGAGAGAGATGAGAGAGAAAGGGGATAAAGTTTTAGGTTGTGTGGATGTGAAAATAAAAGGGAAAATAATATATACTTTAAATATAATAGGTAAAATTACTAACATACCCTCATTTGCAAGGCACATGCTATAGTTAACTAAAAATTTTAACTTGGTTAGTGCTAAAGGACGTAAGGTGTAATAGGTTTTCCAAATAAAGGATTGTGACTGTAATTATTAAAGTTAAAGGTTATCCATTGCAATCTGATACAAACATAAAGGACGAAAAGTGTAATTTACCCTTTTTCTTTATTTACATGAAAAATGTTAGTTTTTATCATTATTTTTTGGATAAATTACACTTTTCGTCCTTTATGTTTGTATCGGATTGCAATGGATAGCCTTTAACTTTAATAATTACAGTCACAATCCTTTATTTGGAAAACTCATTACACCCTAGGTCCTTTTCACTAATGGGTGTTAGATTTTCTTGTTAAATTTGGTCATGTGCAAAAACACATGGGTACTTTTGTAATTTTACCCATTTGTATATATATATATATATATATATATATATATAATCAAAAACTCTCTCTCTCTCTCTCTTAACACTATATCTTTCTCAAGTTTCAACTCTCTCTCTCTCTCCTAGTGTTAATTCATAATCCTAAGGGTGAACGGGGCACCATGCGGGGAGTGGGGCGGTGACCCAAGTCCCCGAGTAGGAACACCGCCGCCATCATCGCGGGGAGGGTATTCGGGGAGGGTTCACCGATTGAGAGAGAGGAGAGAGAGAGGGGGTGATTGGTTGTTAATGTGGGTCCATCATTTTTCCACCAATCATATTTTTTTCTTCTTTTTTTATAAAAAAAAATTGTGTGAGTGGAGTGCCGCCATCAAATTGAGGGTGTGAGGGGAGTTAAGAGGGGAGTTGACGTGACGCGTGCTGATTGGCCGTGCGTAAGAGAGGGGACTCCCCTAAGAGGGGAGTGCCCCTCTCACCCTAAATCTGAATCTAAAATCAAAGTTGTTCTTCAAGTTTATTCTTTGTAATCATCTTCAATCAGGGGCGTAGAATAATGGGGGCGGGGGGGGGGGGGGGGCGACCCCTCGAACTTTTCGCTCAGTAGTGGAGAGTATGCAGATTTTGTATAGATATTTTTGGGTTTATGCGTTTTCGACCCCCCGTTTTATAGAAATTTTTGGGTATATACGTTTTCGACCCCTGGTCAGAAATCTCAAGCTTCGCCACTGTCTTCAATCATTTCTACCAAAACACACACAGTGAATATGTGAGAGAGATTATTGGTTAGATAGAGAAACATGGTGAACGGATTTCCGATCTAAGATTCTGGCAAGCGAACTGATCTTTTCCGGCAAATCTGATTCACCGCCCCCAACCACTACCTCAACGTCGCACGTTTGCGATAACCGTTTAAATCTGCAGGCGGTGACACAGATCTGAAGGTGGAGATCTTGGAACACTATGGAAACCTCATATCCGACATCCTCTAAACACCCGATAAAGAACGAAATCCTCTGCCAGCGGTAAACAGATTTGCGGTCGAAGCTGAAGAACACGGTAATCGCTTTTGATTGTTGCGAGATTTTTGGGAGTTTGTAAAGTGTCACACCCCAACCAATGGCGGAAACATCGGGATGAGACGAAGTGTGAAGATTGCTCGAGACATCATAACGCTAATTGTGACAATAGAATTAAAGATAAATTGACTTCTTTCATAAATAAATGTTACAATACATGAAGTTTGAAATACAACATGTTAAGTACAAGAAAAACAATACGACAACAAATATGACATTTATACAATGTATTTGACCTAAACGTCTATATGTGTATCTAGGTATCAACGCTACTTCATTTCATGGCATCATCATCCTCAACCTGTAACATGTTTAAAATAAAGTTCAATGCAAAAGCAAAGGCGAGTATACAAGTTTGGTACATACATAGCAAAAGATAAGTTTCGAACAATTCCTCATAGCAAGCATGTGATTCAAGATAAACGTAAAAACATGGCATGTGTCTAACATATCAAACCAAGGAAACGCAACATGCTCATGACATAACCACAAGTTACGGGTGGCGGGTCGTTAATCCTATAGCTCTAAAATTGGCGGATGTTACAGTCTCCCCTACTTTAGGAGATTTCGTCCTCGAAATCTAAGATTAACGTATTTGCATAAAAATTTAGAACAATCCACATGACATACTTAGTTAACAAGATTAACGTATCCCTGGCATGTGAATACACAGGTCAACCCATCGTGTATGTTAAGGTGTGGCTTCTTACGAAGTTAATGACAAGTTTATCACATAAAGTTTCACCCAAGTAACACGAATCCAGTATAACATATTAGCATGCACGTGAAATAAATTCCAACTTTTTTGAAAAGGGACGTTTAATCATAAAATTTCATTGAGAACGAAGAAAAGTTAGTAACTACCTCTGAGGTAAGGGTGTCACCCCAAGCTCATTGGTGAAGTTGGAAAGTGA
The DNA here is from genome assembly GCA_030545235.1 of Helianthus tuberosus. NCBI lineage: Eukaryota > Viridiplantae > Streptophyta > Magnoliopsida > Asterales > Asteraceae > Helianthus > Helianthus tuberosus. The sequence goes on along the minus strand of CM060407.1, from coordinate 28,377,619 downwards.
GCGGAGCTAATCATCAAGGTTAGGGAATCACCCCTGTCTTGATGATAAGTTTCCATTTTTTGGGAATATGAGTATTAACAAGCATCAAGATGTATCAAAGTATTCATATATAATGGATTATTTTGTGTTTAAGCAAAATGTTCATGTGTAAGTTTTTTTGATAAGTAAACATGTTACACCCCAAAAGTGGTAAAAGTAAAAAGGGGGAAATACGAGTATACTCATAAAGTTTGCATATGCTTTCCAATTATCCAATTATTGACGAGTTGATGAGGTTAAAAGATTGAATGTGTAAGGGCTAAAGTTCGAGTATGCATAGAGACAAGATTCGGTATTTAAAACAACATGAAAATAAGATATGAGAATAACATGTGAAAATAATCATCTTCAACACTTAACACTTGTATGACACTTGGTAACCACAAGGGTTATGATAATGTTTTCATGAGTTGAACACCCATAAGAATCACAACAAGGTTTAAGTCTTAGATGATGTTCTACTACTCTTAACATATAAACACAAGTTCACATTAAAAGGTTCGAATGAGTGTATGTACATATATAGGTTAAGTATTACATATAACTTAGTCCAATAATTCATGTAGGAGGTAGAAGATTAGGATCTTCATTTAGGCACCTCGAGTAGTCATGGATGTCAAGTATGGGGTAGGAAGAACTAGCTTCCGTTTAGGAACCCCTTGTATGTTCACCACTTCACTTGATGTAAAAACAACCAAGGAGGGTCACGAACTAGGATTAGTACAATAATATAATTAATCTAATCTATAAGAAATCATCAAATCATGTGAGGATTGTATGTAGGACAACCCAACTTGTTCCATAATCACTCATTCATCAAGATCTAAGCTTGACATGATTTGTGGGTTAAATACCCTAACAAAACAGAAAGTATTTGAGGTTTAATCCTCTGATTTCAAGTGTCTCAACCTTGTTTTTAAGCCTAACCAACCATAGAAGGGGTTGTAAGCATTGGGACATAGGTATGAGATGTGTTAGACACAAGTTTGTTGAAGTTTAAACAAGTTTGAAAGAACATAAATCAAAACAGAAAGTTTTTGGATCATTTCAGGGGATTTCCAGGTCTGATTTCTCCAAGGAGAAGTCAAGGAATCATACCCTATGATTATCCAAGCAAATAGGAAGAAGAATCAAGTGATTTCATTAAGAAATGAGCAAGTTATGCTCTCTTTCGTGCAAGTGTATGAATCTGTCCGAAAATGCAGTTTTGCAACTGATTTGAGAGTGAATTGTGAGTTGTAGAGAGTTGTGAAAGTGTAAAATGGTGAGGAGAAGGGTTGTATTTATAGTGGAAGAGGTTGAGTGTGATTGGAGGTGTTTAGAGGTGGCTAAATGGTGATTGGGGAGTGTTAGAATGGTGGGATTCGTGCTAATTCGCGTCTGATTGAAGCTGCTGTGTTTTTTTCGCGAACATGAAGGCCATGCGGCCCGCATTAGATATCAAGTAAGCTGAAGCGGGCCGCCCGGGGGTTGCTTATTTGACATAAGTTTCAAAAATTACACTTTAGCCCCCAGACTTGTTTATTTTGATGTTTTTAGGACTTTTAAGGACCATTCTTGCCATAAAAGCATATTTTAAGATAATTTCAAGTATGTGGAGTATAAACCAAGTATAATTGAGTGTAAAAGTATCATAATCAAGTGTCATTCTCGTTCAAAACACGTTTTATGCATATGTTTAGATTAATTACAAGTTTAGCACTTAGTTTCCAAGAATAACAATTAAACACCGATTGATTCACCAATTCGAACATACGAGCATATATAAAGCGTGTACGACATATTTATAACAAAATACGAGTTTCGTTAATGATCCAAGTCTCGGTTTCTCAACAATTACAAGGGAAGAATGATTATAAGAAAACAAAGTTTCCAAAAATAGCTTTACAAACGATGGTTTCTAAATATAGAAAGTATGAAAACGCGGGGCGTTACAGTCTCCCCTCCTTTAGGAAATTTCGTCCCGAAATTTATTCAAGAGGTAGACTTGAAGAGTTTTAGTAAAAATTTGAGACTTGAAAATTTTGGAACAATTTGAAAGGCACAAAACTTAGGAGAGTGACATGGTAAATTTGTGAGTGAGTCCATTGTTTAAAATAACTTGAGGTATCTAACATAGTTGAAAACATGTAGGTGCGTATATAGGTGAAGTGGGTCTAGGCAAGTTCGAATAACTTAAATCGACGACGTATTTAAAATAGGTGACGTATATAAAAAAAGAATGACGCATTAAGAAAGAAGATGTTGATAAACGGTTTGTATTTTGTTGGGACGTGGTAACGAATCACATTTGTAGAAGATTGTTTATTGAGTGAAACGAGAAGGTTCGGTACTTTAAATAAAGCACTAAAGGTATACTAAGTATAGAATGAACGAATGACTCTTAAAGAGTATAAGTATGGGAATGGCATAAGTGTTGGACAGAAGAATGTAGTGTGTTAAGGATGAAGTCTTGTCATGGATAATCGGATATAATGCGTTTGTGAGTTGTGTGAAGTTGTATTAGGTCCAAAAGGTCTGCAAAACACTGAATTTCTCATGGCACGTTTTGCGAAATTTGGTAATATGGTGAAAACACTTATATATGCGAAGTACCAGCGGCGTATCCACCATGTTTTAACCACATTATGTCCGTTCCGTATTCGGTGCTATGTTACGTTCCGTGTCTTACCATACACAGTAGTACACTCTATGGTTCTCATACGCCTATCGCTATAATCCCGTGTGCACCCGTGATTATATTGATCGTCGCCTGATCCACATAGCTTGTACTAGTTGTGTATGAATTAGGGTATCCATAATTTGAAAATTAAAAATGTGCACGTGTAAGAATGTAGTATGTAAGCAAGTCCATGTTTAAGTATGTATGGGACCCACGCAAGCGAATCACTCGGATTACGCTCGCGTATGGGTACGAATGTATGGATCATGAGTATGAATGAAAGTGTGAGCATAAGTATAAGTTTAGGTATGAATAAGCACGCAAGTATGTGTATCGACATAACACGTACGAGTAGTATGTGTATATGCATAAGCACGCAACGTATGAGTATAAGTGAAAACATGAAATGTATGAGTATAGGTAAAATCATGAAACGTATGAGTATAAGTAAAAACATGAAACGTATGAGTATAAGTAAAAACATGAAACGTATGAGTATAAGTATGAATACGATTATAAGTATAGGCATAAAACGTATGAATGTAAGTGTATGTATGAATATTTAAATTTTCGTGTATAGTGTACGTTGGAACATCACGGATTTAGGTGTATAAAATCGTCCAAAAGGTTAAGTATGTAAATACGAATGATTATAAGTGAATTGTTGCGTTAAGACGACTAAAATGTGTAGGACGATACGTGGGTATAGTTTTTTAAATGACATGTTGAGTTTATCGTATCAAAATTTAGATTGAGCTTGGTTTGAAAGGCAGAATGTAGTTGCATATGTAAAAGGACATAAGGTACTCATTGGTTAAGCCCAATGCATTTTGTAATAAGTGGAAATGCTACTTTTGTTTTAAAAAGGTTTACGAAATCCAAGGGTGGTCGGTCTCCAAGAAGTCTTCTTGCCCACGTGTTTTGTAAATTGGTGTAAAAAGGTTTTCAATCAAAAGTAATTTCATTTCATCAAACAAGAAGTTATGAATTTAGGAGGTTCTCATGAAAACGAGGATTCTTAGAAAAGAATTTTAGCAAAAGGACTTTGAGATTGTTAAAAGTTCTAACAAATGATTTGTTGATGTGAAAAGAATCTTTGGTAAAACTATCATATAACATCCATAAGATTTTATAGGTGTAAAAGAAAGGTTGGTTTGATCCTCCGATTGAGAATGAAAGTATTTAGTTTGGTGATATATATCATGAGTGCGTTTTAGTGATTAAGTCGAATATGAAGTTCATGGGCAATAGATTTGTTTGACCGATTAAAGTGATAGGTAGCATTTCGTAAGGTTTGGAAATTCGTGTAGTAAAACGTTTAAGTTAAGTTAAGAATCCGTGTATGTGAGTTAGGTAAAAATAGGTTGTAGGATAGAAAGTATGCTTGACAAAACAATGTATTTTGAAATCGTACGCGTATGTATTTTGAATAATGATCAATAATTTAGATATAAACATGATCGAGTTTGCATAATAAGATATTTTGAAGGGGCGTTTTGGTAACGATCACCTAGGTAAGGGAATCACCCCGAACTTGTTGGTGAGGTCGTTTTAAGAAAAGGGGAGTGGAGTTAATCGTCAAGGCAAGGAAATCACTCCTATATCGAGGATATGTCTCCACTTGTCGTTACAAGGAGTATGAATTTAAATTACATGAAATCATGCATATGTATAAACGTATGGAAAAGATTCAATATGTTGTGTGTGTGAGAAGAAAATATCGAAAGTAAATTCGAATTCGAAAGGTTGCATCATATAAAATAAATAATAGAAACACACGTTTGATTAAAATTCGGATGGTTCCAAAACGGAACTTTTGACTAACCAAAGTGGTCAAAAAGTCTTTCGAACTTGAGGAGCATGCTTTGGCCTAATAGGTGAAATACTCTCGCCGATAAGTCGGTTGACGGTATTTACCCTTCCAGTTACTACATGTCCCCAATTCAATTGAAATTTCGAGACTTGGCGGGATTAATGAAAACCAAAGAGTGGAACTAGTCGACAAGGTGCGGGTTTCACCCCTAACTTGGCGATTTAGTATCCTAAGTGTGGTTGGTACTCGTCGGGTCAAAAGTTAATTTTGACACTTTGACGAGGGTCCACTAGAATTTGAAATTCGAATTTCTCCATCAAGGTGTGGATTTCACTCCTAACTTGGTGGTGAATTTCGTGCAAGAAAGAAAGTAGAAGGATCGAGAGTCATTCACCAAATTGTGGGTTTCACGCCTATTTTGGTGAAGTCGTCTCATTTTTGTAATATGAGTGTTGTCGGATTTAGAATAATCGAGCAAAATGCATGAGGGAAGTGTATGTCAAAGGAATACACAAACAAGTATGAACACATAAAAAAAAGAATGGTACATAAATAGTGAAATGATAAAACAAGTATTAACACATAGAGAAATACGTCAGGAATAATACATAAAGAATCGAACAATGATAAAACAAGTGTTAACTCATAATCAAACAAGCATTAGTGCATAAGAATAACATGCCAAATATTACACATGAGTGACATACATGTTTAAAAGAGTATAAATAAGAAACAAATAAGGTATCATGTAGTAGTTCAAGCAAACATACGAATAAGGCTCTAAAACTATAGACTAGGTTAAAGCATTCCTACTTTTCCTAATTCCCTATAGTTATGGCTCTGATACCAATCTGTCACACCCCAACCAATGGCGGAAACATCGGGATGAGACGAAGTGTGAAGATTGCTCGAGACATCATAACGCTAATTGTGACAATAGAATTAAAGATAAATTGACTTCTTTCATAAATAAATGTTACAATACATGAAGTTTGAAATACAACATGTTAAGTACAAGAAAAACAATACGACAACAAATATGACATTTATACAATGTATTTGACCTAAACGTCTATATGTGTATCTAGGTATCAACGCTACTTCATTTCATGGCATCATCATCCTCAACCTGTAACATGTTTAAAATAAAGTTCAATGCAAAAGCAAAGGCGAGTATACAAGTTTGGTACATACATAGCAAAAGATAAGTTTCGAACAATTCCTCATAGCAAGCATGTGATTCAAGATAAACGTAAAAACATGGCATGTGTCTAACATATCAAACCAAGGAAACGCAACATGCTCATGACATAACCACAAGTTACGGGTGGCGGGTCGTTAATCCTATAGCTCTAAAATTGGCGGATGTTACATAAAGGTTGGATGGTTAATTGTTTATGTTTGATTTGTTTAGTTAGTAGGTTTTAAAAAAATTTGGTTGCAGAATAAAGTTCGTACATTGCACTGTGTGAAAATTGTTTATACAAATGATATAGAAAAATGTTTGAGATTGAAGATTGAAATTTCAGTATTGTACATCGAATATGATGATGGTAAAGTTTTGCTTTTTTATATTTATAAAACAATTTTTTAATAGTTTGGTAAAAAGACTAAACTGTCCTTATGTAATCGAACTTAACTGAAAAATTTAACCAAGTTAGTGCTAAAGGACGTAGAGTGTAATGTGTTTTCCAAATAAAGGACGGTGACTGTAATTATTAAAGTTAAAGGCTATCCGTTGCAATCCGCAACAAACATAAAGGACGAAAAGCGTAATTTACCCTTATTTTTTGGTTATTTTATTATAATAATTAATTATGGACATATTATAACTTTTAAGATACGATGTATTATAGGGCTATGAGTATGCTTTGTGACATGCCTATATTTATCTACATTTTGATAAAATATTTGTTTTAAACTGAACGGGTCAAATATAGTTGAACTTTCTGTTCTTTACAATGAAGAACCGAACAAACATAAACACTGGTACTAATATTTGTTTTTATTGTTTTCTCACGTTCCTATTGAAGTTGTGATGAACATAATGATTATGACCAAATAATTATCCAAATAGGTACCGATATCGTCATTACGAACACGTAGCGTTGTTCATTTTTATGATTTTCGGTCGATGTAATAAGAAATACAAGGAAACTTATGGTGTTTATTTTCATTAAGAATTTAATCTTTATTAAAATAAACCATATTTGTTATTCAGATTAGGTTATTGTTAACATATTTTGATTTTTAACGTATGATTTGAATTCTCTACCTCACGGGTAGAGGGGAGGCACCCTACAAACTATAACAATGCAATGTGTTATTTTTATCTTTTTTTCGACAAAAGTTTTGTTCAAAGTCGAACGGGTCAAGTACAACTGATACTTTTGTTTAATACCGTTACAAACCGAACTGGTATCGTAAGAAAAACTTTAGTATCGGTACCATTATACTTTTTTATGGTTTCCGAAATAAATTTTGTTGAAAACGAAGTTGTATTCACAAGAGTATCTTTTTTTGTATCGTAAAGTACAGAGACGATGAACCGAACTGATACCGTCCAACAATATCGTTACAACACCGATTCAGATTGACATCGATACCGGTTGCAGTACTAACAACACCATTACTGATATTCATTTATATAGTTTCCCATTTTTTTGTATCATAAGCTATAGCGATTGTTGATATCCAAGACAAGATACCATCAATCTCAATTTCAAAGAGAGCCCCCGAATAATATGCAAGAAGCTTTCAACCGTTCGCATTCATCTTTACGAAGTCATATTGAGAGGTCATTCGGAATTTTGAAGAAACGATTTAAGATACTTGGTTAAATGCCCAAGTATAGCGTGCAAACACAAATTGATGTTATCATGGCTACATTTGCATTGCATAACTATATACGTAATTCTCAAGAAGATTTAATGTTTACTGCAATGGAGCAACATCCAAACTACATACCACTAGATGAACTGCATGATGTTCGTAACCATGACACAAGCACTAGCGGTGTATTTGAAGGAACGTCGAATGAGATGAAACATGTTCGCAACGAAATTGCTACTTTGATATGGAATGCACGACATTAATGATTTAATGGTATTATATTATGTTATGACTGTTTGTTAATAACTATGTTTTATTTAATTGAAAATGACCATGTTTTATTCATTTGAGAAATAACTATGATATATATATGTGTGTGTGTGTGTGTGATTACGTTTAGTATTATGTTTTTTTAGTTATGCCCATTTTGGTCATTTTATACATTTTATTAAAAGCTCTAGCTACTCTGCCAAACACCTAAATATCTAACCAGCTTACAGCTTCCAGCTACTAGCTACAGCTATCAGCTTCCAGCTTTCAGCTAACAACTATCAGCTTCCAGCCACCAGCTTTCAGCTAGTTTTGCCAAACATACCCTAAGTAATACAACATAATATAACTTCCATTTATTATATAATCGGTTTTATCCAAGAACTTGGTGAAACAAAGTCATTATAAATTCGTCATTGAATTTATCACAAAGCTGTAAATAATCCTATCCTATAACTAATATATAGTTATCATATTTATATATTATTATCGTGTAGCGATTAGTTGCTCAAAAATCAACAAACCCATAAATTTTAAATCGGCTCCTTTTACCATATATCATATTGATTTAATTACTTAGTCGTAGCCCCATCTGTTAACCCGACCATTATATCATTTGGCTTATTTATGGGTTAATGGATAAACACGTAAAAACTAAAAAAAAATACAAAATTACTTACCGATGAAATTAAGTAGGTGGTTTATATACCATTTCGTATATATAATTATCATTAATTACTTTAGAATTGCTTTAGTGATTTTGATATTTTGATTAACTAGGTTAGAACCCCGTATATTACACGGGTTGCATAAATTTAATTTGGGTTATTGGATTTTAATAATCCTAAGTTTCACCTATTGGCCGATAATAATCTCAACTTTAAAAATTCCCTCCAATAATCCCAACTTGTAAAAGTTTGGCCGTCATTGATCATTTTCAAACATATAAGAATTTGGTCTTCTCAATAGATTCAATTACACTTAGAGACTCCTTAATTGATTTAAGTGCACATATGTTAGAAAAGGATCAATGGCGGCCAAACTTTTACAAGTTGGGCTTATTGGAGAGAATTTTTAAAGTTGAGAATATTATCGGCCAACAGGTGAAACTTATGATTATTAAAATCCAATAACCCATTTAATTTTAAATAATAAAAAAAGATGTATCTTAAAAAAAAACTCGTATATTACACATATTGAATAAAATATAATGTCATATGTTAACACAAATAGTCATCAAGATTTATCTTTTAAAAATAAACATTGATGTACTATTTACTTATTATAACATTTTATTTTTTATTTATTATTAGGTTAAAAACACATGTATTACATGTGGTTGAATCCCGTTTTTATTACACATTCAAATTATAAGATACAATTATTTTAGTTAGTTTTATGCACCTTTATGCTTATTTGTTTATTTCATTCATAATACGCTCGTCTTAAATTTATATTCAAAAGAGTTCACGGTACAAAAAGGTGGAGATCAATCCCCATGTTTTTATATGTTTCATTATTATTTTTTTTTGAATTATACCGTAAAATCAAGAATTTAATTCTCTTTGAATGAAGTATAATTTTCTTTTTGTTTCAAATTATTATTATTATTATTATTATTATTATTTACTTGATTATAATAAAAATAAATGTTTATATTCTTATCTATTTTTTTAAATTATTATTATTATTATTATTATTATTTAATATGATCATAATAAAAATAAATGTTTATATTCTTATCTATTTTTTTTAAATTATTATTATTATTATTATTTAATATGATCATAATAAAAATAAACGTTTATCCTTATCTAAATATTTATTCTTATCTAATATTTTGTTTAAAATTATTATTATTCTATATCCTACATTTTCAAAGGGGTTGTACAGTAACACATCTTTTTATTGCATGCTATTTATATATATATATATATATATATATATATATATATATATATTAATAAAGAATGAAAACTAAAAGTTAGGTTGTTTCTCTGGTGGAAAGTCAACATGATAGCCAACGTTCAAGCGGGAGTTCGATTCCATGTGGACTTCTACCATGTGAAATTTTTTGTATTTTTGAGTTCGATTCCATATGGAGGAGTTCTACCATGTGCCATTTTTTGTATTTTTGTATTTTCCCTAAGACTATCCACTAGGGGTGTGCAATAACCGAACCGTTAACCGAAACCGAACCGAAAACCGACAAAACCGAACCGAAATTAACCGAAACCGAATTAACCGAAAGTCGGTTAACGGATATTTTTTTTACCATCGGTTAACCGAAATTAACCGAACCGAACCATTTATTTTTTTATATATTTCTAGCTTTTATACCTCTATTTCATGTATTTCATGTTTTATACTTTTATTTCATGTAATAATACCTTCATTTCATTTATTTATACCTTTATTTCATTTATTTATACATCTATTCAAGCATTTATACTTCCATTTCATTTATTTATATATCTATTTCATGTATTTATACATCTATTTCATGTATTTATACCTCCTTTACATGTATTTCTAAGCAAAAAATTAGCCCTTGTTTGAATTGGTTATTAACCGAAAATTAACCGAACCGAACCGAAAACCGACAAATTAACCGAATTAACCGAACCGATTAACCGATGACTTCGGTTACGGTTACGGATAATACTAATAACCGAACCGAACCGAACCGTGCACACCCCTACTATCCACTATCACAACCCAACCCAACCCAACCCAACCCAATTTTTCATTAAAATACTAATTTCTCTCTCTTCCACCTATACAACCCAACCCAATTCAATTTTTCACCCACAATCACAACCCAACCTAAACTAATATTTTATTAAATAAAAATGATTTATAGTTTTTGTTTACAAGAAAAAAGACAAAAAAAAAACAATTAAATATTAATATTAAGTGGTTGCAACCTTGGGTTGTATACACAACCTGGTTGTGATAAATAATGAATTATTAAATTAAAAAATTGCTTGTTTTTTTTGTCTTATTATCCACATGGCAACCGTTTGGAGAGTTTGGTCACCATAGTGGATGGTCTGCTTGAACATAACTTGGGCTTCTTTTTTATGTACTCCAAAACCAAAATTATAATAACACTCCAACACAACATATGAATTTAGTATTATTTTAACCAAATATTTGTTTAAAATTATTTGATAATAAAAAAATACATATTATAAAAATAAGTATATTATGGAAACTTTAAAAATAATAAATAATTAAAACGAATGTGAGGATAAATAATTTATTCCTTACACCATGTCTAATACATGTTAATAACTCATTTAAGTTTAGTAATTTTAGTTTATTTAATAACTTACGTGATCTTAAAAAACCAAAATATGCGTTTGTAATTAATTTGTTTTTCTCAATGTTTTGTTATAAGTATTTTGATAAAATAGAGTTATATTCGAAATAAAATATTTTTTCTACTATCGAATTATCGGGAGCGACATTCGTTTTTATGGAATTAAACACTTATACTACAAACTATATACATATTTAACCCGTTTATTTTTTTTAGTAATTTTGTTTTTCACTAAGCTTTTATTATCTTTTCAGAAAAAAAAAATACACGGTTAGTTTTTGTTCTTGACGTTCCATATAACTTTCTAATAAAAACTGAACTATACTCGAAATAAGACATTTCTTATTAGGAACAAAACATAATATTTAGCTACTTTTTATCGTAATGTCATATATGTTGTTTGGTAAAAATAAATGTGCTCGCCATCTTTCTTACCAGACACCCCGTCGCGTAGCGCGGGTGAGAGATAAATAGAAAACAAAGTGAGAAAGAACCAGAAAGTGACACGTGTCCAAAAATGATTTTCGTTTATTAATATAGGAAGATGTAATGAATCTATTCTCAAAACTTAAGGAAAATCATAGTAACCATGTTACTCAAGTAAGATACAATAACCACCTATTTAGGAGGCCACAATGAGCATAGATCGTGTGATGGTTTGCTATTCACCCACTAGCAGTACCTAGCGTTTTTTGGTATTAGTTTTCAGGGTTTTATAAACGGTTTATGTCAATGATTTTTGCTTTACAAAACACGTTAGTTCGTGTCGTAACATGCGGGTTGGAACAACCTAGTTAATTCAGATGGTTAAAATCAATAACAAAATGTTGAATCTAAACACATGTTTTTTTTAATTTTTTAAAACATAATGATAAAGTTGGTTCCTTGATTTTATATATAAATTTAAAGCAAATATACATGATTTTTCTATTATTTATGTAAAACATGAAAAGTATATATGTATATATAATAAAGTATTTGATCACAATTTTCATTCTAACTAGGAGATGAAATTGTACTGTATCCAAAAGTATTAAAATCGAAAATGATAATAAAATAAATCTCATATCGTATTGATTATAACGGTACAGTATCGATTCGGTGCTGGCAATACAAAAAAGTACCGAAGTTGACTAGTACCGAAACCAAAAACACTAAAAATGAATACAAGTACCCATACCAATATTGTTCGGTCTTTATTAGTTCATGAACCTGTCACACCCCGGATTCCACGTGTCACCGGTGGGCCCGGTGGGGAGTATCGTGACGTGGTTGACAACATAATAGTCAAACAACACAATATTTAATATGCACAGCGGAAGCAAATGAAAGATATAAATTTAACCGAATATATGTTGTAATATCAAGTATCACAATAGTCGAGTGTTTATCCACAGACGGATCGAAAATAAAATAGAAACAATAGTTCAACAGACTTTGACATCTAGAGCTTGCGAGACTTGAGTAATGATGCCTGGAGTAGCCAGCCTATTTCGTCTAGCACCTGCACTTAACCTTTTTGGAAAATACGTCAGTTTACACTGGTAAATACAACTCAACTGACTCGTTTTAAAAAGAGTTTGTAAATTGATTTGAATGCACTTCGGCACAAAATATCTTTATAACTTGGGACAATTATTTGTATATAATCTTGTATACAGATTTACTTATTTGCTGTCCATTAGCACCGGTTAGAAGAGCCGGTTTAAGTTAACTGACACGCCACAGGTATAATGCCCACAAGGTTGATTCCTTTACGTGGATTACCAGTTTTTACATAATGCAACTGTCAGGTGTACGCCTACACCCCGTGCTTAGGTCGTGGCCATTTCGTAAAATGATGCCAAGGATATCCGGGACATGGTCATTTAACCCCTAAGGGCCATACATCAAATAATACAGAACAAAGCGAGTTATGTAAATACATTAATCACAATCCGATTTAAATGACTACATACCCGACCAAGCGGCACTTTTATAGTACCGTATCTCAAGCCCGTATAGGGAAAATAAGTTAAGAGTATTTACCTGAGCAAAGTATCAATCAATTACAGCAAATGCAAGTACTTTTACTGGGCTCCTAATCTGGAACGAAGGTTTTATAATAACCTATTAGATTTCTAACGGGACCTTAATTAAGCCTTAGCTTAGACCGGTTAGTTTCAATGATACGGTTCGTACGCACTATTAAGCGAAGACCGGATAGAATGTGATTTAGACCCGGCAAGTTCGGAGACTTGCTTAATATGGGAATTTCATACACACTCTGGATTTTGAGATAAAACCGATAAGGTTTGACTCGTTTCGGCTAATTTATGTAAACTAGTTACATAAACCGAACCGCACGCGTAATAAGCGTAACGGGTAATAATGAGAGCCATTTACAGGTTTCCTAAGTTAATATGCTCCAAATATGTTGTGACATCAGTAAGATATCATTTATTATGCCCGAAATGAATTTAAACACAAACTATGCCCCGTAGGGGTAGTTTGGTTATTTATAAGGTGATAAAAGAGTTTAAGTAATATCCTGAGTTACAGGTCTGATGTAATCAGCAAAGATAATCAATTTGCTAAGTTATATCAGTAGGGTAAAGTATATATGTGAAATTTATCAATTATAACCAAACTATGCACCGAAGGGGCATTTTGGTAATTTCACATAAGCCGAAAGGCTCAAAACTGAAGTCTGAGGTTAACAACTTTTGCTTACTGTTAAAATATTATTATTTACCTCAAATATCAGTAGGTATCACCCTTAGTATGTTTAAAATAGTTCTAGTACATACTAGGCGTTAAAAACGCTTAATTAGGCGATTAGAAGCCGTTTCCGGGTTCTATATAGAAATATGATATTTTTATTATTCCAGGAGGTTTAAAATAATTTATTTATCATATGTAATCAGTAGCAAAAGGTTTGGAGTCGTTTAGATATGTAAAACTCATTTTATGGCCCGTAAGGGCAAAACCGACAATTACCGGATTAAGCCTACGACTATAAGTTATGCTCAGCCTTAAATTAATTAAAAATTTTCAAAAATCCCAAAATAATATATTACATCAGTGGGTAAAGAGTTTGATATCAAAAAGTAGGCTTAACTAGGCTATACGCTAATTACGCCGTTTTATTAACACAAGGCTTTCATTTTACGCTAACGAGCATAACTCTTACTCTACACCTCAAACTGATGTCAAACTTTGCATACAAGTTTATATATCAGTAACTAAGGTTTCTACATTTTTACAAATCACGTTTTAAGGTGAAAAGGGCATAATGGTCAACATATGAGCAATTAACGGAATCATGCGTATTAATTGGTTAACTAATGAACCATGGTGTATAATCACAGAGGGTTATACTAGCATGTAACCTGGTCCAAATGAAGCTCTAAGGTATTTCTAAAACATACCATAACGGGTCAGAACTGAAAGTCAAAGTGAAAGTCAAACTATGCGACTTTCGGTTCCGAACCGGGTCTTTACAGGAAATTGTCGGGTTGAACATGTTTAGACATGTTCTTACACTTATTACCAAGTTATATTGATGATCAAACAGGTTGTATATGTTCTACATTGCTAATTATGCATAAATTAGAATTTAAGGATCCTGTTGACTTTTTCTTAACAAGTTTGACCCGACATTTGACCTAGTTAGAGTGGGAATCAGGGGGAACCCTTTTGAGGGTTTATTACCCACATAATTACCCACTTATAACTACTTTCACTTCGACAAATCACTGGACTAACAATGATTTATCGTTAAGTCAACCGTTAATTACGACGGTTTGACTTTTAAGCTAAAACTAAGCTAAAACTTAATTAAGAAAGGATTAGCAAACTTACTGAAGTCTAATGGTCGACTAGGAAGGCTTGGAAGGTGCTCTTGTGCTCCACAAATGATCAGATTTGCAAGAATGAATGTGTGAAGCATGTTTGCAACTTAGAGGCCTTTATATAGTGGTTTAATCACCACAAAATGTTGACACACAAGTCTAACATGGACCATGAATCATCAACACATGTCCCTAAGTGTTTAGGGGGTGCCTAGGGGCCAAGAAAGATGTGGAAAATCGGATAAAAATCGATTGCAAGGGCTGTGGCAGGAAAGAACCCATTAAAACCCGACCAGAAGGCCCCTCGCGTGGCGCGAAGAACCCCCCTGGGGCTTCGCGTGGCGCGAGGCCTCTTCTGACAAGATCTTCAACTTTTGATTCTTGTGTTTTGATCCTTGGCTCTTAGAGACTTTGCTACGACTTTATTTCTTGCATTATGAACCCTCCAAATTGATGTTTAAGGGCTTCAAGACATTTACCCATTTTGTTTAGTCCTCGGTTAACGTTATTGTCACCCGAAAAGTCCTAACTTTCAATGTTTACGCTTTAACCCTTCGCACACGAATTTGATCATAATTTTCTCATACGATAACGAAACTTTATGAAATTTATATCGTGCATTCTAGTGAGCAAAATTAACCGTTACAAATCCTCGGGTTTGTCAAAAGGTCACTCAGAGGTATATTTTAAACATGTTGACACATTTAACCCCTGTAGTTTGTAATCTCTCACTTTTAGCTTCGTATGATCCATGATTTATTCGTTTGAAGGTATGAGCATCATGTAGGGTTAATATATAATATATTTATTCACTGTTGACATTTAGAATACGTATATTCACATACTTTTCATGTTTGTCAACTTTAGTCCTTTCATAACATTCTTTCACACGTTCAAACATATGACACGTGTCAACACTTTATAGGACGTGAATTTTTGAGGTGTTACAGAATACCAGTACCCATACCAATATTGTTCTGTCTTTATTAGTTCATGAATACCAGTACCCATACTAATATTGTTTAGTCTTTATTAATTCAATACAGTTCTCGAAAACAACTTGAAGGCATCAATGAAGAAACGAATCCTGCCCAGGTTGGACTAGATATATTTCTAAGAGGGAATAACATCAAGAACAACAAACCGGCTCAAAAAGAACCTACAAAACAAAACATGCCATTAGCATCATCACAGGTAGGCCAACCACCTTTCAGCGTGAGAATATATATCGGTACTTAAACGGAGAAAAGTAGAGGTTGCAAAGAGTGAGTGAGAGAGAATGAAGAATGAGTTACCTTTTGGGAATGCTATAACCTCCATTTATATTATATTATGTTGGTTATCACTTTCGTTGGGTGGTGTAGTCCCCATTGGAATAACCGTTTGGCTAATTCCAACCTTGCTCATATTGGTGGAAAATATTTCATGCCCATGGTGTGGGAGCTTTTTGTCAACAAGAAATGTTCCAATGTGCGCGAATCCATGATAAGGAGAGAATGAGTTCACCCTAGTTCCCTATGGGACTTTAATCTATTTGTCCAATACGTTTGGGCCGACCCATTATGAGAATTTAGGTATATTCCTCAACACGTTGTAAATGTGTTCGATCTTTTGTCTAGGGGTTATTTTGATGAGTGGTCAATAAACACTAATAACTCATATATTGTTACCAACCATGTTATATGAACACTCATTGTTTGTCATTAAAATGTATATATGAGGTTCCTAAATTAATATATGTTAATAGGGAAAGAGAATGACCAATGCTAAAACACTTGGTTTGTTCTGATTTGCCCTATTTGGGCAGTTTAAGTCGTGGTTTCCTCTGATTGTCTGATTTGGGCGGTCATCCCGCGTGTCTTCCACCTTTTACCACTTATCCCTTTTTAAAACACTCACTGTACCCCTTTTAGAACCTTCAAATGAGAGAGAAAGGGAAAAGGGATAGAGAAGAGGGTGCGGCGATGGCCAGAGGGTCACCACCGTGAAACCGACACCAACACCGTTACAAAGATATTGCTGTTTTTTGGGAGGTTTTTTTACCCAACAAGAGCGAGAACGGCCAGGGAGAGAGAGAAAGGCAAAAAGGGAAAGAGAATAGGATGCAGTGGTGGTCGGGGATTCACCACAGCGACATCGACACCACCACCGCCGCAGTGGTGTTTCTGTTTTGAGGGTTTTTTGACCTCCATGCCCCAGCCTCTCTCTCTATCTCTCTCTATATATATATCTCGACAGTCGGGGAATGAACAATGGTATAGCTCGGCTCCTTTGCCTCGGTACTAATAGAAAGTGTTGCTTCGGCGTTCAAACATGCCCCCGCTGAGATTGGCACTTAGAATGACGCTGAAACAGAGATGGATAAAGGCCATGTTTGTACATATATGTGGTTACATAGTTGAATGTGGTGGTTTGGTGCTGCGATGGTGTGGTGGTGGTGGTGCTGCTTTAGTAGTGGCTATTGGCAATGGCAATTTTGTGGTGTTGGTGACTAGAGGAAAGAGAGAGAGAGAGCGAGATAGAGAGAGATAGAGAGAGAGGGATGTAGCTATATATTATTATATAGAGTGAATTGCAAGTTTTGCCCTTTATCTTTAGGCCACTTTGCAGGTTTTGTCCTTTATGTTTAAATTGGACGAGTTTTGTCCTTTGTGTTTAAAAATCAAGCACGTTTTACCCTTTGGGGCAGAACGTGCTTGATTTTTAAGGACAAAACGTGCTTGATTTTTAAACGTAAAGGACAAAACGTGCTTGATTTTAAGGCCCAAAGGGTAAAACGTGCTTGATTTTTAAACATAAAGGACAAAACGCGTCAAATTTAAACATAAAGGACAAAACCTGCAAAGTGGCCTAAAGATAAAGGACAAAACTTGCAATTCACTCTTATTATATATATAATAGATGAAATCTTTAGCTACAAATATTTTTTGTCCTTTTGTTTTTTGCCAAAGTTTAATTTTTTTGACTTTTGCCACTAAAGTTTGGTGGGTTCCTGTGACAACTCGGAATTTAGAACCTTTCTTTGTATCTCGATGTAACCTGCTTGAACGTTATGTGACTAGTTAACATGTTGGTTTAATGAATGTTATAAGTGAATGTTATGTGATTATGTACGGTTCTTATATGTATGCGTGTATTTATGTGACCCGAGACACAAGGACTCGACTCGAGACCATGCGGTCTCGAGTGAACAGTGTAACAGTGGGCCGGTTGGGCCATGCTCCTCTTCACCCCCACTCGAAAACCCACTAGGGTGAACTAACTAGGGCTAGTATATAACCCATGCTCCTAGTCATTTTTGCCATTTCTTTGGGCAACTCACACTCACCCTCACACACACTCTCCTACATTCTCTTTCACTAAAACCCTAGAACCACAAACCTTCTCTCCTCTCTTTCGGATTCAACCGGTGAGAACAAGAGCTCTCGGGTCAAGCTTAGGATCTCATTTGGAAGCTTATTCATCGATTTCTTCATATCCTCACACCTTGAAAACCTAACCGGTTAGTGATTCATGTTATGTGTTGTATTTCGGTTTGATGATGATGTATGATGAAGTTATGTGATAATATGTTTGCTTGTTAAGTTTGATGCGTGATGAATATATCTTTCTTGAATGGTCGATATTAAGATTGTTGTTTGAATATGACAAAGATGTTTGTTGATTTAATGGGTTCTTGGTTGTTAGATGATACATGCTTGGTTCCAATATCCTATGTGAACATGACTTTTGTGAAGAACAACATTTGGATAAGATGTTTTGAATGACAAGAATGATAGTTTAGGATTATTTATGATCATCCGATTTCATGCTAGAGGTTATAGAACAAAGGTTTAGTTGTTAACGATTTGCAAGATGATTTTGATATCTAGAATAGGTGTTGTGATTCGGGTCCATAGAATGCATAGTTATAAAGGATGAACATGTTTGATTTAATGTGAAAACTTAAAAGATGAACTACTTGAAGATCATACAAATATTTGAAATATGCTTTGTTTGATCCATTTGATTAAGGTATTAGACAAGAAAACATGTTGGTGAAATTGTATTGGTTAGTACTAAGGATCATGAACATGAAATTCCATTGGATAGTACAAAATGGACAGATTCTAGAAGGTTTCGGTTACCAGGAATACAAGTCGAGATCTCTAGTCTCGACTCGAGACCACACCACATCGGCACAAAAACAGCATGACTCGAGATCATGGTTGCGAGTCTTGTTGCGACTCGAGACATGACTCGAGACCGCCTAGTTTCGAGTGATGAACGTATGACCCGAGACCTCCTCAGTTGCGACTCGAGAACTTGTAGGCTATAACTCGAGACCGCACAGTCTCGACTCGAGATCTCTAGTCTCGACTCGAGACCACGTACACATACTCACTAATCTGGACTTGCACACTGTTACGGGCTTAGGTGATTGGGCCGGACTTTTGGGCTTTGTTTATTTATATACATGTTACTGTTCAACTCGTAGGTACTATTGTAAACCGCCATGTTTATACGTGTATGCCATGAATAATACCTGTATGCAACTTGCTAGTATACGTGTAGAAAATATACGTGCATTACTTGGTTTAAATCTGACTTGTGTGGTAACCATACTAGGACGTGGTTGACCACAATTATCTCGATTGACCTTTCGTGTATCTGCCGAGCTAACCTAAGGTGAGCTCACACCCTCTACAAAGCATGGGATTCCCAGGGGTTGGGAATGGGGTTAAGGAACATGGATTCCTCGTCCTTTCTTGGGTAGGACAGTATTGGTTCAGGAATATAATTCCTCGTCCTCATGGACAGATAACTCGTACTAGACCAAAACTCTATCACGAAGTCCCTCCTTTTTATATCGACTTAATCGCCGGGCCAATGGCGAGCGGGTCATTAGTTAGATAGTGCTATTTAGGTCTGACAAGCCTCACACCGTGCCGCAGAGGACGGGCGTGAACTAATGGATCTGGGCACGTCAATGATGATAGACATTGACAGTTCAGGGCACATAAACATGACTACAGTCAGCAGTCGATATGGTAACGAGTCTAGTGTATACATGGGGTAGCCCCCACGGCCGGAATGCCAGATAACTAACAAGGGGTAGCCCCCACGGCTGGATTGCCAGAGTAACCGGGAATAAACAAGTCACGTTTTCAACTATGGGGTAACCCCCACGGCAGGATGCCAGCTAAAGGAAACTGTTTTTGGAACAACTTAAAATGAACACCCAACCGTGAACTCACTCAACTTGTTGTTGACTCGTTACTACATGCTTTGCAGGTCAATAGGTACTTAGCTGGAGCTTGCATGGGGGAGAGTCGTTGTGGGACATGGACAGCGGTGTGCCATGTTAAACTTTGAAACGTTTAAACTTATGTTTTGGTTTTGAACATTATGCTTCCGCTTTGCAACTTAAACTATGTTTTGTTTGGATACCAATGGTATTGGTTAAACTTTTATATTTATTAACTTGCGTGTTCAATATGATTGGTGGCTGGATCCTGGTCAGTCACGCTTCCAAGCGGTGGTATTCCGCAGGTGGATTTTGGGGGTGTGACAGATTGGTATCAGAGCCATTGGTTATAGTGAACTTGGTTTTAATAAGGGAAAAAGTTTTATTAAAATCAGACTATAACCTGTACAGTGCTCTACGATCCACAACGACGCTTCACTCCACATGCAAGGCACGACATTCTAGGTGATATGATCTATGTGTATATTGCCTACTTGTTAGTTACATAGTACATTGCTCATGGTATGCTTGGTTAGTATAACTACTGTTACTTGAGTATGTGTGTGCTTACTCTCTCCTATCATCGCATTTTCGCGAACCCCTCTCACTCATGTTCCTCTTGATATGAAGATCATGTCTGGACGCGTTAACATGACACAAGCCCAGTTGACGGCTCTGATTAACGAACGAGTTGCTGCGGCACTTGCAGCTGCACACGCAAGAGGTATATCCTGCAGTCCAAACTCATTCTAGGATCTTTAGATCCTACTCTCGTGAACCAACCTTTGTGTTAAACTCTGTCCTTTCTTACACCCACGACAGGTCAACATGCTCAGCCACCTGTGTGCACCTTCAAAACTTTTATGGACTGCCGACCAACTACTTTTAGCGGCACTGAAGGAGCCGTAGGTCTCTGTTATGGGTGAAATTCTGAACCAATATCCTGGAAAATATCTTGGTTTATATCTTGGTTATATAGTATCTGTTTACGTCCGGGATGCTGGTTCAGGGTATTGGTGATATCCTGAAAGGTGATATCCTGAAAGGTATCCTCGGGATTACTAATGGATTATGTGCAGGTACGTGTGTTAGAAGCTAGCAACGTTCACAAAGACTTATTCCGCGGAAGACTCGGTCCAGGCCGTTCAAAGAAAGACGTTGAAACCCTTATTACTCGGTCTACAACGTTCGTGGTGGAATATTCGGAGCATCCCATATTTATAGGAATATTTGTTTGTATTTTGTTACTATAAATAGGAGGAACACCAGATCAAATAGG
Source organism: Helianthus tuberosus (assembly GCA_030545235.1). Lineage (NCBI taxonomy): Eukaryota > Viridiplantae > Streptophyta > Magnoliopsida > Asterales > Asteraceae > Helianthus > Helianthus tuberosus. Next base: position 28,356,339 of record CM060407.1, on the reverse strand, counting down.
ACACATCAATCTCACTGCAATCACACTCACTACACTCTAACACTTGTTCTCTCGCAATTTGTACTCCCACACGAATTCATTGTAACACTTAGCGATCTGGTTGATATCCTGCACTGTATCCTGAAGTTTAAAGCAATAAGAAGAACAAGGCAGCTGCGATTGTCAGCTCCCGAGGTTTTATGCCGGCGATCTAGATTGATCAAGGGCTTTCCTCGTACATCTCGTGTCGTTTACTTTAATTTCGCTCATTGTTTGATCATAGATACAGCTCAATATCCTGAGCCGTATCCTGAATACTGTTTTTCCAAATAACTTAACAAGTATATTTTCAACACACTTTCTAACACACTACCTCACTTAACTAATTTGATCACTTAATTACTTCGGTAATTTTTGACCAAAACAATTTGGCGCCCACCGTGGGGCAAGTGGTGCTCTCTTTACTAAAAATTTTTGCTAAATCGCTAATCGGTTTTTTATTTTCAAAACTTTTTGCCACATTGTCCATAATGGCCTCAAGATCAAACATGAGTTCCTCTACTGTGTCTGCTACGACTTCTGCTACTACAGGTTCGGTGCTTCCACCACCTCCTCCAAGAATGCCAGCCTCTACACGACCTCAGGATATTATCCCTACCCGCAGTGTTCAGGAATCTGCCCCTGTTTTAGCTTCTAACGATGAAATTTTAACTTTATTTGGAAGTGTGCAGGAACAAATGAGGCAACAACAGGAAACAAACCAAATGCTTTTAAGGGAAATACAACTCCTGAAGTCTGGCTCGAGCAGATCTGCTGAGGATATTGTCACTCCATTACATCCCAGAACGTTGAACTTCAGTTCGGCTGTGTATACTGAGGATAACAGGGGGAATATTGTGCCCAGCCTTCCTCAAAATCATACTCCTGAAATACCCTCCTCGGTCAGGATGTCGACCATAAGGAGCTCAGGATATGCTTCAGGATATGGGCAAAATCCTCCAGCGGGTAACGTGTCGAATAATAATAATAATAATCATGCTACTAACAATAGTGGATCTTTGCAGGATACAGGTGTAACATCAGCACTTACTAGGGAACTTCAGAAGTTGAAGGACATGATATCTAGTGTGCCTGGGGTGATCCAGCCGATCCCGGAAGTGTCCCAGGACAGCCACAAGATATCTCGTTTTGCATATCCTATCTGTGATGCTGAGATCCCAAAGAGATTCCAAACCCCCAACATGAAGCTTTATGATGGGACTACGGATCCTGAGGAGCATATTGCTCAGTATAGGGAAAGAATGGAGATTAACCCTATCCCTCCGGAGCTCAAGGAAGCGTGCTTGTGCAAAGGATTTGGTTCTACTCTAACAGGATCAGCCTTAAAATGGCTGTTAAACGTTCCTCCACATTCGATTACGTCTTTTGCTCACTTAGTAAATTTATTTAATAGTCAGTTTTCTTGTAGTAGAAGCTTCGAAAAATTAACAAGTGATCTCTACAGGATAACACAAGGGCCTCAGGAATCCCTTAGGGATTATGTGAACAAGTTTAGCCGGGAATCACTAGACATTCCTCATCTTGATGGTGCAACAGCTGTGCAGGCTTTCAAGATGGGGTTGCAAAAGGATTCTCAATTTTACCAAGACCTTGTAATGAACCCATGCAGGAACCTGGATGAAGCTCGGAACAGGGCCCTAAGATACATTCGGTTGGAAGATGACAGAAAGATGCAAGAAAGGATGAACTCATCCAACACTTATGAGTCAACTAACAGGAAGTCGGAATCCTCATTCAAGTCGTATCGGCCTAAGCCATATGGCAGAAATGAGAACAAGAAAGTGAATGCTGTCGAAGATGAAGATCCTGAGGAGTATCCTGAATTATCTGAATATTGCTTTTCTGTTAACATTCCCGAATTGATGCATTCCATGCAGGGTCTAGGGGACAAGGCAAGATGGCCTCGAAAGAATCAACAAAAAGCGGATTGGAAAGACAAATCAAAATGGTGTGCTTTCCACGAAGATTTCGGACATATGACCGAGGATTGCATTGCTTTGAGGAAAGAGATAAGCTATCTTCTAAGCAAGGGATATTTGAAAGATCTCTTAGGAAGAAAGAAGAATAAGGGTCAGGATACTGAGAAGGATCCCGAGCGAGCAGCATCACCTCCCGCGGATGCCAAGATAATCAACTTCATTTCGGGAGGATCCGACATTTGTGGAACTTCGTATTCGGCAGCAAAGAGACATGCAAAAGAAGCTAAGGCCGAAAGGGGAGACAAACCTGTCAGGATGACCACCCTCACAACTGACAAAGTGATCACTTTTGATGCTGATGACAGGGATACTGTCCAGGATCCTCATCACGATGCTCTGGTAATAACGTTATATGTGGCTAACCATTTTGTACGCAGGATATTGGTTGATAATGGCAGCTCCGTCAACATAATCCAACTAGAGACGCTTAAAAGAATGAATGTATCTCCAATGGATATCACTTCAAAGTCTACCGTGCTTGTTGGGTTCAGTGGAGAGGCTAGAAACACAGTGGGAGAGATAAAGTTGCCGGTGTACGTTGAAGGAGTCAACTCAATACAACGTTTCTGTGTAATGGACTCTCTATCCTGCTATAACATCATACTGGGAAGACCGTGGATTCACGATATGAAGGCCGTGCCATCAACATATCACCAATGCATCAAGATACCTACCCCTTGGGGAGTTGTTAAAGTTGATAGCGATCAGCAGGAGGCGAAAGAATGCTACTCATCATCAATGAAATCCTCAACCAAACCTAATGCAGCATAGCAATTAAAGACGCGGGCCCAGGATATCGTGGAGGATCCGGAGCAGGATGTGAAGAAAATTATCCTGGACCAGGATAATCCCGATATTTCGGTGCTCGTGGGAACCAATATCCCTCAGGATATTGAGGAGCAATTAATTAACTTCGTAAAATGCAGGATGTCAACGTTTGCATGGAAGCATGAGGATATGACAGGCATATCCAAAGATATTATTACTCACAAGCTTGGAATTGATAAATCATTCAAGCCCGTGCAACAGAAAAGAAGAAAGTTTGCTCCTGAACGGAATACAATTATTCAAGAGGAAGTTGAGAGATTGTTGAAGTCCAAAATGATTAGAGAAGTCAAGTTCCCAAGGTGGCTAGCAAACGTGGTTGTGGTACAGAAGAAAAACGGGAAATGGAGAGTCTGTGTAGATTACACAGACTTAAACAAAGCTTGTCCTAAAGACCCATTTCCTCTCCCCCACATTGATGCAATGGTAGATGCCACTGCCGGGCATGAAATGCTGACTTTCATGGATGCATCCTCAGGATTTCAACAGATCCAAATGGAGCCTTCTGACCAGGAGGATACTGCCTTCATGACACCAACAGGTATTTATTGTTATACAGCTATGCCTTTTGGTTTGAAAAATGCAGGTGCAACATACCAAAGATTGGTAAACATGATGTTCAAAGACAAACTGGGGGACACCATGGAGGTGTACATTGACGATATGGTGGTAAAGTCAAAGAAAGCTCAGGATCACCTCCAGGATATTAAAGGAGCGTTTGATATCCTGGATCAGTATAATATGAAGCTGAATCCTGCCAAGTGTCATTTTGGAGTAGGAGCAGGAAAATTCCTAGGATATATGGTGACCAAAAGAGGAATAGAAGCAAGCCCGGAACAGATTAAAGCCATCTTGGATATTAAATCTCCCTCAAATATGAAGGATGTTCAACGACTAACAGGGCGAGTGGCAGCACTGAATAGATTTATCTCAAGGTCTTCAGAAAAATGCAAGGATTTTTATGATATCCTGAAGAAGAACAAAAAATTCGAGTGGGGTGAGAAGCATGAAGCAGCCCTACAGGATTTGAAGCGATATCTCTCAACCGCACCTCTACGGATGAAACCTGAAAATGGTGAACCACTATCCCTGTACCTTGCCGTATCAGGGAATGCTGTAAGTGCCGTTCTTATAAAAAACCATGAAGGTCAGCAATATCCTGTTTATTATGTTAGCAAAAGTTTGTTAGATGCTGAAACTAGGTATTCTCATTTAGAAAAGTTAATACTAGCATTAGTTATGGCATCAACCAAACTTAGACACTACTTTGAGACACATAGGATACACGTTAAAACAATTTATCCTGTCAAAAGTGTACTTAGGAAGCCGGAAATGTCGGGTAGAATGGCTAAGTGGTCAGTAAAGTTAAGTGCCTATGATTTAGTATATGAACCTAGGAATGCCATAAAGTCTCAGGCTTTAGCTGACTTTGTGGCTGATTTTAGTAGTGACATTCAGGATGAGGTAGACCTAGAAGTTCAACAGCTAGGAGAATCCTCAGGATCCTGGACATTATATACTGATGGTGCATCTAATATAAGAGGAGTAGGATTAGGAATACTACTAAAATCGCCACAGGGGGACATATTACCCCAGGCTATTAGGTGTGAATTTCCTGCTACCAATAATGAAGCAGAATATGAGGCTTTAATTGCAGGATTAGAATTGGCTAAAAGCATGAATATAAAAAATTTACAAGTATATGTTGACTCTTTGTTAATTACTAACCATTTTAATGGATCCTATGCAGTTAAGGGTGAGAAATTGATTGAATATCTTGATATTCTCAAAAAATTAGCAGGATATTTCGATGTTTTTACACTTGAACAGGTACCAAGGGAGGATAATGCTGAAGCGGATGCCTTAGCAAATCTGGGATCATCAATCAGGATACCGGAAGGGACCCAAATACCAGTATTACATGTCCTATATCCTGCAACGAATCCTCAGGATAAAGAAGTAGCGGATATTCAGAACCCGGGAGTGGAATATCCTGAACAGGATCCTAAATCCTGGACAGCTCCAATTCTGAAATATCTTAAAGATGGACACATTCCCGAAAACGAAAATCCTAAGGCATTTAGGATGAAGGTATCACGGTTCACTATTATCAATAATGTTTTATACAAAAAATCTCTTGCAGGACCATATTTGAGGTGCTTGGAGGATCCTGAAGCCAAAGAAGTACTTCAGGATATACATGAAGGGGATTGTGGTAATCACACCGGGGGCAGATCATTGTTCTCGAAAGTATTAAGGACAGGATATTATTGGCCAACAATGAGGAAAGATGCTGCAGAATATGCTCGAAGATGTGATGCATGTCAAAGACATAGTAACATACTACACCAACCAGCTGAACCATTATATCCTGTAGTTTCCCCTTGGCCATTCATGAAATGGGGGATGGATATAGTAGGAAAATTACCAAAAGCTCCGGGAGGAAAAGTCTTTATGTTAGCAATGACGGATTATTTCTCCAAGTGGGTTGAGGCTGAAGCATTTGTCCAAGTTAGAGACCAAGAAGTAGTATCCTTCATAAAGAGGAATATCCTGACCAGGTTTGGAGTACCAGCTGAGATCATTTGTGATAATGGGTCCCAGTTTATAAGCAAAAGAACTACTGATTTTTGCAAAAGTTGGGGAATCAAAATGATCACATCTACCCCAGTACATCCTCAAGCGAATGGACAAGCTGAATCTTCAAACAAGATAATAGTCAATAACTTAAAGAAGAGACTTGGGGCCAAAAAAGGAAGATGGGCAGATGAGTTACCCTTTGTTTTATGGGCTGATAGGACAACGATAAAGAATGCAACCGGCCAAACCCCGTTTTCCTTAGTATTCGGAGCGGAGGCGATGATTCCAACAGAAATGACAATACCTACTGCAAGATCTATGCTGCAGGATCCTGAACAGAATCCTGAAGTCTTATGTCAGGATTTGGATACTATAGACGAAAAAAGAGATGTCGCAAGACTAAGGATAGCAGCATATCAACAAAGAATACCCAGAGCATATAATAAAAACATAAGGACTAGAAGATTTCGAGTTGGTGATTGGGTGTTAAGAAAGGCTTTTCAAAATACCACTAATCCTGCCGATGGCAAGCTAGCTCCGAAATGGGAAGGACCTTATGAAGTCGAGTCAGAAGCAGGGAAAGGAGCATATCGACTCAGGAATATGGAAGGGGATATGCTACCGAGATCTTGGAATGCTATACACCTCAAGCTTTACTTCAAGTGAGTTTAAAATTCAATTTCTAACTCAGAATGGTATGTATTCTATCTTTTTTAAATATGCTTTGGTTTAATTTACCCTTTGAAACTCAATACTGACTTAAGCATCGGAGGGGTGTTAGCCAAGCTAACACCCACCTTAGTTTACAATTGTTTTGCAGAATATCTTTCAGGATATAGCTCCAGGATATATACTCAAGATAAGTCGAAAGATTAGAGGATTGGCCCCCTCTCTCACGTTTAAGGGATCCTGGTCCCTTCAAAGGTTTAAAGGTATTCACCTTTCTTTCGAATTGGGTTTAAACACCTCGCCTGGAGCGCAAGTTATCTAGGTATAGTTCAAGGTAGCGGGACCAGTTCATGTAAAAGTGGCTGACAATTTCATTACTATTGGCTATATCCTAGATCCTTAAGGTATATGAGGATTGATCACCCTCTCTCACGAAAGAGTATTTTCATACTCTCAAAGGTTTAAAGGTTTTCACCTTTCTAAGAATTGGAGTTTATACACTCTCGCCTGTAGCGCATGAAATTTAGGGTTTATCCCCAGATATCAGGGTTTATCCCCAGGATATTAAGGGTTTATCCCAAGTATGCAGGATTTATTTCAGGATATCATGGGTTTTGCCCTGAGGTATTCGGTATTCATTGGAGTCAAAATATAAATACATTGGTGTTTTTGGCAAACACAGGGGACAAATGTAATATTGCTCAAAGGATGGATCCAAGTTTATAAGTATGCACTGGGGACACACTTATGATAAAGGATTGGAACTGATCCTCTAAGAATCTCTGGTATGATCTCTCCTTTTTATTTGGATAATTTATAGGTGTATTTCAATATCCTGATCAATATATCTTTCAGGATATCTTCCAGGATTCATTTATAATATGTATTCTTAAAAGTGTACAAACCAGGCGATTTTTGTAACTACGATTTTCATAGCAATAACAATAGTAATAGGGTCAAAAGAGAGGTTATATTATTAACATACCAAAAGTTGTGCTCTTAGTTTCACCTCAAAATAAGGCCCATCCACTAAGAGCACTAATAGTTCATAGCCATATTTACCCAACAGTTGAAGGCTTCATCTCAAACCGAGACCCATCCACCTTCAACTGTTGTATTGTTCAAAAAGCATGCAGGAAATATAAATTGTTCAGGTACGGGAAAGTAAAAGGCAGAAAAGTAAATTGTTTGTGGAACTGCAAACCAACATTCAAATTCAAAAAGGTGGGCTCTGGCCTTGGCACGTATATCCGTCATCGCCCACCTAAATGCCCTTACACAGCGGCATCTCCTCCAACTTTCTCAGACTTCTCCGCTCCAGCATCTTGACCAGTATCCTGTGCAGCATCCTGACCAATGTCCATCTCAGCATCAGCTCCAGCATCCTTCTTCTCTCCAGCTTGGACCACCACCTCTGCTGACTTAGAAGACTCACCGGCTTCAGCAGGAAGCGGCACAGCTTTGCCTCCGAGCTCCTTCAATTTAGCCACCCAGGATTCAACTGGCCAAGATGGACAAACAAGGCCCGTCTCCTTGGCCTCGTAGGCCATCTTGATGCGTGCTTGTAGCAGGGAGACGATAGCAGAAGCCTTGATTCCCTCTCGAAAGCTGATCAAGGCCTGGTCATGATCCATTTGAACGCTGGCAAGTTTGACCTCAGCGTCCTGGGTGACCTTCTTTAGCAAGCTTTCATAGTGCCGGCTCTTCGCTTCAGCAATAGCACCTTGGTCAGCAACGGTGCTCTCGAGCTGCTTGATCTTGGCTTCATGAAGTGCCACAGTACCACAGGCGTCATTGTACAAGTGGAGCAAATGCTGGAGGCCCTGCTCATTATTTACAGGTATGAATTTAGAATGTATGTTGACTAAGATATCCTACCAGGATATCCTGTTAGGATATACGTGCAGGATATATGTGTAGGATATACATAGAGGATATGCGTCAGGATATTACCTTGTTGAGGAAGGATGTCATTGGCTCTAAGGAGTCAGAGAAGCTGAGTTCATCATAGGAAAACCCTTCTGAGCCTGGAGCACTGACTTCAAGACCCTTTCTCTTTTTCGCTGCGGAAGCACGGGTTCTTGGATTGGCCTTGGGAGCCGGGAGTGGCTTGGAGCTAGTGGTAGCAGGAGTCTCCTTCTTGACTATGGCTGGAGTTGGATAGCTGTCAAGTTCATCCAGATCTAGATAGACTGGGACTTTGCTGGAATCTGCACACAGGGAGTAAGTTCTAAATCCCTCCTATAAATAACAGATAAGAAGCATATGTGTGCAGGATATCTTGCAGGATCCTTACCATGTTGGCACTTGAAAGAGGGTTTGGAGTTGGTGGAGAAGGATTGAAACTTCTCTCTGCCTCTGGAAGAAGTCTGATGGCGTCTATTCTTTCTTGAGAATTAGCAAGAGGAGGAGCAATCTTCCTGAAATCAGCTGCACAAAAATGAAAATTTATTAGTTCAGAATATGAGACAGGATAAAAGACAGGATCATTCTTAAACCCTAAGTCCTACCCTTTCTTAACCATCTCATCGGATAATCCGTTCCACCGGGGATCGAATCCCTTTTTACAAAGAAAAACTTGGATTGCCAACCATCCTCGTTTTTGGTGGCACGAAGAATCAGTGGGGGACCGGAACTAGAGTAAAATAGAAGCCTAGAAGAGCCATGGCATCTAAGCTTGTAGGCTAAAGGGAGATCATGGACAGAAAGGTCAGGTATGTGATTTCTCTTGATTTGGTCTAGAACAGATAAAACACGCCAAAGCATTGGCATGGTTTGGCTGAAAGAAATTTTGGTGATGTTAAAAAACTCGGTGATAAAGTCCGGAAAGGGGAATCGTAGCCCTAAGGTAAAGGGGAAAGCATTGAAACAAACCCACTCGGTGGAAACCATATCTGACCGGATTTCTCTGTCAAAGGGTCGGAATATGGTTCCATCCGGAAAGATACCGGAAGATTTCAAAGCCGACAGATGAGCACTATTAAAGGTGCATGTTTCATTCTCCGGTTCTTGGAGAAGGTTCTGTTGGACGAATGTGGGAGCCGAGTCGCCGGAACTGGACCTCGTTTGCCTAGGCATTTAGTCGCCTGAATTCTTGCCGGAGTAAAATGAGAGATGGTTATGAAGATGAGAGAGAGAATATTACCTTTTTTTCTTGTCGATTGTGGGTAAAAAAGAAGATGAGCATGAGAAGATATAGGGTATGATGAGTAAATATAGGCCGGGTGGTTGAAAGCTGTCACATCAGAAGTCTTATCTCTTAATTGCCTCGGCCATTGTGAAAAAATGTAACCGTTAGCATATCAAACGGTAACATTTTTGGGGACAATTGTTATGGGTGAAATTCTGAACCCATATCCTGGAAAATATCTTGGTTTATATCTTGGTTATATAGTATCTGTTTACGTCCGGGATGCTGGTTCAGGGTATTGGTGATATCCTGAAAGGTATCCTCGGGATTACTAATGGATTATGTGCATGTACGTGTGTTAGAAGCTAGCAACGTTCACAAAGACTTATTCCGCGGAAGACTCGGTCCAGGCCGTTTAAAGAAAGACGTTGAAACCCTTATTACTCGGTCTACAACGTTCGTGGTGGAATATTCGGAGCATCCCATATTTATAGAAATATTTGTTTGTATTTTGTTACTATAAATAGGAGGAACACCAGATCAAATAGGACACATCAATCTCACTGCAAGCACACTCACTACACTCTAACACTTGTTCTCTCGCAATTTGTACTCCCACACGAATTCATTGTAACACTTAGCGATCTGGTTGATATCCTGCACTGTATCCTGAAGTTTAAAGCAATAAGAAGAACAAGGCAGCTGCGATTGTCAGCTCCCGAGGTTTTATGCCGGCGATCTAGATTGATCAAGGGCTTTCCTCGTACATCTCGTGTCGTTTACTTTAATTTCGCTCATTGTTTGATCATAGATACAGCTCAATATCCTGAGCCGTATCCTGAATACTGTTTTTCCAAATAACTTAACAAGTATATTTTCAACACACTTTCTAGCACACTACCTCACTTAACTAATTTGATCACTAAATTACTTCGGTAATTTTTGACCAAAACAGTCTCCTCCACTGGTTTGAAAAACTCGAATCTGTTTTCGAGATGTGTGAATGCCCTGAGGAGCGCAGGGTGAAGTATGCTACCGGTACTCTAGAGGGATTGGCGCTCACGTGGTGGAACGCTCAGGTTCAAATGCTGGGGTTGGTTGCTGCTAACGCCACCCCATGGAACAACTTTAAGGAAATGATCAAAGAGGAGTATTGCAATCGTGATGAGATTCACAAACTGGAGGTAGAGTTCTTCAACCTCAAGATGACGGGGTCAGAAATTGAAGCTTATGTGAAAAGGTCGAACGAACTGGCAATTCTGTGTCCTACCATGGTAGATCCTCCCATCAAACGCATCGAACTATTTCTCAAGGTCTTAGTGCCAGAAATCCAAAGTCATATGACTTCAGCTAACCTCGCCACCATCCAACAAGTTGTTCAATTGGCTCACCGTCTCACGGATCAGGCGGTGGAGCAGAACAGGTTACCAAAGCGCATAGGTGCTGCAACTACTTAAGGTGCTCTTAGTGACAACAAACGGAAATGGGATGGAGCTCCAAGTAAGGGTTCGACTTCTGTTCAGTCCCAGCCTCAGCAGAGAAAAACTGAAGACTACAAGAGCCCTAGTCAGCAATCATCTGGTGGTCAAAGTCATGGTGGGTACAAAGGGAATAACCCCAAATGCAATCGATGCAGCCTACACCACAGCGGGCCACGCACCAGGGGTAACTGTCATCGGTGCAACAAGCCAGGTCACGCTGGAAAGGATTGCAGAAGCTTATACCCCGCCAATCAGAATCGTCAGCAAGCACAACAGAATCAACGCCAGCAGCAGCAGCAAGGTGATAACAAAGGGTGCTTTCAGTGTGGGGCTGAAGGCCATTTCAAGAGGGATTGCCCCCAACTGAACAGGAACCAGAACAACAACAACAACAACAATAACAACAATCAGGGGAATGGTAACAATGGGAACAACAACAACAATGGTGCCAGGGGGCGGGCGTTCGTGATCGGTCAAGGTGAAGCAAGGAATGACCCCAATGTTGTGGCGGGTAAGTTCCTTCTCGACGACTTTTATGTTACAGTTTTATTTGATTCGGGTGCCGATACTAGCTACATGTCACTAGAGGTTAGTCGAATGCTTAAGCGTATTCCAACACCCTTGAACAACAAGCACACTGTAGAACTAGCAAATGGTAAGAGTTTAGAGGCCACCCACGTAGTCAAGGGTTGTAAACTTGTTCTTGCTAACCAGACCTTCTCTATCGACCTTATCCCTATCGTCTTGGGTAGTTTCGACGTCGTCATTGGGATGGATTGGTTATCCCAACACCGAGCAGAGATCCTTTGCAACGAGAAGATTGTTCGTATTCCTAGTTCCGGTAATGAACCTCTCATGATTCGTGGCGACAAGAGGGGTGTTGTTGAGAACATCATCTCTTTCCTTAAGGCCCAGAAGTGCTTGAGAAAGGGTCACACTGCCATTTTGGCGCTCGTTACTGACACCTCGGAGAAAGAGAAGAAGATAGAAGATTTTCCAATCGTACGCGACTATCCTGAGGTATTTCCTGAGGAATTACCTGGCCTTCCGCCTCATCGCCAGGTCGAGTTTCAGATTGAACTAGCTCCTGGAGTTGCGCCTATAGCTCGTGCACCATATCGTTTAGCTCCATCAGAGTTGGAAGAACTCTCTACGCAACTACAAGAACTCTTGGATAAGGGTTTTATCCGTCCTAGCTCATCGCCCTGGGGAGCTCCAGTGCTATTTGTGAAGAAGAAGGACGGTACCTTCAGAATGTGCATCGACTACCGTGAACTCAACATGGTGACGGTGAAGAATCGTTATCCTCTTCCACGTATTGACGACTTGTTCGACCAGCTGCAAGGGTCGAGCTACTATTCAAAGATTGATTTGAGATCGGGATATCACCAGCTGAGAGTTCGAGAGGAGGATGTCTCCAAAACAGCCTTTAGAACTCGTTATGGGCACTATGAGTTTTTGGTCATGCCTTTTGGGCTGACAAACGCACCTGCGATTTTCATGGACTTGATGAATCGAGTGTGCAAGCCTTACCTGGACAAGTTCGTTATAGTCTTCATCGACGACATCCTGATCTATTCTAAGAGTCAGGAGGAACACGAGCAGCATCTACGACTTATGTTGGAACTCCTTCGAACGGAACAGCTTTACGCAAAGTTCTCGAAGTGCGACTTCTGGCTTTGTGAAGTCCATTTCCTAGGCCATGTGGTGAACAAGGATGGGATTCACATTGATCCATCCAAAGTAGATTCGATTATGAACTGGCCTGCACCTCGTACACCAACGGAAATTCGCCAATTCTTGGGCTTGGCAGGTTACTACAGGAGGTTCATTAAGGATTTTTCCAAGGTTGCACAGCCTCTCACCTCACTAACGCAGAAAGGCGTTGTTTATCGATGGGGGAATGCGCAGGAGTTAGCATTCCAGCATTTAAAGGATAGACTTTGTAGCGCACCTATCCTTTCCTTGCCAGAGGGCACAGACGACTTCGTGGTCTACTGCGACGCATCAATTCAGGGTCTTGGTTGTGTACTGATGCAACGGAATAAGGTTATAGCCTACGCCTCACGCCAACTTAAAGTTCATGAAAAGAACTACACTACACATGATTTAGAGCTGGGAGCTGTTGTTTTTGCACTTAAGATATGGAGACATTACCTATACGGTACCAAGTGCACCATTTACACCGATCACAGGAGTCTCGAGCACATCTTCAAACAGAAGGAGCTAAACATGCGTCAACGACGATGGGTAGAGTTATTAAACGACTACGAATGTGCAATCAAGTACCATCCTGGCAAAGCCAATGTTGTGGCTGATGCCCTTAGTCGAAAGGACACTGCGCCTAAGCGCGTACGAGCCTTGTAGCTCACTATACATTCTAGTCTTCCTTCTCAAATACGAGACGCTCAGATGGAGGCATTGAAACCAGAAAACGTCAGGGCTGAAGCCCTACGCGGCTCAAGGCAACGATTAGAACAAAAGGAAGACGGCGCATACTACGTAACGGGACGCATTTGGGTCCCACTCTACGTAACGGGACGCATTTGGGTCCCACTCTATGGCAACTTACGCATTTGGGTCCCACTCCATGGATTTCGTTACCGGCCTGCCTAGATCTCAGCGCGGAAACGACACTATTTGGGTGATCGTGGATCGACTCACAAAGTCTGCTCACTTCTTGGCTATCAAGGAAACGGATAAGTTCTCCACACTAGCAGACGTATATCTTAAGGAAGTTGTCTCGAGGCACGGGGTGCCCACCTCTATTATCTCGGATCGAGATGCACGTTTTACTTCAGAACTGTGGCAAGCAATGCACAAATCCTTTGGCTCACGATTAGACATGAGCACAGCGTATCATCCTCAGACGGACGGGCAGTCTGAGCGCACTATTCAAACCTTAGAAGACATGCTTCGTGCATGTGTAATCGACTTTGGCAACAGCTGGGAAAAGCATCTGCCACTTGTGGAATTCTCGTACAATAACAGCTACCACACTAGCATTAAAGCTGCTCCGTTTGAGGCATTGTACGGGCGTAAATGTCGGTCACCTCTTTGTTGGGCAGAGGTGGGGGATAGTCAGATCACCGGTCCAGAACTTGTGGTAGACACAACCGAACGAATTGCTCAAATACGACAACGCATGGCGGCGGCTCGTGACCGTCAGAAAAAGCTACGCCGATAAAGACAGGAAACCACTTGAGCTCCAGGTTAGGGAGCGGGTACTACTCAAAGTTTCACCCTGGAAGGGTGTGGTTCGTTTTGGTAAACGAGGCAAACTTAACCCACGATACGTCGGACCTTTTGAAATCATCGAGAAAATAGGCAAGGTGGCCTACAGACTGAACTTACCAGCAGAACTCAGTGAAGTTCACAACGTTTTCCACATGTCAAATCTGAAGAAGTGTCTGTCAGATGAGACCCTCGTAGTTCCTTTGAAGGAGCTCACCATCGACGAGCAGTTACGATTCGTCGAGGAACCAGTTGAAATCACGGACCGGGATGTTAAGGTCCTCAAGAACACTAGAATACCTCTCGTTCGAGTTCGTTGGAACTCACGTCGCGGCCCAGAGTTCACCTGGGAACGCGAAGATCAGATGAAACAAAAGTATCCCCAACTATTCGCAAACGGTACAACCACTACTGAGGCTGAAGCTACGGAATTTCGGGAGATCAACGGGGGGAGGATGTGACACCCCAGGAAAACCAGTGAAAACCATACAACTTAACTAGCTTCCTCAGTGAGTACTTACCAAATTTCGGGACGAAATTTCTTACAACTTGGGGATAATGTGACAACTCGGAATTTAGAACCTTTCTTTGTATCTCGATGTAACCTGCTTGAACGTTATGTGACTAGTTAACATGTTGGTTTAATGAATGTTATAAGTGAATGTTATGTGATTATGTACGGTGCTTATATGTATGCGTGTATTTATGTGACCCGAGACACAAGGACTCGACTCGAGACCATGCGGTCTCGAGTGAACAGTGTAACAGTGGGCCGGTTGGGCCATGCTCCTCTTCACCCCCACTCGAAAACCCACTAGGGTGAACTAACTAGGGCTAGTATATAACCCATGCTCCTAGTCATTTTTGCCATTTCTTTGGGCAACTCACACTCACCCTCACACACACTCTCCTACATTCTCTTTCACTAAAACCCTAGAACCACAAACCTTCTCTCCTCTCTTTTGGATTCAACCGGTGACAACAAGAGCTCTCGGGTCAAGCTTAGGATCTCCTTTGGAAGCTTATTCATCGATTTCTTCATATCCTCACACCTTGAAAACCTAACCGGTTAGTGATTCATGTTATGTGTTGTATTTCGGTTTGATGATGATGTATGATGAAGTTATGTGATAATATGTTTGCTTGTTAAGTTTGATGCATGATGAATATATCTTTCTTGAATGGTCGATATTAAGATTGTTGTTTGAATATGACAAAGATGTTTGTTGATTTAATGGGTTCTTGGTTGTTAGATGATACATGCTTGGTTCCAATATCCTATGTGAACATGACTTTTGTGAAGAACAACATTTGGATAAGATGTTTTGAATGACAAGAATGATAGTTTAGGATTATTTATGATCATCCGATTTCATGCTAGAGGTTATAGAACAAAGGTTTAGTTGTTAACGATTTGCAAGATGATTTTGATATCTAGAATAGGTGTTGTGATTCGGGTCCATAGAATGCATAGTTATAAAGGATGAACATGTTTGATTTAATGTGAAAACTTAAAAGATGAACTACTTGAAGATCATGCAAATATTTGAAATATGCTTTGTTTGATCCATTTGATTAAGGTATTAGACAAGAAAACATGTTGGTGAAATTGTATTGGTTAGTACTAAGGATCATGAACATGAAATTCCATTGGATAGTACAAAATGGACAGATTCTAGAAGGTTTCGGTTACCAGGAATACAAGTCGAGATCTCTAGTCTCGACTCGAGACCACACCACATCGGCACAAAAACAGCATGACTCGAGATCATGGTTGCGAGTCTTGTTGCGACTCGAGACATGACTCGAGACCGCCTAGTTTCGAGTGATGAACGTATGACCCGAGACCTCCTCAGTTGCGACTCGAGAACTTGTAGGCTATAACTCGAGACCGCACAGTCTCGACTCGAGATCTCTAGTCTCGACTCGAGATCTCTAGTCTCGACTCGAGACCACGTACACATACTCACTAATCTGGACTTGCACACTGTTACGGGCCTTGGTGATTGGGCCGGACTTTTGGGCTTTGTTTATTTATATACATGTTACTGTTCAACTCGTAGGTACTATTGTAAACCGCCATGTTTATACGTGTATGCCATGAATAATACCTGTATGCAACTTGCTAGTATACGTGTAGAAAATATACGTGCATTACTTGGTTTAAATCTGACTTGTGTGGTAACCATACTAGGACGTGGTTGACCACAATTATCTCGATTGACCTTTCGTGTATCTGCCGAGCTAACCTAAGGTGAGTTCACACCCTCTACAAAGCATGGGATTCCCAGGGGTTGGGAATGGGGTTAAGGAACATGGATTCCTCGTCCTTTCTTGGGTAGGACAGTATTGGTTCAGGAATATAATTCCTCGTCCTCATGGACAGATAACTCGTACTAGACCAAAACTCTATCACGAAGTCCCTCCTTTTTATATCGACTTAATCGCCGGGCCAATGGCGAGCGGGTCATTAGTTAGATAGCGCTATTTAGGTCTGACAAGCCTCACACCGTGCCGCAGAGGACGGGCGTGAACTAATGGATCTAGGCACGTCAATGATGATAGACATTGACAGTTCAGGGCACATAAACATGACTACAGTCAGCAGTCGATATGGTAACGAGTCTAGTGTATACATGGGGTAGCCCCCACGGCCGGAATGCCAGATAACTAACAAGGGGTAGCCCCCACGGCTGGATTGCCAGAGTAACCGGGAATAAACAAGTCACGTTTTCAACTATGGGGTAACCCCCATGGCAGGATGCCAGCTAAAGGAAACTGTTTTTGGAACAACTTAAAATGAACACCCAACCGTGAACTCACTCAACTTGTTGTTGACTCGTTACTACATGCTTTGCAAGTCAATAGGTACTTAGCTGGAGCTTGTATGGGGGAGAGTCGTTGTGGGACATGGACAGTGGTGTGCCATGTTAAACTTTGAAACGTTTAAACTTATGTTTTGGTTTTGAACATTATGCTTCCGCTTTGCAACTTAAACTATGTTTTGTTTGGATACCAATGGTATTGGTTAAACTTTTATATTTATTAACTTGCTTGTTCAATACGATTGGTGGCTGGATCCTGGTCAGTCACGCCTCCAAGCGGTGGTATTCCGCAGGTGGATTTTGGGGGTGTGACAGTTCCCACTAGAATAGTGTTATGTTTATGTT
This sequence comes from Helianthus tuberosus, assembly GCA_030545235.1. Classification (NCBI taxonomy): domain Eukaryota; kingdom Viridiplantae; phylum Streptophyta; class Magnoliopsida; order Asterales; family Asteraceae; genus Helianthus; species Helianthus tuberosus. The sequence continues at coordinate 28,339,232 of CM060407.1, read as the reverse complement.
TTTTTCCTTTATTTACATGAAAAATGTTAGTTTTTATCATTATTTTTTGGTTATTTTATTATAATAATTAATTATAGACATATTTTGTTTTTCTTTTATAACTTTTAAGATACGATGTATTATAGGGCAACAGGTATGTTGTTGTGACTTGCCTATATTTGTCTACATTTTGATAAAATATTTGTTTATGTCACACCCCGGATTTCCACGTGTCACCGGTGGGCCCGGTGGGGGAGTATCGTGACGTGGTTGGCAACATAATAGTCAAACAACACAATATATATGAATGCACAGCGGAAGCAAAAGATAATTATATTACAATCCGAATATAAAGTAATATCCAAGTATTACAACGGAAAGTAAAGGATCCACAGGCGGATCTTAAAACATTATCATTGTTCAACAGACTTTAGACGTCTAGAACTTGCAAGATTCCTTAGTAACGTCCTGAGCCGCTTCCAGCCTATTACGTACGTGTACCTGTCACTTAGACTTTTGAAAATACGTCAGTTTTCACTGGTAAATACACTCAACCGACTCATTTGAAAAGAGTTTATGAAAATTTGTTTAGGTGCACAAGACACATAAATATTTCTACACTTGGATTAAAATGCACAGAGGCAATATTAATCTTTTATACTTTGTATACTTGATTACTTGGGACAAACTATATTTCATGTTATCAGTTTTACATAACTTGCTCTACATGCGGGGCCCGGATCTATGCCGGTTCATGATTAACCGACACACCACTATTCCCCTATTGGGAATTCCATATTGGTATAAACATGTGGCATCTGTCAGGTGTATGCCTACACCCCGTGCTTAGGTCGTGGCCATTGCAATTTAATGAGTCAAGGATATCCAGGACACGGTCAAATTAATCCCCAATGTTTCAGTCAAGCAATACGAATTAAAACAGGTTATTTGGATTTCCCGACTCATTGGTCTTTGAATCCCATACCTGAACATGCGGTATTTATATTACCGTATCCCAAGCCCGTAATAGGGAAAATAAGTTAAGAGTATTTACCTGAGCTAGCTCCTGTCTTAAACAGCAGAAATTTATAACTCAGCCGTATTCACTTAAGCAAGCGTAGGTACAATTTACCGGAAAGCTCTAGTCTGGAATGATGGTATAAATAACTAATTAGAATGCTAACGGGTCTTTAATTAAGCTTAAGCTTAGACCGGTTAGTCTTACAGAAAGATACGGTTCGTACGCACGATTAAGCGAAGACCGGATAGAATGTGATTTATACCCGACAAGTTCAGGGACTTGTATAATATGGTATTACATACACATTCTGGATTTTTGAGATAAAACCGATAAGGTTTGACCCGTTTCGGCTAACTTATATAAACCAGTTATATAAACCGATCCGAACGCGAATAACGCGTAACGGGTAACCGAATAGGTCACGAACAGGTTTCCTAAGTTAATATGCTTAAAATATGTTGTGATATCATAATGATACCTTCCATAATGCCCAAAACGAGTTAAATCTTATATTAAGCCCCGTAGGGGTATTTTGGTCATTTTAAAGAGTATAAAAGGGATCATTTAAGCTTCTGTGATCCGGTTTTGAATAATTCAGTAAAATAGTTTATTTTAACTTGGTATATCAGTTGGTGTTAAGTCCTATGTGGTAAAATGGTTTTAAACCCTTACTATGCACTTAATACGCGTATAACGTCGTTTTAAGCGATTTACGGGTTAAAATAGTATTCTGAGTTTCTAGGTCAGTTTATAAAGTTCAAAACACTAAATTTATTATTTAAAATCAGTAGCAATTTGATTGGCGTTAAAAGGATTTGTAAAACTCATTTTATACCCGAAAAGGGTATATTCGGTACTTACCGAATTAAGGCGCTAATCCAAGCTTATGATCAGTCTAAAAATGATTAAAAATCTTTAAAAATCCTAGAATATTATTTAACATCAGTGGGTAAAAGATTTGGTGTCACAACTGAGTTTAGATAGGTTTTACGCTAATGGCGCCGTTTAATTAATAAACATGTTTATAAATACGCCATTAAGCATAACTCCTAATCTAGACTTCCGATTGACGTGAAATTTTGCAGACATGTTCAATAGTCAGTATTAAAGGCTTTTGCACTTTTACATTTTCTAAAATCTCGTTTTATGGTCATAAGGGCATTACGGTCAATATTTAGGCGTTTAACGGAAACATCGGACAATTAGGGATTCGAGTGGTATAAACGCAGAGGCTTATACACACATGTAACTAGGTCCTAATGGAACCTTAAGGCATATCTAAACCTATAAGAATCGGGTCAGAACTGAGGTCAAAGCAAAAGTCAAACCTTTGCGTATCTCGGTTCCGAATCGGTTCTAAACCTAAAGTTGTCGAATCAAACAAGCTTAGACAAGTTATTATACTTATTTTCAGGTTGTATGACTGATAAAATAGGTTACACTCCTTCCGTATCATTACATATGCGATTAATCATTTCTGTTGACTTTTCGGAAGAAGTTTGACTCGATCAATCGACATGGTTAAGATCGAATTCAGTGGGTGACCTTTTAGGGGTTTATTAACCATATAAATACCAACTTATAACAACCTTTGATTCGACTAAACTCTGGACCGATTGTGATTTATCACAAAGTCAAACCGTAGTTACGACGGTTTGATTTCTAGGCTATAAACTAAGTATGAATGAATTAGGAAGGATCAAGGGTACTTACACTTGTCTAATGGATGATATGGAATGCTTGAATCAGCTCTTGAGCTCTTGTAAATGTCCAGAAGATGAAATGAATGATGAATGATGAATGTTGCACAAAGTAGGTCATTTAAACAACTTCAAACAAGCTTAGATGATTGACAACTAAGTCTAGGAGGAAGCAATAACATCCACAAGCATCCTACACACTATAAAGCACCTTAGGGCAGCCCAAGGTATCAAGCAAATTGATCAAAGTCGGTTTAAACATCAACCCACAGCTGTGCAAACAATTCTGGTCAGATAAGGCACTAGCGTAGCGCTACTGCCAAGGCTTTCATGCTAGCGCTACGCTAGGGTGATGAAGATCAGCTCAGCAAGTTTTTGTTATTTGCATTTCAGTCCCTGGTCCCTCGAAACATCATTTTCAAGCTGTTTCTTGTATGCTAAGACTTTGTAATTTATATATGGGGGCTTTAATACTTATACCCACTTTGTCAAGTCCTCGGGTAACTTTGTGATCACCCGAATAGCCCTAAATTTCATTATTGACGATTCTAACCCTCACACACGAATTTTATCACAACTTGCTCATACGATAACGAAACTTGGTGAAATTTTTATGGTACATTCTAGTGAGCACATTTAATCGTTACAAGGCTTCGGGTTTGCTAAAAGGTCACTCAGAGGTATATCTTAAACATGTTGACACATTTAACCCCTGTAGTTTGTAATCTCTCACTTTCTTTCACAATTCGCTTCGTATGATCCATGATCTATTCGTTTAAGGTTATAAACATCATGTAAGGTTATTGCAAAGTATATTTATTCATTGTTGACACTTTGAACCCTTATACTTACATAGTTTCACTGTTTGTCAACTTTAGTCCTTCAAGAACATTCTTTCACACGTTCAAACCTATGACACGTGTCAACACATTATAGGACGCAAATTTTCGGGGTGTTACAGTTTAAAACTGAAAGGATCAAATATAGTTGAACTTTCTGTTCTTTACAATGAAGAACCGAACAAACATCAATACTGGTACTAATATTTGTTTTTATTGTTTTCTCGATGTTCCTATTGATGTTGTGATGAACATAATGATTATGACCAAATAATTATCCAAACAGGTACCGATATCGTCATTACGAACATATACCGTTGTTCATTTTTATGGTTTTCGGTCGATGTAATAAGAAATACAAGGAAACTTATGGTGTTTATTTTCATTAAGAATTTAATATTTATTAAAATAAACAATATTTGTTATTCAGATTAGGTTATTGTTAACATATTTTGATTTTTAACGCATGATTTGAATTCTCTACCTCACGGATAGAGGGGAGGCACCCTACAAACTATAACGGAGCAATGTGTTATTTTTATCTATTTTTCGATAAAAATTTTGTTTAAAGTCAAACGGGTCAAGTACAACTGATACTTTTGTTCAATACCATTACAAACCGAACTGATACCGTTCGAAAAACTTTAGTATCGATACCATTATTCTTTTTTATGGTTTTTGAAATAATTTTTTTTGAAAACGAAGTTGTATTCACAAAAGTATCTTTTTTTGTATCCTAAAGTACAGAGACGATGAACCGAACCAATACCGTCCAACAATACCGTTACAACACCGATTCTGATTGACATCAGTACCGGTTGCGGTACTAACAATACTAACAACACCATTACTGATATTCATTTATATAGTTTCCCATTTTTTGTATCATAAGCTATAGCGATTGTCGATATTGTACTGGTAACGCAATGAATCGAACTGATATCGTTGAAACAATATTGGAACACTACGATTCTCATCGACAAAGTTAGTACCAGTTTCGGAACTTACGAAATCATTACTAATATTTGTTTTATAGTTTCCCGTCTATGTGAAATAAGTGTCAGATATCCTTTTGGACATATCAATACTTTTTTATCGATTTTCTTTTTCGATCGGTATACGAGTGATCGGGTGTCATTGTTGTTCCGATTCTATAAGGAGCCGAATCGAACCCCTATTGCAAAGTGTAAAACCAGCATATGGTTTTTGAAAATCATGCTCAACAAAGAAAAGTAGAAAACTAGCTTTTGAAATCAAAATCTATATATATATATAAACATGATAAATAAGGGCTTATGTGTCATGTTATGAGGGCTTGAAAAATGAGGTGGCATCACCATAGGGCTTCTTGAAATTGGTTTTGGCTCCAAAAAATTCCACCTTTTTAACTCGGGTATCGCGGCATCCGAATATCTTGATTCCGACCCGCCCATTAAAAAAATGGATCCGTATATAATAGATCTTTTGTTCATAATATACACAAAAATATCAGTTCACTTTTCATCTGGCTCTAGGGTTTCTGCATCTTCTCCCTCTCATCCATCTCAAAATTGAATCCAATCAACAAGGTACGATTCCCCTTTTTACCAGTCAAATCTTGATTCTTGATTATATGTCTTCTTATTTTCTTACAAACTTTCTAATTAAACCCTAATCATTCTCCGACAAGTTCCACTCTGATTGAATCATAACTTGGTCTTAAAAGTTGGAGTTCATATCAAGGCTTCAAATTGGAGTTCATATCAAGGCTTCAAATCAAGGTCAGATCACAAATACTTTCAACTAAACACGATGATTCTATCAATATTTAACATCCAATCTTCGTTCTGATTGTTCATTCATTTGATTTTCATTCGTTATAACCTAGGGTTTGTTGATCTTCGATTTGTTTTCTTATCTGACAAACAAATGTCGTCTGCACAAAAGTATAATTTCAATATTGATATATTATTCAGGTTTTGATGTTCGTCTAATAGATTTTGTTTGTATATTGTAGAGATAATTGGTCGATTCTACCGTATTTAAGGATTTGTATCATTCGGGTCGTTTTAGATTATCCTGTGTTTATAATTTTTTTTCCAGATCTGATTTTTGCAATCTCCTTATTGCCCTTTGGTTCAAGCAAATCCATTCCAAAGGATCCAAACATCAGGTAACCAATATATGTCTAAAGTAACATCAAATAATTTTTTTTTTTGGTTATGTATTTTTGGGACAACTTCAGTTCTGTGACCTGGTGTTTCAGACGATTTCTGCTATTAATATTATGTATAGTTGGTGTTGTTTATTTGTTTTCCCTTTCATTGTAGAAGTCATACAATACTGGATATTGCATTAAGCAGAAATAATAATAAGTAATCTCTTATACCACGACGATTGAGGTACGGTTTTTTGTGTATATATGTGTATCAATGTGTTTTTAGGGTTCTTACTAACGGACGTTGATGGTGGTATTGTTTGATGTCTTAGTAACGATAGTGGTGGTTGTAGTGGTGGACAGATGTCGTACCGGAGAAGAAAATTGAATATCAACAGTTATTTCATTCAATCTAGCTGCGATGGCGATGGTGTTAACGTTTAAAAGAATTATGCATCGGAAACGACAACTAAACCAACCGTAGTATGGTAGCAGATGGACCGGCGGGGTCGCCAGATTTCATGGTAGAATTTACTAATAATTTTCATTCTAAAATATTATCTATCCAGAATTTAAGTTTTTTAAATATAGTAAATAGTCTCATTATTTATAATTTTGACATTTTAGTCAAACTTTTAACGCTTTTGACTAAACTTATAGTAAGTTTTTTTCTAGAGAAACTTAAGAGTATTTTTGTTCATTTCAAGTCGTCATTCTTCCGTGTACATTGTTATGGTAAATTTATAGTTATATTTTTGTTAACTTAACAAAATTTAGGTAAGTTTTAAAATGAATTTCTTTCATTTCCATAACTTTTGCTAAATTTTCTTTTTAAATGTATAAAGACGGTCATTATTTATATATAAAATAACTTTTGTTAAACTTTTGTTGAAGTCAAATTTTGAGATTTCAATTAAATAAGAAGTTATTTTCCTACAATATATTTACCGTAATTAAAGCATGTTCCATTATTTTTGGAAATGATTTTAATTTAAATTTTAAATGTTCATGTTTATTTCATTAATTTTTATTTAGATAATTTAAATAACTTTCCTTAATTTTTATTTAGATAGCTAAATGACTTTTCTATAATATATTAATATATTTACTATGATCAACGAATTTTAATAAATTTTGAAAATAAATAGGAAATTTCAAAGTTTGAATTAGATTAATTTTTACACATGGAATTCTTATACAATTAGAACTCCCTAACCAATTGTAAATCTTTATTTGCAGCAACAACAGTAGTCGGTCGGTCGAAAGACAGGCTCAAAATGCTTGCGGTCCTCAATTTGGTGAGGAGTGCATAAGCCTTGGGTTAAGAAGCATAGCCTAGGTAGGTATTCTTTCATTATATATTTACTTTTGGTTAATCTTTTTCTGCAATAACTGGTCAAGCTAGACTCAAATACTGTTTCAACTATGGTGTATACCAGTTAGGAGTTTGTAAGAAATTTTTCAAGCTCGAGTTCGATTCTTCATTATTTTCTAATTACTTTTTGTTATTTATACAAACTTTTATTTATTTGCATCAACCTTTCGGGGTCTCATTAAAGACTTACACGAAAAATTACTCAACAAAAAATAAGAGCTTTGAACTGAAGTTACAAGTGTCTTGACCCCAACACCAAATGGGTGATAGGAACCGCTGGTAAAGAGGCAGCCGCAACCGGTACCGATTATGGCATTGGTGCAACAGGGTCATGTTGGAACTGCTCTTCAACAACACCATATAAGGCCTGTGTAAGTGTTCTGCATTCGGCTTAATTTAAAATATTGATTGAGCGTTTTTTATTTCTTACTTTGTATAATAAGAGGTTAAAGGGCATTTGTTTGGATTGTAAACTACTAAACAAAAAAGGGTGATTTTGCGTCCAGTGTAAGGTTGCATGGCATTGTGGGATCAGTTGCATTGCCTATTTAACCTCCCAATCTTATTTTTAGATTGACCACCCTCCTGGAGAACTTAAATCACAACTGTCATAGATTTATAAAGATGTGAGGCAAGTTTACTTATTTATAACCATGTAATGTTGCATTTATGCTTACGGGTGCATTTTATTTTTTATGTTTTTAATTTTTTATTTGTTAAACGGGTTGTCAGGTTGCCATGGATCACTTTAAGTAACTTCGTGGCTGCATTTTTATCTCTTAAACGGGTTTTCAGGTTGGTGAAAGGTCTACTAATCTAAAACTTTATATTCTTCATCTGATTTGTTTTCTTATTAATTTATCGAATCTAAAACGGGGTGTTGTATTTTCCAGTCGAGCATCTAATTTTGGACCGTTAAATTTTGATAACAAGGGTAAAGTTATCTAATTTGCTAAAAAAACCAAAAGGTGAATAGTTTCATGCTATGGTGAGTATACATCAGGTAAATAATTAACACTTATGATTTTAAAGTCATTTTCTTGACCTTTTGTTCTGTTTTTGCATATGGTTGATACTACTTTACTTGGCTTATCCGAAAAAGAGGCTAAGCATTACCGTAGATTGCATCAACGGGTATATATGTGTTTTAAGAAAGATGTTTTGTTAAAGCTACTAAGCTGCTTTGGAATGACAAATTTTATCTTTTTTTATTGATAATACAAGGTATTACTTTTGTGACACTTACCATTCAACGTAATTCATCAAATGTAAGACTTTTTATGTTTTGTGCATGTGGCCACCCGAGCATTTTGTAATTTTAATTTGGTACTTACACTGTTCACCTCAAATTTCCAAACACAGGTTAGGTGGTTTGGCCAAAGGGTTAAAATGGTATTTTCAGGGGACAAGTCGTTTGATGTTACTAAAAAAATACAAATGTACTTTACAAAGATATATTATCAAATTTTTTCAATATCTATGAAAAAATATTTCAATGATAATATACGTTTAACATTGATATGGAAAATGGCCGAACCGGAAGGATTTGTTAAGGGGTCAAAATACGTCAGGACGGGTCACACAAACCCTTGGACACTTTTGTCTTTTCCAATTATTGATCTTTTATATACAAGTAATGTTTAAGTATTATTATAAATAAATACTTAAACAATTGCTACTCTATCTACATTTTCATTGGAGTTATCAGTTATGTATGTAAATGATTCTTTAATGGATGATATATGTTCAAGTGTGTGTTGTTTATTAGTTGTATAATCTGTGCTGGTGTAACAGGTGGATAATGTTAAGAGACATGGCATACTTTTGGAACTTGTACAAGTTCTTAGTAAACGTATTTTCATCTTCACAAAAGCATACATAAGTTCTGATGGAGGGTGGTTCATGGATGGTATATATTTCGGTTTTTAATCTCTTTTTTTCTAACCTGAGTCGAGTTTTTTAGTATTTTAAAGTTTTTAATAAGTTCTTTCTTTCATAGTTTTTAATGTTAATGATCAAGATGGGAACAAAATCACTGATGTGGAAGTTTAGTTTACATTCATAAAGTTAAAACATAAAACTTTATGAAGTGTTCTAAACAAATTAAATGTATGAATTGTGTCTGTATTCATTAACAATATGATTTCTTTGCTTCGTTTTCAGGCACGTGGCTCGAAAACAAGCTTTACAATATCAGTTATTTGTAGTGGGGATGGATTCTCATAGGTATGTTTACAATATATGTGTGTTATTTGTAGTGGGGATGGATTCTCATAGGTATGTTTACATTTGAAATAATCCATAGGGTGTAAAAGGTCTATATTTATCTTAGACTGGCGTGCAGATTTAACGCGCACAAATAATGGATGTGTTTTTTCACTTACAAGCACACATTTACCATAGACTTAGTTTGGTCAGATAATTTGGAATGGGTCCAACTGGTAATCAATTATGGGATTTGAAGCAACATATCAAAGGGAAGTTGTTGAAGTTGGAGGTTGATCATCGAAATACATCAAGTTATCAAGATATGATTGTACATGTTTCAAACCATATTGTCAATTAGAGTATTTGATTCATTTAAGATTGATGTGAAACAATTATATAAAGTTTAGTTGATTTTATGATTGAAATAATGTGATTGTATTAAGAATTATATATACCTAAGTAACTTGGTGCGTTTTTGTCCCAATATCTCAGCAAGCTTAGTATCGACATCAAAGTTTATATTATATAGTATCGACACTAAAGTTTATATTATATATCTTAACACTTATAATTTGGTTGTTTTTTTCGTAGAGGGAACTCAATTTACTACGGGAAAGGTTTTGGTAACTCGAAGGATATGCATCTTCAAAGGGACTCGACTATCTTTAAATTGTATATCCACTGTATCACTAATTTATGTAACATGAGACTTTGTATTTTATTTTATTTATACACTTGATATTTATCTTAATAGTTTTCTCCAACCCGGGTAGCACCCGGGTGATAACCTAGTAAATAAAATAAACGAAGCAATACAGATTGCATTGAGGCATGTGAAAACAGACTAATTTATTTATGAGTAAACTGCCATTTTGGTCCCTGTGGTTTGGCCAGTTTTGCCACTTTAGTCCAAATCTCAAACTTATTACATCTGGGTCCCTGTGGTTTGCATTTTGTTGCCATTTGAGTCCAAAAATAAAGTCAACTCAGATTTCTCCAAAAAAATCCTGATTTTTGTCCTTTTCCTCAAGGGTAAAATGGTCATTTTTTATTTTTTTATTTTTTAAAACAATAAAAACCCCACTTCTTCTACCTCTTTCTCTCTGGATCTCTTCTACATAACAAAACAACCACCATCCATCTCCATCTCCACCTCCACCACCATCAATCTCCACCACCGCCACCATCTATCTCCACATCCACCATCAATCTTCACCCTCGAAACTCCCCTTCACCCTGATTTCAGAACTGAACCATCAAAATTATTAACAATCAAGCCACAAAGAGTTATGGCTAGTTGACAAAGAACTGACTCCATCAACAAGTGAATCCATTCAAATCAATCTGCAATTAAAAAACAAATTACACTAAAATCAAACCTTAAAACAAAGCAATAACAGAGCAACAAGATCTGAATCATGATTTTAACACCAATCAATTCAACATTTTGACGTCAACCCAAAATTACCCAAAACTTTATTAACAATAATCAATTCGAAATTTCTGAAATAACCTTAAATTGACAACAAATTTCCCAAAAAAAAGTTAAAAACACTCTGTTTCGCATTTCTAGGGTTTGTAACAAATTTACGGAACACATAATCAACAAATCAAGAATCCGGTAAAAGGGTATTACAATTAACCCCATTAGAGATGAAGAAACATACCTGATTAAAGATTCATAACTGTATAAGTGAGGTTGAGCTGCAGTTTGCAGATCCGATAGAACAAGATGAAAACAGAGGAAATCAAGAACAAGCAGCAAATTGGGAAATCAAGAACATAATAACCGGAATTCCTCGTCTCTCTCTCACTAACTCCCTCTCTCCCTAACTCTCACTCTCTCTCTCTCTCCGATTTGCTAAGTGTGAAGGTAGAGGTGAATGTGTGGTGTTGCCGGAGAACCTCGCCGGAGAAGACGAGAGTGAGGGGGAGGAGGAGGGTGGTCGTGGTGTGGTGGTTCGTAGGTAGGCAGGGGTTAATGGGACGATCCCTGCTAATTTAGAAGAGAGAAGGGAGACAATGGGTGTTTAGAGTGTGAAAGACAATGGGAGATTAGGGTTCTTGAAGAATGCAGAGGAAGATGAACGAGGAAGATTAGGGTTCTTCAAGTTTGAGCTGGTATTTATTTATATAATTGTGAAATGACCATTTTGCCCCTGCACTAAAGGACAAAATAGACAGCTCTTAACAGTCAAAAAGGGGGTTTTTTGGATTTTGGACTAAAATGGCAACAAAATGCAAACCACAGGGACCCAGATGTAATAAGTTTGAGATTTGGACTAAAGTGGCAAAACTGGCCAAACCACAGGGACCAAAATGGCAGTTTACTCTTTATTTATTTTACGGGTAAATTACAATTTTCGTCCTTTATGTTTGTATTGAATTGCAGTAGATAGCCTTTAACTTCAATAACTACAGTCACAGTCCTTTATTTGAAAAACTCATTACACCTTACGTCCTTTAGCTCTAACCAAGTTAAAATTTTCAGTTAGGTCTGATCAGTCAAGGGCAATTTAGTCTTTCTACAACTTAATCAAAAAAATAAAACCTAATTCATCAATTACATTTTTCATACTTTCCTTTTCTTCTTCACCATAACAACCACCACCCATCTCTCTCTCTAACCAACCGCCACCCCTATCACCACCACCTCTCTCTCTCTCTAACCAACCGCCATCCCTATCACCATCACCACCACCTCCAAATCCGCCAATGTATACTTAATTTAACCTGCGACCACCTCCTCACGCCGAAATACCCTATTTTCTGGGTTATGCGATTCAAGATGATTCACGTTCTTGCCAGTCATGTGGCTTGCGGCTGCGAATGGAGATGCTTAATTTAAGTGATTATGCACGCATATCTTTTCTTACAAGGCATCATGTAAATCCAAGCATTTTAACATTATTATTTTATTTGAAGATGCTTAATTTCAGTGATTATGCAGCATATCCTTTCATATAAGGCATCGTGTAAATCCAAGCATTTTAACATTAATTTAAAGGTTAAATATTCAGGTGGCACATACCTGAATACATAAAGACCCTAATCAGGAACTGAGTTATTAGGGCTTTTTTATGTTGATTGTGCAGGTCTAAATCCAACCCAAAATTTGATGCAAGATCCAACGGTGTAGGGCATCTGGTGACTTCTTCAATCACAACCCAAAATTTTCCGGAGAGGGTAAGTAGAGTTTGGCGGAGTCAGCCATGGTTTCTTCATTCGCATCCTAGAAACAACATTTCTGTTGACTCAATTTCTTCTTCGTTTTTTATATACGAGTTTACAGAAAAACACAAAATTGACTATTTGGGGTTTCTTGATCTTGCAAACAGAAGTTGGAACAACCAGTTTAAAGAGCGACACCACCGTGCATCGATTGAGAAAATCCAAATGAATCCTTGACACCACACCACCATGGCTTGTTCATGCGCCGATTTTTGAGAGTATGGAAGAAGAAATTGCAGGTTTTGAGAGTATGGAAGAAGAAAACCCAAATCCGACCACCATACCAAATGAGTTGCAGGTTTTGAGAGCATGGAAGAAGAAATTGGGTGTGTTGTTGGTGGTGATTTTAGGGTTTGGTTTGGTAAAAATGGGTTATGTATTAGAGATTAGATCCAGATCTTATGTTCATCAGATTTGGGAACTGATTTAGAGAGAGAGAGATTGAAGGTTTTCATTTTTCAATTTGATTTGTTTTATTTATAAATTTATTTTAGATAATTGAGTAAAATTACATAAATACCCTCATGTGCCTTACACATGACATATTTAACTGGAAATTTTAACAAGGTTATGGGCAAAGGACGTAAGGTGTAATGGTTTTTCTAAAAAAAGGATTGTGGTTGTAATTATGAAAGTGAAAGGCTATCCATTGCAATCTGATATAAACATAAAGGACGAAAAGTGTAATTTTTCCTTATTTTACTCTTAACTCTTTCGACAGTAATCATCATTTTATTAAGTAATACAACATAATATAACTTCCATTTATTATATAGGGTGAGAGTTTGCTACAAAATCCATTTTTTAACAAAGTGTACAAAGTCATAAAACACCACAATTTCAGCCATAAAACACAATTAAAACCGACAAATAACATAGTGAAGATTACTAGAAAACCATATTTGTGGGCTTTGTATTGTGTTTTGGATGATAAGGTTTTGATTATCGAATGACTAATGTCAGTGTGTGTTATGTTGATTATCATGTTGTGTTTTATATTCATAGTTGTGATGGTGTGTTTGAAGTTTTTAAGGACTGTTAGGGTTTGGATATTGTGTTTTAGTGATCTTCACTATGTTATTTGTGGGTTTTGAGTGTGTTTTATGGCTGAAATTGTGATTTTTTATGACTTTGTACACTTTGTAGGAACAAGACTTTTTAGCTAAACCCCACCCTTATTATATAACCAGTTTTATCCAAGAACTTGGTGAAACAAAGTAATTATAAATTCGTCACTGAATTTATCATAAAGCTGTAAATAATCCTATTCTATAACTAATATATAGTTATCTTATTTATATATTATTATCATGCAGCGATTAGTTGCTCAAAAATCAACAAACCCATAAAATTTAAATCGGCTCCTTTTACAAAATTACTTAGTCGTAGCCACATTTGTTAACCCGACCATTATATCCTTTGGTTTATTTATGGGTTAATGGATAAACACGTAAAAACTAAAAAAAATACAAAATTACTTACCAATGAAATTAAGTAGGTGGTTTATATACCATTTCGTATCCATAATTAAAATTAATTACTTTAGAATTGCTTTAGTGATTTTGATATTTTGATTAATGTAATGAATTTATTCTCAAAACTAAAGGAAAATCATAGTAACCACGTTCATCATGTAAGATACAATAACCACCTATTTAGGAGGCCATAATGAGCATAGATCGTGTGATGGTTCACCCACTAGCAGTACCTAGCGTTTTATGGTATTTAATTTCAGGGTTTTATAAACAGTTTATGTCAATGATTTTTGCTTTACAAAACACATTAGTTCGTGTCGTAACATGCGGGTTGGAACAACCTAGTTAATTCAGATGGTTAAAATCAATAACAAAATGTTGAATCTAAACACATGTTTTTTAATTTTTTAAAACAAAATGATAAAGTTGGTTCCTTGATTTTATATAAAAATTTAAAGCAAATATATATGATTTTTTTTAATTATTTATGTATAACATGAAAAGTATATATGTATATATAATAAAGTCTTTGATCACAATTTTCATTCTAACTAGGGGAATAAATTATACTGTACAGAAAAGTATTAAGATCGAAAATAATAATAAAATAAATCTCATATCGTATTGATTCAGTGTCGGCAATACAAAAATACAAAAAAGTACCGAATACCGTTAGTGCAAAAATACAAAAAAGTACCGAATTTGATTAGTACTAAAACTAAAAACACTAAAAATGAATACCAGTACCCATACCAATATTGTTTGGTCTTTATTAGTTCATGAATACCAGTACCCATACCAATATTGTTCAGTCTTTATTAGTTCAGTACAGTTCGGTATGATATGATGCCTATATACCAGTACAATATTATACATTACGAATACAGTATCAACACACGCTAAAAAGTACTAACCCTAATTCTATATATTTACAATTCTAAGTTGGATGACTAGTGGCAGGCTGCTGCATGGCAGTTGGCAATTCGGTGCCGGCAATACAAAAAAAAAACAAAAAAGTACCGAATACCGATAGTGCAAAAAATACAAAAAAGTACCGAAGTTGACTAGTACTGAAACCAAAAACACTAAAAATGAATACTAATATTGTTCTTGACCCATACTAATATTGTTCGGTCTTTATTAGTTCATGAATACCGGTACCCATACCAATATTATTCAGTCTTTATTAGTTCGATACAGTTCTCGAAAACAACTTGATGACATCAATGAAGAAACGAATTATGGCCGGGTTGGACTAGATATATTTCTAAGAGGGAACAACTTCAATAACAACAAACTGGCTCAAAAAAGAACCTACAAAACAAAACATGCCATTAGCCTCATCACAGGCAGGCCAACCACCTTTTGACCACCTTTCGGTGTGAGAATATGTATCGGTACTTAAACGGAGAAAAGTAGGGGTTGCAAAGAGTGAGAGAGAATGAAGAATGAGTTACCTTTTGGGAATGCTATAACCTTCATTTATGTTATATTATGTTGGTTGTCACTTTCGTTAGGTGGTGTGGTCCCCATTGGAATAACCGTTTGGCTAATTCCGGTCTTGCTCTTATTGGTGGAAATATTTCATGCCCATGGTGTGGGAGCTTTTTGTCAAGAAGAAATGTTTCAATGTGCGCAGGTCCATGATAAAGAGAGAATTAGTTCACCCTAGTTCCCTATGGGCATTTAATCTGTTTGTCCAAAACGTTTGAGCCGACCCATTATTTGAATTCAGGTATATTCCTCAACACTTTCTAAATGTGTTCGACCTTTTGTCTAGGGGTGATTTTGATGAGTGGTCAGTAAACACTAATAACTCATATATTGTTACCAACCATGTTATATGAACACTCATTGTTTGTCATCAAAATGTATATATAAGGTTCCTAAATTAATAGGGAAAGGGAATGACCAATGCTAAAACACTTGGTTTGTTCTGATTTGCCCTATTTGGGCGGTTTAAGTCGTAGTTTTTCCTCTGATTGTCTGATTTGGGCGGTCATCCCGCGTGTCTTCCACCTTTTACCACTTATCCCTTTTTAAAACACTCACCGTACCCTTTTTAGAACCTTCAAAAGGAGAGAAAGGGAAAAGGGATAGAGAAGAGGGTGCGACGGTAGCCAGAGGGTCACCACCGTGAAACCGAGACCACCACTGTCGCAAAGATATTTCTATTTTTTAGGTGGTTTTTTACCCAACAAGAGAGAGAACGGGCATAGAGAGAGAGAAAGAGAGAGAGAGAGAAAGGCAAAAAGGGAGAGAGAAGAGGATGCAGTGGTGGTCGGAGGTTCACCACATTGACATCGACACCACCACCGCCGCAATGGTGTTTCTGTTTTAAGGGTTTTTTGACCTCCATGCCCCAGCCTCTTTCTCTCTCTCTCTCTCTCTCTCTCTCTCTATCTCGACAGTCGGGGAATGAACAATGGTATAGCTCGGCTCCTTTGCCTCGGTACTGATAGAAAGTGTTGCTTCGGCGTTCTAAACCTGCCCTCGCTAAGATTGGCACTTAGAATGACGCTGAAACAATGATGGATGAAGGCCATGTTTGTACATATATGTGGTCACATAGTTGAATGTGGTGGTTTGGTGCTGCGATGGTGTGGTGGTGGTGGTGCTACTTTAGTAGTGGCCTTATGATTGTTATTGGCACTAGCAATTTTGTGGTGTTGGTGACTAGAGGAAAGAGAGAGAGAAAGAGATAGAGAGAGATGTAGCTACATATTATTATTATATATATAATAGATGAAATCCTTAGCTACAAGTCACTTTTTGTCCTTTTGTTTTTAACCACGAAAGTGTTTTGAGTTTTTCTTTTTATTTTAATTTACTTTATTTTATTATTATATATATACAATTCACGAAAGGCTTGGGAACAATAGTCAAAGTTTTATTTTTTTGACTTTTGCCACTAAAGTTTGGTGGGTTCCCACTAGAGTAGTGTATGTTTATGTTTTTTTTCTTTATTTACATGAAAAATGTTAGTTTTTATCATTATTTTTTGGTTATTTTATTATAATAATTAATTATAGGAGTTAATTGCCATTTTCGCCCCTGAGGTTTGGGCACATTTGCCATTTTCGTCCAAAATGACAGTTTGGTACCATTTTGCCCCTCACGTTTGGCCATTTTTGCCATTTTCATCCAAATCTCTAACCTAGTTAAAAAGTTCTGTTAAATGAGAATTTTTGCCCCTACGTTTCGACCCGTACCGTTTCGACGCGAACCGTTTCGACGCGAACTGAACCGTACCGTTTCGATACGGGTTCGATACGGTACGGGTCGAAATAGTTCGGCTCAAAACGGCGGTTCGCGTTGAAACGGTTCGGTTCGAAACGGTTCGGGTTCGAAACGGTTCGGGTTCGAAACGGTACGGGTCGAAACGGTTCGCCTCGAAACGGTTCGCGTCGAAACGGTTCGGCTCGAAACGGTACGGGTCGAAACGGTTCGGGTCGAAACGGTTCGCGTCGAAACGGTTCGGGTTCGAAACGGTACGGGTCGAAACGGTTCGGCTCGAAACGGTTCGCGTCGAAACGGTTCGGCTCGAAACGGTACGGGGCGAAACGGTACGGGTCGAAATGGTTCGCGTCGAAACGGTACGGGTCGAAACGGTTCGCGTCGAAACGGTTCGGCTCGAAACGGTACGGGTCGAAACGGTACGGGGCGAAACGGTACGGGTCGAAATGGTTCGCGTCGAAACGGTACGGGTCGAAACGGTTCGCGTCGAAACGGTTCGGCTCGAAACGGTACGGGTCGAAACGGTTCGCGTCGAAACGGTTCTGCTCGAAACGGTACGGGTCGAAACGGTACGGGTCGAAACGGTACGGGTCGAAACGGTTCGCGTCGAAACGGTTCGGCTCGAAACGGTACGGGTCGAAACGGTTCGCGTCGAAACGGTTCGGCTCGAAACGGTACGGGTCGAAACGGTTCGCGTCGAAACGGTACGGGTCGAAACGGTTCGCGTCGAAACGGTACGGGTCGAAACGGTTCGCGTCGAAACGGTACGGGTCGAAACGGTTCGCGTCGAAACGGTACGGGTCGAAACGGTTCGCGTCGAAACGGTTCGGCTCGAAACGGTTCGGCTCGAAACGGTACGGGTCGAAACGGTAATTAACTCTTTAATTTTTTATATTTACTCTATAAAATATAATAAACAATTATGTTAGAGAACTTTTTAAAAAATTAAATTAAACAATTGTATTTTATAGAGTAAATTAAAAAAATTCTCATTTAACAGAACTTTTTAACTAGGTTAGAGATTTGGATGAAAATGGCAAAAATGGCCAAACGTGAGGGGCAAAATGGTACCAAACTGTCATTTTGGACGAAAATGGCAAATGTGCCCAAACCTCAGGGGCGAAAATGGCAATTAACTCTAATTATAGACATATTTTGTTTTTCTTTTATAACTTTTAAGATACGATGTATTATAGGGCTACGGGTATACTGTTGTGACATGCCTATATTTATCTACATTTTGATAAAATATTTGTTTAAAACTGAGCTACGGTCAAATATAGTTGAACTTTATGTTCTTTACAATGAAGAACCGAACAAAAATCAATACTGGTACTAATATTTATTTTTATTGTTTTTTCGATGTTCCTATTGATGTTGTGATTAACATAATGATTATGACTAAATAATTATCTAAACAGGTACGATATCGTCATTACGAACAGATACCGTTGTTCTATTTTATGGTTTTCGGTCGATGTAATAAGAAATGCAAGGAAACTTATGGTGTTTATCTTCATTAAGAATTTAATCTTTATTAAAATAAACAATATTTGTTCAAAGTCTAACAGGTCAAGTACAACTGATACTTTTATTCAATACCGTTACAAACTGAACTGATATCGTTCGAAAAACTTCAGTATCGGTACCATTATTCTTTTTTATGGTTTCCGAAATAAATTTTGTTAAAAACAAAGTTGTATTCACAAGAGTATCTTTTTTTTTTGTATCCTAAAGTACAGAGACGATGAACCGAACCGATACCGTCCAACAATATTGTTACAACACCGATTCCGATTGACCTCGGTACCGGTTGCGGTGCTAACAACACCATTACTGATATTCATTTATATAGTTTCCCATTTTTTTTTGTATCATAAGCTATAGCGATTGTAGATATTGTACTGGTACCGCAACGAATCAAACTGATATCGTTGAAACAATATTGGTACACCACGATTCTGATTGACAAAGTTAGTAGTGGTTTCGGTACTTACGAAACAATTACTAATATTTGTTTTATAGTTCCCCGTCTATGTGAAATAAGTGTCAGATATCCTTTTGAATATATCAAGACTTTTTTTATTGATTTTCTTTTTCGATCGGTAAACGAGTATCAATGTTGTTCCGATTCTATAAGGGGCCGAATTGAATCCCTACTGCAACGTGTAAAACCCAGCATATGGTTTTTGAAAATCATGCTCAACAAAGAAAAGTAGAAAACTAGCTTTTTGAAATCAAAATAAAAAAATAAACGAAGCAGTAAAGATTGCATTGAGGCATGTGAAAATCAACTAATTTATTTATTTACTCTTAGCTCATTCGACATTAATCATCATTTTATTAAGTAATAATACAACATAATATAACTTCTGTTTATTATATAACCAGTTTTATCTAAGAACTTGGTGAAACAAAGTCATTATAAATTCGTCATTGAATTTATTATAAAGCTGTAAATAATCCTATCCTATAACTAATATATAGTTAGGGGATGGTTCAAATGAAAACCACTTTTATTGTGAAAACTCGAAAACTAACTAAAAAAAGCCTAAAAAACACACAAAAAATTTTTTTTTCAATTTTTTTTTTATAAATTTCGCTGGTTTTTATATATGAAAAAAAAATTTTCAAAAAAAAAAAAAAAAATTTTTTTTTGGTTGTACTGCACATGTGTAGTACACTAATACGGAAAGCCTAAACCACTTAACCCACCCCCCACCGACACCCCCCAAAAACCTAAACCCCCCACCCCCCCAAAAACCTAAATTCACCCTCCTACCAAAAGCCTAACCCCCCACCCCCCAAAAACCTAAACCCCCCCACCCCCACCCTCCCGAAAACCTAAAACTAAACCCTAAACATAAACCCGAAAAAAACCTAAACCCCCCACCCCCACCCCCCAAAAACCTAAACCCCCCCCCCCCCCTCCCCCCACACCCAAAAACCTAATCATAATCCTAAACCTCAAAAAAAACTAACCCTAAAAGCTAAACTAGACTCAAAAAGCTAATTTTAAGCATGTAATGCAATTGTAGTACATGTTATATTGCACATGTGCACTACTATAATAATAGTATTGAAAACAAGACGACACCATAAATCTTTTTTTATGTCATAAAAAATATGCTCGAATATACTTGAATGAAAGATACAAAAATTTGTGATCTTATGGTGCCATTTTTGTTTTAAAATGATAACGTATGGAGAAATGGGAAATGTTTGAAAAGTTATATATTTTTTTTTCCAATTTTACCCCTCCTTCATTAAAAGTCTCCCCCCTCATTTTTAGTGGTTTTTAATTAGTTTTCGAGTTTTCACAATAACTAGTGGTTTTCATTTGAACATTCCCCTATATAGTTATCATATTTATATATTATTATTATCATGCAGGATTAGTCTATCTATAATACTATATTAAGCATTTCCCATGTACTAAATTGTAATTTCTCCATTATTTTTTAAGACGTTCATCCAAAGGTCATGCCTTTCTCCCTAAATTTTCATCATCTCTCCCAAATATGCCCCCATTCAATGTCATCTCAATGATTCCATCGAACAAAATATGTGAAATTGATGACGCAAATGTAACTGTGGGAACAATTAATATTGAAATCAATACGAAATTAAAAGCTTCACCTGCGTCGCTTCAGATTACCCTACCCCTCCATTTACCGGCAATTGAATCCCCCTTATCCCTATCAATTGAAGCCACTTTAAGCCTATTTTTGTGTGTTGTACCATTCGTCCTTCAAGCAATTGGCGTTTCAAAGCAAGATTGATTTGGAATCAGGCTCTGGAGGAAGAAATTTAGTAAAACAGAGTTTTAGGTTTTGGTTATTTTGCAGTTGTGATTTGATATAATCAGAAGCATTTGCCAGGTACTTTTCGTTTCATTATTTGTTGTTTTTGAGTTGCAATCTGGTCGAATCTTTATTTTCTTTTCGGTAACCGTTCCTCAGATGCATGTAAAAGGAGTGCAAACTTGAAGTATATACTTGTTCTTTCGTTTTCTATGATTCTATTTCCATCATTATTAGTGAATAGTCCTAATTGTTCTACAGTCGAACCCTGTATTTTCTGAACCAAACATTAAATGAATCTAAATTCCTATCTTAGTGTTTTGTTTGCAATTTTTCTTATAATGTTCATGTTGTTATACATCTGTATAAATGAAATAATTTTTATGTTTTTTGAGGAAGCATAGGGAGTGTTAGTTAGGCGTTGGTTGCATTGATATCTCTTGGTAATAATTCTTAATATAAATTGGTTATGCAGGTCGAGGAGTTTTGTTCCTTTGATCTTGATTCGCTAAACTGGATTCGGTTAATCTTTAACAAATGATCTTCGGTACAGTTTATCTTTATTATTTCATTGTTTTGTCGTTAGTTATTCATCGTTTAATCTTTTCTTATTAATAGTTTGTTTGTGCCATTTCTTTTTGCGATGCGATGAACCTTAACTTTTGCGTTACAGGGATCTTTTGTAACCAGCTTTATTGATTGGTTCTCACGCTTACTGGTAAGAAAATCACTAAATTATAGAGCTTGTTAATTTATGCTTCCTTTTAGCAATAGTTTGTTAAACATAAATATTCGAGTACTGATTATTGTGCGCACGCTATTTTGGCCTTATGAAAACAGAGTAAATTAGTACTTTTGTGGGTGTGATTCCACCAGGTATTTTGTTCAGGGGGGAGTTGAGTAGGTTAATGTTGTTTTCGAATTATTTTTTGGGTGGGCTTTCTTCTATCTCGAATTGTTCCGCGCTTTTTTGAATTCGACTTGAAGATAATTTGTTTTCGGGTGATATTAATTTGGATTTTAGGATTCTTAGTGATGTTTCTTATGTTGATTTATCTGGAAATAGGTTTACTGGTGGGATTCCTTATGATATATTTCATGTTTTAAGTCTTGAGCATTTTAGAGTGTCAAATAATCCGAATCTCGGAGGGATACTTCCCGAAAAAGCATGGTCATTGCCGGTTCTTCGCAATTTTTCGGCCTCATCGTGCAATATTTCTGGGAATTTCCCTGAGTTTCCGTTCTGTAAGTCGTTATCGTTTATCGATTTGAACGGGAATCACTTATCGAGAAGTATCCCGGAAAGCATTTCGGTTTGTGAGAATCTCAAAACGTTAAATTTCGCAGAAAATAATTTATCCGGTGAGATACCAGTGAAGTTAGGAAGCTTGATGAAGTTGAAGTTTCTTAATCTGTCGTATAACGATCTTTCGGGTTCGATCCCGAACGGAAACACGTTTAAAACGATGGATAGTAGTTCGTTTCTTGGAAATCCTAATCTTTGCGGTGCACCACTCGCGAGAATATGCCATCATGCGAACGGAATATCTGAGGGAATGGAAATGGGAAGGAGACGGAATCACAAGGTTGGTTGGGTGCTTGTACTATGCCGTGACAGAATATCTGAGGGAATGTATGTGCGTTGTGGTTTGATTAAAGTTAAAAATGCTGAATATTGTGGTAATAATCCAACTTTGCCGTGACAGGTTGTTTTTCTTTTAAATGACGTTCTGATGCGAAGATTTGAATCTTGGTGAGGCATAGTTGGAAGACGCTAAGTTGGGTTGTCCGGTGAGCGCAAGTGGGTGAGCGCGGTGTTCAGCTATCCGGTGGTCAAATATAACGAATCGCGCTAGAGCGATGTTAAAAAACCCGAAAATCCTCTTGCTTGATGAGGCCACAAGCGCGCTTGATTCCGGTTCTGAAAGCATTGTTCAGGAAACGCTTGACCGGTTAATGGTTGGAAGGACAATCGTTGTGGTTGCGCATTAGTTATCCACTATACAAAATGTTGATTCGATAGCGGTTATTCAACAAGGACAGATTGAGTAATTCGTTGTCGACAAAATCGCTTAGCCTCAGGTCTAATTAAGATATGTAAGGAATAAATATACCACATCGATGCTATGAATAAGAAAACTAGCTAACGGACGTATTATACAATGTATCACGGGAGGATTAGTAAACTAACAAGAAAACGAGTATCGCGTTGTAACCTGTTGTCGCCGCCGCATCGCGCGGGTTTCCTACTAGTTGCTCAAAAATCAACAAACCCATAAAATTTAAATCGGCTCCTTTTACAATATATCATCTTGTTTTAGTTACTTAGTCGTAGCCACATCTATTAACCCGGCCATTATATCCTTTGGCTTTTTTATGGGTTAATGGATAAACACGTAAAAACTAAAAAAAAATACAAAATTACTTACCAATGAAATTAAGTAAGTGGTTTTATACCATTTCGTATCCATAAGTAAAATTAATTTCTTTAGAATTGCTTTAGTGATTTTGATATTTTGATTAATGTAATGAATCTATTCTCAAAACTTGTAGTAATCACGTTCATCATGTAAGATAAAAAGGGCTGGCAATTGGGTACCTGTTAAGACACGATTAGACCTGTTTGACTGAAAAATACACCCTTTGACTTTTTTAAATTTTAAAATAATTAAAATTACAATGTTAGGATCTATCATTTATTCATCTTTGTATATAAAACATAAAACTGTTTTATAAACATGAGGTAGAAAGTAGTTAAACGAGTCGTAATCATGTTTGAAACTTATGTTGTGCGCGCCGTCAGAAACCTGTTAAACCTGTTAAGACACGATTTGCCAGCCTTGAATAACCACCTATTTAGGAGGCCACAATGAGCATAGATCGTGTGATGGTTTGCTATTCACCCACTAGCAGTACCTAGCGTTTTTTGGTATTAAATTTCAGTGTTTTATAAACGGTTTATGTCAATGATTTTTGCTTTACAAAACACATTAGTTCGTGTCGTAACATGCGGGTAGAAACCATCTAGTTAATTCAGATGGATAAAATCAATAACAAAATGTTGAATCTAAACACAGGTTTTTAAATATTTTAAAACATAATGATAAAGTTGGTTCCTTGATTTTGTATAAAAATTTAAAGCAAATATACATGATTTTTTTATTATTTATGTATAGCACGAAAAGTATATATGTATATATAATGTATAACATGCAAAGTATATATGTATATATAATAAAGTCTTCGATCACAATTTTCATTCTAACCAGGGGATGAAATTGTACTGTACCGAAAAGTACTAAAATCGAAAATAATAATAAAATAAATCTCATATCGTATTGATTTAACGGTACGATATTGATTCGGTGCCCACAATACAAAAATACAAAATAGTTCCGAATACCGGTAGTGCAAAAATACAAAAAAAGTACCGAAGTTGACTAGTACTGAAACCAAAAACACTAAAAATGAATACTAGTACGCATACCAATATTGTTCGGTCTTTATTAGTTCATAAATACCAGTACCCATGTTTAGTCTTTATTAGTTCAATACTTTTCGGTACGATATGATGCCTATATACCAGTACGATATTATACATTAAGAATACAATATCAACGCACGGTAAAAAGTACTCACCCTAATTCTATATACTTACAATTCTAAGCTGGATGACCAGTGGCAGGCTGCTGCATGGCAGCTGGCCATTGGTCTACTTTTTATTTATTTGTCTTTTTGTAAGTTTGTGTTTATTTTAAACTTTACCCTTCAACATTTAGGCCATGTGTAGTCATAACGCCCCTTTGTGGGCGTTATGCGACACGTGGCGCGCCACGTGTGCGGGTGGGCGTTATGGGCGTTATGCATTTTAAGCCCGTAGTCATAAAGCCCCCGCCTAATCATTACTCAATTATTAATTTCTATTTTTTAATAATTATTTTCTAACTTTATAAAATTAAAATTCATTTCATTAAATTAAAAAAACATTACACTAAAAAGAAAAAAAAACATTACACTTAAAAAAAACATGACAGTAACATAAAAAAAACGGTTCCACTAAAAAAAATTTGGACTAAAAAAATAAAAAAACAACACTTCAAAGATTATATTTTTTTTCGATCCTTTCCTTTTGGGCCAACACCATCTTCAAAGCTTTTCCGGTAAGGTGGTCGTGCGGTTTGGTGTAGAATTCAAAGTCGAGCTGCCATTGCCTATCCCGCATAATCTCGGTCACTTCCCGGTTCTCCTCCAAACGTTTATTCCCTAGATCGTGTATATCATGAAGGCGTTGGTTTACCTCCGAAAATGCGTCACTCATTTCCGTTCCCATCAACATCGACGACGACTCGGGCTTCTTCGGCCGCCTACTTCTTCCGGGCGGTCTTGGTAGTTCTTCCACCGGCTCGTCATCCGGAATATCCTCGTTCACCTCGGTGTTTCGAGCGTCGGAGGTTGGCGTTTCGGGTTCACCCGACTCGTTTGTTTTGGACCTCTTTGACGGCCGTTTATTTTCCGACCGACCACTCGGAGTTGAGATGTTGGCCCATTTGGGGCTATGGCGAAGGATTTGCCAACACCTCATGTATGGGAAATGGCCATTACCATCTGTACACTCGATCAACACCGCTTGTGTGATGTCCTCGTCCTTGCTTCCACTTTTCCATCCGGCAAAAGTGCGTTGGTACACGGTTTGAAAGTTCGTGCATTTTTTGTTTATATCGGTCCACTTGCCCGATATAGAGTCCGGTGGGCGGTAACCGTCTCCTTTACCCATTAGATCGAAAAAAAGCGCTCGTATTCGGCGCCAAAAAACTGATTTATCTTGATTGTTTGCTACAAAAAAAAAAGATATAATTAATTAGTATAAAATTAAAAAACAGAAAAAAAAAACAGAAAAACAAAAAAAAACAGAAAAAAAACAGAAAAAAATAAAGAAATTTAAAAAATATACCTATAACCGGGTCTTCCGACACATCGATGAAAGCGCGGGTTAACGCATACTCCTCATCGGACTCCCATGGTATCACATTTTTTTTCGCTCGGGTGGTGGTTTCCGCTTTCTTTTTATGTGGCCGTTTTGCTTTTCCTTTTCCTTTTTGCGTCTCCGCTCCTTCGGGTTGTGTTTCCGGAACAACATCGGGTTCGTGTAGTGGGGAGCCGAAAGCTTGAGTCGACCCGAACGCTTGAGACGACCCCATTCCGTCGGTGTTTTGATTCGGGTTCCACCCGTAGAGATTCGGGTCCCAACAAAGCGGTTGGTTCAAAAGATTCATGAACCCGGCGTTTTGTTGACTGTTGGTAACTCGAGAGAGGGTTGGTAAGATATTGATCTTAAATGCTTGAATTTGCTTAAAATTGATAAATTTTGAAAATTTTTGTTTCTCAAGTATGTTTGAACTACATGAAAACCAACATTTTCAATCGCTAATGGGTTTCTTGCTGATATTAAACTAACTTAGATCCCTAGTCATGGTTGTCCCTTTAAGTTTCATGAGAGTATTTCTGACAGGTTTTTAGAAAATAGTTGAGAATAGATGCCTAACTAGGGGTAACATGCTTTAGGAATTACACATGCTATATGTCGGCAACCTATATTCCTTTTATTCGGTGAGATGTTTGAGCCTACTAGATTGTTAGTTGATTTACAATAAATGTTCAATTGTTGAGTGTAGGCCATATGTTGCTTTGTGTTAGAACTTGTGTGGTTTGATACGTGCCGAGACTGTGCTTTAGCGTTTACACGTATATGATAAAGGCATTAGGATCCCTTCATTGTTCTATTTGTTGATTGTTTATCCACCTACCTTAGTTAACCATGTTGAGCCTTATACCTGTCGTTTGTTACACCTTGTTTGACCCGCTTAAATACCAACCATGAATGACAATTGTGTGTTAGATATTTGTTGAAAAAAATGAAAAGAGAAAGAAAAAAAATGAAAAGAAGAAAAAAAGAGAAAAAAATAAAGAAAAAGAAAAGCATGACAACTTATTCACAATAATACTAACACATGGGTTATTTTTTTCCCATTTATTTAACACGACATAACAAAGATTTTTGCTTTTCTTTTTCTTTATTTTTTTCTCTTTTTTTCTTCTTTTCATTTTTTTTTTCTTTCTCTTTTCATTTTTTTCAACAAATATCTAACACACAATTGTCATTCATGGTTGGTATTTAAACGGGTCAAACAAGGTGTAACAAACGACAGGTATAAGGCTCAACATGGTTAACTAAGGTAGGTGGATAAACAATCAACAAATAGAACAATGAAGGGATCCTAATGCCTTTATCATATACGTGTAAACGCTAAAGCACAGTCTCGGCACGTATCAAACCACACAAGTTCTAACACAAAGCAACATATGGCCTACACTCAACAATTGAACATTTATTGTAAATCAACTAACAATCTAGTAGGCTCAAACATCTCACCGAATAAAAGGAATATAGGTTGCCGACATATAGCATGTGTAATTCCTAAAGCATGTTACCCCTAGTTAGGCATCTATTCTCAACTATTTTCTAAAAACCTGTCAGAAATACTCTCATGAAACTTAAAGGGACAACCATGACTAGGGATCTAAGTTAGTTTAATATCAGCAAGAAACCCATTAGCGATTGAAAATGTTGGTTTTCATGTAGTTCAAACATACTTGAGAAACAAAAATTTTCAAAATTTATCAATTTTAAGCAAATTCAAGCATTTAAGATCAATATCTTACCAACCCTCTCTCGAGTTACCACATCCCCACACTTGGGATACATTGTCCCCAATGTATGGTGCAATTTATACTCTAAACTCGAGAGATACCACCCACAGACCATGAACGGCTAACAACCTAGACGACTCAACAAAGAAACCACTCCCAACACAAAAATTCACACCACCAAGTAGACAAAAACAAATAAAACACAGGATAGATAAACACATGCACCTGATCAGAAAACAAGTGAGTGTTTGTAGTGGTGTAGCTGCTGCGATCTAACCGGACCATACGCCCCTCATAGATACTTTGAGATCTCACCGGGGATGTTGCCAAACATCCCCACACTTGATTCATTGCATCCGTGAAGATAAAATCGTAGAAACCTGTCAAAACACAAACACACCAAACGAAACCAAAACAAAGTACAAACTCTACATCCTCGGGCTGCCTCCCGAGAGCGCTAAGTTTTAGGTCTTCAGCCAGACCGTACCTGACATTCACTACGGTGGTCTCAATGCACACTTACCCAATGTATTTCCCATGAATGCATGGAAATTTACATGCCATCTCCATAAATTCGTCACTATAATTGGCATGTTCAGACTGCACCTGCGGGTTTCGCTAATCCACTTCACGAGATAAACACCGATGTCTTGTAGCTTCACCCTTTTCATCTTCTTCCTCGAACCCTCTTCCCCACACTTGTTAATTGGAATGATTGATATGGGAAGAGGTTCGGTACACACATTCATCTCATCAGACTGCTCTGCCTCATCATCCTCACACACCATCTGATCCACCAGTGATTCTTCATCAGATAAAGGATTCATTGGTGTGGTATTATCCTCCACAACCTCCTCCTCCATGTGAGAATAATCTCTAATATCATCAGGTAATGGTGAGAGACGCTCTTCTATTTCTATCTTCAGTTTTAACTTCTGACACTTGGAAACTAAGCAGCTGATTCGATCTTCATCGGAAAGGTTGGGTGCTAATAAATACTGCTCGAGTTTGGACAAAGTTACTTCCAATATAGCAAGCTCTTTCTCCTCCTCGGTCTGATAAGTATAGACACCCTCGGGCTCAGAATATTCCTCGGGATGATACTGTCGGTATCCCTGATACGGTGTTGAGATGTACGCATCCATCATTTTTTTATTCCAGTACTCTGGATTTTCCAAATACACCGCGCACACATCATCATAAACAGAAGTATGGTAACGACCGCAATAGAAACATCGTCCATCCGTCCTTGGTTCATAATAAGCATCCTCGTCCCGATCATATCTATCCGAGTAATAACCATCCTCCACTTTTGTATCAGAATCATAGAAATATGGTGGAGGGGAAGGATTACCATAGCAAGGCATCGGTGGTTCTTCCAATTTCGCTCTTTCCCGTTTAAATCGGGCCTCGCGGCAACCGATACACGGGTGAAGTGGTTCCCCGCACAAAATACATGTAGAAGAGCCGCAAAATATAGTAAGATCTGTCATCCTGCACAAACACAGCTCAACTACCCATGTAAATCACGAACAAATAAAATAACAAAATAAACACAAATTTTTTTTATTTTTATTTTTTTTAGGTTTTTTTTTTATTTTTTTTATTTTTTATTTTTTTTTTTGAAACTTAACACTAAACACTTTGCGCACGCCTCCCCGGCAACGGCGCCATTTTGATGTCTGTCGTTATGGACATGCAAAAACCTATTTAAACTATTAATATAGAATAAGCAGGGTATCGAACCAAGGGAGGACTGTGGAAAGTGTCGTAATGAAAAGTATTGATTAACTACTACTGAATGGAAAATCAGATTTGTTTGATTTTGAGAAATAGCTAAATTAACGAATAAAAATTGTGTTCTAAATCAATGAGAAGGAAGATGGTTCCTCCAGATTTCAGGTTTTGCAGTTAACTTCAATTATGTGTTTAATCGAAACACTCACATAGACATAAGTGTTTAAACTTAATTCATCAATTGTGATAATCAACGACTAAGTACTCCGGTCAATACATAACGGGAGGTTATCGAATGATTATCAATTACAATTTACAAACCCTAACCCCATGTCAAATATATCCCAATTACTAGAACTCTCGGGAACTGAATGCTTAGAAATCAAGGTTTAAATAAAAGCAATTGTTCACAATCAACAAATCAAATCAAGGTGAAAAGCATCGAATGCTTAGATCACCAAGTCAAAACGATTATAGCAAACACATAGTTTAACCTAACTTACAAAAACCCTCCATCCGGAGGAAACCATTTAGAGATTAACCGCTCATCTTGTTGGGTTGATCTTCACACACTCGAACCATGCCCCTCCTGTCTGCCGTATATGATGATTATATTGTTGATGTGGTTCAATCCAAGAAATTCCTTTTTCCAAACAATCACATGGCTGCTATGTTGTTTCTCCAAGTCGGCCCAATAAAAGAAGTCCAAATATCCTTTTGACTTTTGGGTTTTCAACTTTTATTAATTGCTTCCAACATAAATCATGTGCATGCCTTCATGTTCAGTCGTAGCCTATGGCTACATTCCGTAGGTTACGTTCATAAGCTTCTGTTTGGTTCTTTTTAGTTTGCTGAACATGACCGTAGGTTACGGTATCCCATGCGTAGCCTACTGCATATCTCCAATCTCCTTTTTCCTTCATATAACAACTTTCAGCAATTGACTAAACAGCGCATGTACTTTGTTATTGTGCATTCTTTGAACTTCAACGCTATCTCTTGGCCCGAATCAAGTCCCGAACACTATCATTCACCTTATTTGTCAACTTTGGGCTATTCCGCTTCATCTCTAACCACTCTAACTTGATCGAATTACGCGTTTTACCTATAAAACCATAAAAACCCGTAGTTATCATATTCGAGACACATTATCACTACGAAGATAATAAAACACACAAAATACGCACGTTAACACTCAGGATTCACACCCTCCATCAACTGTAATCGACAAAACCGGCACCTAAAGGGGTGGGTCGAGTGGGAACCGGTGACACGGGGCGGGTAGGATTACCACTTTGGTTTGGGTCCGCACTCGATCGGGGAGGAATAAAACCACGGTTGTAGGGATTCATTGTATAAAATCTGTGGATTTAAAAAAAACTAGAGAGAAATGTGAGTTGAGAGTGTGTAGGTTTTATAAAAATATGGGAGAAGGGGGTATTTAAAGGGAATTTTGAAAATTAAATGAATAATTTTTTATTTTTTTACATTTGACCGTTTTCAAACGGTTTAAAATTCAAAATAAACAACACATCACGCCGCTATGTCTATCGCGCCTTTCAAATTTTCCGGGCTATAGCGCCCCGCGTGGCGGTGTGCATGGCGCCGTCCGGCGCTATGTGAGGGTTTTGGGCGCCACATGCAGCCCCATTACACACTGTCTTAGTATTGACAATTATAACACTTCAACTTTATAAAAACTTTACAATCATTTTTACGTGCTTATATTTATATACGTGTCGGTATAAATGCAAGTTGATAGAGTTTTGTTTTTGTTTTTTTTTTTGTGTCTTTTAGTAAGTTACAGCTTATTTTAGCCTTTACCTTTCAACAATTAGTATTGACACTTACGACCCTTCAACTTTCTAAAAACTGTATAATCATTTTTTACGTGCTTATATTTATGACACTGTCGGTATAAATTTAAATTGATTACGGTTCTTTGAAAACGGGTAGGCTCAAATATAATATCTTTTTTCGTTTTTTTGTACGTTTTCAGTTGATCTACGTTTTAGCATAAATTTTGTTTTACAACAAGTCGGGTCAAAGATAGTATGTTTTCATTAGACTTTATAAATTCGACTTACTTTACGTTTCGGCTCTACCGCAACGCGCGATATCATTTTTTACTTAAAAACATAATTTTTACTTATTTTTACATACGCGTCGGTATAAATTTAAGTTGGTGTTCAACGTAAATTTCTTTCGCAAATAAGTCGGGCGAGACATAAATTTTTATATTTTCAGTTTATCTACGTTTTGACGTAACTTTTGTTCATAATCAGTTCAAGTCTTTACTGCACAAATCCAAGTTACTTCACATTTGGACCCACCACATCACGCGGGGGAATTTACTAGTTAGGGTAGGCAGTATGGTGTCACACCCCGACTTTCCACGTGTCACCGGTGGGCCCGGTGGGGGAGTATCGTGACGTGGTTGGCAACATAATAGTCAAACAACACAATATATATGAATGCACAGCGGAAGCAAAAGATATTTATTATTACATTCCGAATATGAAGTAATATTCGGTATTACAACGGAAGTAAAGGATCCACAGGCGGATCGAAATAAAGTAAAAACCGTTCAACAGACTTTGACATCTAGAGCTTGCGAAACTTGAGTAATGATGCCTGGAGTAGCCAGCCTATTTCGTCTAGCACCTGCACTTAGCCTTTTTGGAAAATACGTCAGTTTACACTGGTAAATACAACTCAACTGACTCATTTAAAAAGAGTTTGAGAAAATTGATTTGGATGCACGTGGCACAAAAATATCTTTTATAATTTGGTTAAAATGCACAGAGGCAAAATTAACCTTTTATACTTGGGAAAATTATTTGTATATAATCTTGTATACAGTTTTACTTATTTGCCGTCCGTCGGGACAGATTAGCTGACACGCCGTAGGTATAATGCCCACAGGCTATCATCCTCTAAGTGGATTACCAGTTCCGGTATAATGCCCACAAGGATGATACCCCTAAGTGGATTACCAGTTTTCGCATAATGCATCTGCCAGGTGTACGCCTACACCCCGTGCTTAGGTCATGGCCATTTCGTAAAATGATGCCAAGGATATCCGGGACATGGTCATTTAACCCCCAAGGGCCATACATCAAATAATAGTAAAATAATACATATTAAACAGGTTATGTAAGTACATCAATCACAATCCGATTTAGATGACTACATACACCCGACCAAGCGGTACTTTTATAGTACCGTATCCCAAGCCCGTATAGGGAAAATAAGTTAAGAGTATTTACCTGAGCAAAGTATAAATCCAATACAGTAATTGCAAGTACTTTTACTGGGCTCCTAATCTGGAACGAAGGTTTATAATAACCTATTAGAATCCTAACGGGTCTTTAATTAAGCTTAAGCTTAGACCGGCTAGTTTCACAGATACGGTTCGTACGCACGATTAAGCGAAGACCGGATAGAATGTGATTCAGACCCGACAAGTTCAGAGACTTTCTTAATACGGGTTTATTATTCACATTCTGGATTTTGAGATAAAACCGATAAGGTTTGACCCGTTTCGGCTAATTTATGTAAACTTGTTACATAAACCGAACCGAACGCGTAATAAGCGTGACGGGTATTCATTAGAGCCATCTACAGGTTTCCTAAGTTAATTGTGCCTCAAATATGTTGTGACATCAGTAAGATGTCTTTCATTATGCCCGAAACGAATTAAAACACAACTATGCCCCGTAAGGGTAGTTTGGTCATTTTAAAGGTTTGTAAAAGAGTTTAAATGTTTACTGAGTTACAGGTCTGATGTAAACAGCAAACATACTTAATTTGATGAGTTATAACAGTAGGCTAAAGCTTATATGTGAAATTTATCATCTTTAACCAAACTATGCCCCGTTGGGGTATTTTGGTAATTTCACATAAGCCGAAAAGCTCAAAAACGGAGTCTGAGTTAATCAACATTTTCTTACTGTTAAAATATCATAATTTGCCTCATATATCAGTAGGTATCAACCCGGGTATGTCCAATATGATTTTAAGACATCCTATGCGTTAAAAACGCTAATTATGGCGATTAAAGGCCATTTCCGGGTTCTATACTTAAATCTGATATTTTTATATTTCCGGAAGGCTTAAAATAATTTATTTAACATAATTAATCAGTAGCAAAAGGTTTGGAATCGTTTAGATGTGTAAAACTCATTTTATGGCCCGTAAGGGCAAAACCGACAATTACCGAGTTAAGCCTACGACTACGAGTTATGCTCAGCCTAAAATTAATTAAAAATCTTTAAAAATCCTAAAATAATATATTATATCAGTGGGTAAAAGATTTGATACCAAAAAGTATGTTTAACTAGGCTATACGCTAATTACGCCATTATGTTAACATAAAGCATTAGTTTTGCGATATTGAGCATAACTCTTAATCTACAAGTCAAACTGATGTCAAACTTTGCATACAAGTTTATATATCAGTAACTAAGGTTTCTACACTTTTACATTTTCATAAATCTCGTTTTAAGGTGTAAAGGGCATAATGGTCAACATATGAGCAATTAACGGAATCATGCGTATTAATCGGATAACTAATGAACCGAGGTGTATAATCACAGAGGGTTATACTAGCATGTAACCTGGTCCAAATGAAGCTCTAAGGTATTTCTAAAACATACCTAAACGGGTCAGAATTGAAGTCAAAGCAAAAGTCAAAGCTTTGCGACTTTCGGTTCCGAACCGGGTCTAAACAGGAAATAGTCGGGTCGAACATGTTTGGACATGTTCTTACACTTATTACTAAGTTATAACAATGATCAAACAGGTTATATATGTTCTAGATAGCTAATTATGCATAAATGACCTTTTAAGCATTATGTTGACTTTTTGATTAAAGGTTTGACCCGACATTTGACCTGGTTAGGATGGTGATCAGGGGAAACCCTTTTGGGGTTTTATTACCCTCATAAATACCAACCTATAACTACTTTTAATTCGAGATATGACTGAGCCATTATAGACTAATCTCGAAGTCAAACCGTAATTACGACGGTTTGACTTTTAGCTAATTAACTAAGCTAAAAGCAATTAGAGAAAGATTAGAACACTTACTGAAGTCCTATGCACAAGATATGACCACTTGGAAGCAAGCTTGAGCTCCAGAAATGATCCAAGAGTGCAGGAGAAGTTGTGAGGAAAATGTGCAACATTGGAGGCCTTTTATACTAGTTGCAATGACCACAACAAGTTGACAACAAAGTCTAGGATCCATCCACAACTGATTAACACTTGTTACTAGTGCCTAGGGATGTCTAGGGGTCGTTTACAAGTGAGAACAACCGGCTAAGTGGGTTAAAATTGCACAAAACAGTCAACAGCCCGTTTTTTGGAGCTGGGGACACCCCTGCGCATCGTAGGGGTCTTAGGCCTACGGTGCGCAGGCCTTCATCAGTTGCTGAAATGTTGTTGTTTGTTGGTGCTTCGAAAGGGCAACCTCTTTTCCGAGTTTGGGGCATTGTTTTATCACCTTGGGGCCTCCAATATTGGTCTTTAACTATTGGATACCCTACCATTTGAGTTTGTTTGCTTTGGATCTAAAAACAAAACCCGAAAACAAAGGTTTACCATTCTTTTCTTCGTGAGATCATAACATGCTTTTGCAAGTCCTTTATTGGCAATAATTCTCTGAATTGTGTCGTGAAAGATGTGTAGTAATATTATATCGGGTCTTGGGATTTATAGTTGAGGTCGTTCAGAGGTAACAATTTAACATGACGCCACTTTAAATCCTACCGAATTATCTTTATTAAATTCGGGTTTACAACGCGTTTTGTCTTACTTGACACGTGTCGTTTTATTATTGAACCCGAAATTTTCGAGGTGTTACATCCTCACCCCCTTAAAATAAATATCGACCCGAGATTTACTGAAATAAGGAAGTATTCTCTGCCTAATAATGGCAATCTAGCAGATGATTAGAAATTTGTATGATCTTGTTTGTTGTTTCCATTGCAACTTTCAGATCCAGGTAATTGGACTTACCAATCTATTGTCCTAATCATAGATGTTTAACATTCCATCTTTACAAGGTCTCCAAGGAGCAGCCTTGATGCCTTTATCCTAACTATTATAGAATAGTTGATCTTAAGGTGAGATGGTTATTCTTAATCGTTGTTAAAATAGGGTTGTGGTAATCAGTGCATAAGCAAAATGAACCGTCTTTCTTATCTAACAACATCAAACTCTCAGAATATCGAGTTAGGCTATATGAATCTCCTATCTTAAAATTTACTTAATTAGGTTTTCGGTTCTCCCAATTATGGTGCTATCCGTCTTGGAGATTTCATAATAATATAGCCTTAATGGGATATAAATCTTAATTCTACCTGTCCCTCATGGTAAACAGGGTAATCTTAGAAGAAGATAGTTAAGATACGAGGAGACTACAGAGAGTTTCCATATCTCAGGCTCCAGTTCATCCAACCACGCTTGTGCCTAATAAGTGACACATTTATGTTATGAGTCCACATATTTCTTTTCCAGGGAATATGGATTTGGACAATTCTATTCTGGATATCTTCTTTGAATACCATTAGTTGACTTTAGCACAATATGACCATTGGGATATCTCAGGGGTTCCATGTATTAAACCTCCATGCTGATCAGACATGGAATTAATCTATGGGACACACTAGGATACGCCAACCCTCACATGACACTTTTATCAACATAGTTTGGCATTCACAGGCGATAGAAAACAATGAGAAAATAATTAAAATAATATACGTTGTCGTACTCTATGCGAAGAGAGAGTACTCTTAGATTTTCGGAAGGATTCCTTGCCGATGCTAGAAGAATCGGTTACTACGGTTTCCTGGGTAGCTATACCTTGTGGATGATAAATTTTTTTTTTTTTTTTTTTTTTTTTGCTAAGTTTATGGTTCATGAAGATTTATTATTGCATGTATTAAAAACAGGACACTTAGTAGAAATTATCACTGATAAATGATAAGGAAGTTTATTGTACAAGTGCTTATAATTAATTAGAATGGAGATTTTCACAAACTAGGCACCTAGCCCAGTTGGTTAGGCGCGCGAAAGGGTGCGGCCGGCCTAGACCCAGGTTCGATTCCGGGGACGGCCAGTTCCACCATTTTTTTATGTTTAATATTAATTAATCGTACGGATGCGCGTAATCACGAGGGTTGTCTCCTAAGGAGTCTTTGATAATTAATTGCTTCTTATCATTCACAATATGGACTTGATTTTTAAGGCAACCAATCGATTTTTATCACTATATTGAGTCCTTAAGTACGCAACCAAAAGTTTGCTATAAGGTTATTAGAAAAGTGATTTCCTATAGATATTAATATCAATATAGGATTTGTTGGAGCATTTTTGACGTAACATCGTCACTTTCTACCGGGCATTAAATGACCGGAGTCTTAATCAGGTGGAAATAACAGTTCTCAACCTTTATCATTCATAATGTATTTACATGTGCCAATACCAAATAAGTTTCTGCATCAACTGTTTGATAAGGAAAGGTACATATTATACTATTATTATTCTGCATCATCTCTTGGGCGTTCCCCCTGATAACTCGTGCGTTTGTTCTCTTGGCCTACTAGGGCTTCCTCGCGTACTTAGGGCAGTTGGTCTTTATGTTCCCCTTCTCGTTGCAGTTGTAGCATGTAGCATCTTTAATCTTCCCGCAATCAACAGTCTTATGCTCCCTAGACTTGCATATCCCACATGCAGGTGGTCCTGATTTAGAATTGGACTCCATTCTGCATTTTCCAAAGTGGTGTTTTTGGCAAGTCGAGCACCTTGGCTTTTCCTCTGTCCGCTGACCATTCTTTCCAGACCCAGACCTCTCTGAGTCAGTGTTTCCCTTGTGTTTCTTCTCTGATCCTCGTGAGTTATCATCCTCACGCTTCTTCTTACTTTCTTCAGATTTCTTTAGCGACCTTAGCCTGACCGCATCTAAAGTAAGGGAAAGAGAGAGGTCAGCTACTGACCTAAATGTAGTAGGTCTTGAAGCCTTAACACTGGCTTTGATTTCTGGGGGTAAACCCCCAATGAAGCGTGCAATTCGCTTGGGCTCTGGTGTTACAAGGTAAGGGACCAGTCTGGACAGGGTATTAAAACTGGTGAGGTAAGCTTGACAATCTAAGTTTGTCATTACTAAGGATAAGAAATCTGACTCAATCCCCTCAACCTCATGTTGAGGGCAGTAATTTTCCTTAATGAGATTAACAAACTGTTCCCATGACATGCTGTAGAGCGGAATCTTCCCAGCAGCTTGAATGAGAGACTTCCACCATGCCAGTGCCTCTCCTTTGAACGATTGGGATACGTACTTCACGACATCCCTTTCAGCGCAACCGCTGATATCGACAACTGTGTCCATTTCATCCAACCAAATCATACAATCAACTGCCCCTTTTTCCCCAGTAAAATCTCGGGGCTTGCAGGAAACAAAGTACTTATAGTTACAGGATTTGGTATGCGGTTCATTATCGAACACTATCCTCTTGGATGGAACACTGTGTTCATTAGATGAATGTCGATCATCATCTTTCTTTAACTCATCTTTCTTTGAGGGCGGCTTGTTATCAGGCTCTGGAGGAGTTTTAGGGATGGATTTAGGGTGGGGTACAGATGAGGCTTTACTCTTTGTCTCACTATACTCCTGGAATTGCTCCTTCACAGCTTTAGATACAGCTGAATCAATCAATGTACGGAGCTTTCCTCTGGTTATATTAATTCTTTCATCATCGCGGTTATCCAAGGGATGACTGTTCCCTTCCTCCGACCCAGCCATGTAGTTTTAATTGCTACATAAAAATTAAACAATGACAAGGTTTTACGGAAGTTTAAACAGCTTTATCTTTTTGAACGATTTATTAACCATGTTTTTAATACACATATTGGTTAATTTTGATAAATATATAATTATTCAGGATATTTATTATATTCCTAAATTATAAGTTAATAATAGCACAAAAGGCCTAGTCACTTAGACAAGTTTAATTTATAGGCCTTGATTTTATAGAATCGAGGCTTCAAGGTTTGAATCAAAGTTCATTACCTTTTTTTTTTTCTTGACAGGGAGTTGTAGGCTACCACTGTCTTTAGTCCCAGAGGACGTTAGTTATAGCCCGTGGGCACTTCATCCATAAGGGATGATTATATAATTAAGGGAATTTAGTATATCCCAAAATGACTTATGTGATTTTATCATATCACATTTTGTCGAGCATGTCATTATGCTTTCATATGTTTAATAAGATTTGAATCTCTTGAATAGGTTCTACCATCTTGGCCTTGTATGCCGTGACATTTAGGCTAGGTTTACCTTTAAGATTCTTTTTAATAATTAACGCAGAGCAATCCTAAATTGAACTGTTAACAAGGATCTGAATCTAATTATGGAACTACCATCTTGGCCCTGTCTTAATGTGACACATGGCTAGGTTTTGTCCTTTTTAAATTTTGCCATTTTATTATAATGGTAGATCTTATAATATAGGAATGATACTTTAAATATAATCGTTCCTTTAAAATTTAACAAGTATATGGTTGCCCTAAACGGGACTTCTATAGCAATTGACTTGCCCATGCAAGGGCTAATCAAAAAAATAACAAAGGAACCAAATAAGGTAAAATGAAACAAATTTGGATTTTTCCTATGTTCTTGTCTAGACTCAAGAATGTGCAATTGTGTAACTGAGATTAAACACAAAAGGCTAGTGTTTAATTCACTCAGTGTTGGCTCTGATACCAACCTGTCACACCCCGACTTTCCACGTGTCACCGGTGGGCCCGGTGGGGGAGTATCGTGACGTGGTTGGCAACATAATAGTCAAACAACACAATATATATGAATGCACAGCGGAAGCAAAAGATATTTATTATTACATTCCGAATATGAAGTAATATTCGGTATTACAACGGAAGTAAAGGATCCACAGGCGGATCGAAATAAAGTAAAAACCGTTCAACAGACTTTGACATCTAGAGCTTGCGAAACTTGAGTAATGATGCCTGGAGTAGCCAGCCTATTTCGTCTAGCACCTGCACTTAGCCTTTTTGGAAAATACGTTAGTTTACACTGGTAAATACAACTCAACTGACTCATTTAAAAAGAGTTTGAGAAAATTGATTTGGATGCACGTGGCACAAAAATATCTTTTATAATTTGGTTAAAATGCACAGAGGCAAAATTAACCTTTTATACTTGGGAAAATTATTTGTATATAATCTTGTATACAGTTTTACTTATTTGCCGTCCGTCGGGACAGATTAGCTGACACGCCGTAGGTATAATGCCCACAGGCTATCATCCTCTAAGTGGATTACCAGTTCCGGTATAATGCCCACAAGGATGATACCCCTAAGTGGATTACCAGTTTTCGCATAATGCATCTGCCAGGTGTACGCCTACACCCCGTGCTTAGGTCATGGCCATTTCGTAAAATGATGCCAAGGATATCCGGGACATGGTCATTTAACCCCCAAGGG
This sequence comes from Helianthus tuberosus, assembly GCA_030545235.1. NCBI lineage: Eukaryota > Viridiplantae > Streptophyta > Magnoliopsida > Asterales > Asteraceae > Helianthus > Helianthus tuberosus. Next base: position 28,299,276 of record CM060407.1, on the reverse strand, counting down.
CCATACATCAAATAATAGTAAAATAATACATATTAAACAGGTTATGTAAGTACATCAATCACAATCCGATTTAGATGACTACATACACCCGACCAAGCGGTACTTTTATAGTACCGTATCCCAAGCCCGTATAGGGAAAATAAGTTAAGAGTATTTACCTGAGCAAAGTATAAATCCAATACAGTAATTGCAAGTACTTTTACTGGGCTCCTAATCTGGAACGAAGGTTTATAATAACCTATTAGAATCCTAACGGGTCTTTAATTAAGCTTAAGCTTAGACCGGCTAGTTTCACAGATACGGTTCGTACGCACGATTAAGCGAAGACCGGATAGAATGTGATTCAGACCCGACAAGTTCAGAGACTTTCTTAATACGGGTTTATTATTCACATTCTGGATTTTGAGATAAAACCGATAAGGTTTGACCCGTTTCGGCTAATTTATGTAAACTTGTTACATAAACCGAACCGAACGCGTAATAAGCGTGACGGGTATTCATTAGAGCCATCTACAGGTTTCCTAAGTTAATTGTGCCTCAAATATGTTGTGACATCAGTAAGATGTCTTTCATTATGCCCGAAACGAATTAAAACACAACTATGCCCCGTAAGGGTAGTTTGGTCATTTTAAAGGTTTGTAAAAGAGTTTAAATGTTTACTGAGTTACAGGTCTGATGTAAACAGCAAACATACTTAATTTGATGAGTTATAACAGTAGGCTAAAGCTTATATGTGAAATTTATCATCTTTAACCAAACTATGCCCCGTTGGGGTATTTTGGTAATTTCACATAAGCCGAAAAGCTCAAAAACGGAGTCTGAGTTAATCAACATTTTCTTACTGTTAAAATATCATAATTTGCCTCATATATCAGTAGGTATCAACCCGGGTATGTCCAATATGATTTTAAGACATCCTATGCGTTAAAAACGCTAATTATGGCGATTAAAGGCCATTTCCGGGTTCTATACTTAAATCTGATATTTTTATATTTCCGGAAGGCTTAAAATAATTTATTTAACATAATTAATCAGTAGCAAAAGGTTTGGAATCGTTTAGATGTGTAAAACTCATTTTATGGCCCGTAAGGGCAAAACCGACAATTACCGAGTTAAGCCTACGACTACGAGTTATGCTCAGCCTAAAATTAATTAAAAATCTTTAAAAATCCTAAAATAATATATTATATCAGTGGGTAAAATATTTGATACCAAAAAGTATGTTTAACTAGGCTATACGCTAATTACGCCATTATGTTAACATAAAGCATTAGTTTTGCGATATTGAGCATAACTCTTAATCTACAAGTCAAACTGATGTCAAACTTTGCATACAAGTTTATATATCAGTAACTAAGGTTTCTACACTTTTACATTTTCATAAATCTCGTTTTAAGGTGTAAAGGGCATAATGGTCAACATATGAGCAATTAACGGAATCATGCGTATTAATCGGATAACTAATGAACCGAGGTGTATAATCACAGAGGGTTATACTAGCATGTAACCTGGTCCAAATGAAGCTCTAAGGTATTTCTAAAACATACCTAAACGGGTCAGAATTGAAGTCAAAGCAAAAGTCAAAGCTTTGCGACTTTCGGTTCCGAACCGGGTCTAAACAGGAAATAGTCGGGTCGAACATGTTTGGACATGTTCTTACACTTATTACTAAGTTATAACAATGATCAAACAGGTTATATATGTTCTAGATAGCTAATTATGCATAAATGACCTTTTAAGCATTATGTTGACTTTTTGATTAAAGGTTTGACCCGACATTTGACCTGGTTAGGATGGTGATCAGGGGAAACCCTTTTGGGGTTTTATTACCCTCATAAATACCAACCTATAACTACTTTTAATTCGAGATATGACTGAGCCATTATAGACTAATCTCGAAGTCAAACCGTAATTACGACGGTTTGACTTTTAGCTAATTAACTAAGCTAAAAGCAATTAGAGAAAGATTAGAACACTTACTGAAGTCCTATGCACAAGATATGACCACTTGGAAGCAAGCTTGAGCTCCAGAAATGATCCAAGAGTGCAGGAGAAGTTGTGAGGAAAATGTGCAACATTGGAGGCCTTTTATACTAGTTGCAATGACCACAACAAGTTGACAACAAAGTCTAGGATCCATCCACAACTGATTAACACTTGTTACTAGTGCCTAGGGATGTCTAGGGGTCGTTTACAAGTGAGAACAACCGGCTAAGTGGGTTAAAATTGCACAAAACAGTCAACAGCCCGTTTTTTGGAGCTGGGGACACCCCTGCGCATCGTAGGGGTCTTAGGCCTACGGTGCGCAGGCCTTCATCAGTTGCTGAAATGTTGTTGTTTGTTGGTGCTTCGAAAGGGCAACCTCTTTTCCGAGTTTGGGGCATTGTTTTATCACCTTGGGGCCTCCAATATTGGTCTTTAACTATTGGATACCCTACCATTTGAGTTTGTTTGCTTTGGATCTAAAAACAAAACCCGAAAACAAAGGTTTACCATTCTTTTCTTCGTGAGATCATAACATGCTTTTGCAAGTCCTTTATTGGCAATAATTCTCTGAATTGTGTCGTGAAAGATGTGTAGTAATATTATATCGGGTCTTGGGATTTATAGTTGAGGTCGTTCAGAGGTAACAATTTAACATGACGCCACTTTAAATCCTACCGAATTATCTTTATTAAATTCGGGTTTACAACGCGTTTTGTCTTACTTGACACGTGTCGTTTTATTATTGAACCCGAAATTTTCGAGGTGTTACATATGGTCACCGATTTGCCTTCGGCGACTCCTTTCACCGATCGCTAAACCACACCGTGGTGATTGAGTTAGGGTGTTTGAGTAGGAGAGAGGGAGAGAAATCGGTGAATAGTCATCGAAGGTGGAGAAGAGTGACGGAGGAGAGAGAGAGGAGAGAGAAATCGGGTGTTTGAGTGGGTGTTTAACCATACCTAGTGTTTGAGTAGAAAATGGGGAGTGAAATGGGGAGTTGACATGACTTTATATCATTGGGTAGAGAAAACTCAAACACCCTAACTCAATCACCACCATACCGCCTACCCTTATAACTATTTAACTTTAAACAAGATAGCCAATGATCTCTAGATCAAGTGATGGAAGACTTGCATTTCTCTTGGGAGATGAAGGTTCAACTCCCACACTTGATGCTAGAGTGAGCTATTGGTGGACAATGATAGGAGACTCAGGGAAATCTGGGTTTGATCCTTGAGCCAAACGAGTTTTACCTGTAATTATTTCACTATTGTGCCTACGGATGAATGAGTTACTAGGTTTTCCTCAAAATTGATGGTGGATAGAGTACTCCCGTTTGGTCCAGTAGGTGTCCCGACGTTCAATTCTTTTAAACAAGATATTCTTTTAAACAAGATATCTAACTTCAAAAGGCACCGCTAGAGGGCAAGGATAAAATCGTAATCAACCACGGGTTGGTGTGTTTGCCTCATCATATAAAACAACACAACTTCCCTAGCTTTGGACATTTGTTCAAGAGTCATCACACAAGAGGCAGAGAGAGCCACTTCTGAGTTTTGAGATTGAACTAACTTCGCACACACGAAAGGTAATCAATCATTCAATCGATCATCATCTTCATATCCTCTTTCAACACTCTTCACCTAATTTAATCAATCAGTTCTGTTTCCAATCCATACAACTTCATAGCACCAACGAACTAGGGTTTTACAACTTCCGTTTTTCGAAGTTTAGAACCACTGTTATTGTTAATGTTTTTAGGTTTCGAATTGATTTGATTATATAATAGCATTTAGCGCATGTATGTTTAGATTTCAAATGCTCCGGTTAGGGTTTGTTTTTCGTTTGTTTACAGTTTGTTGATGTATTGTTGTGTTTGTTTTGTGTGGAGCTGATTACAGTTGGGGGTTATGGATTCTTCAGATACAGAGCTTTTTCCTGCTATTCCGGTATGGTAATAATGATTTTATTTTATTTTATCTTTTGTGTTTAAGATAGTGTTTTGCACTGAGTTTAGGGTTAGGGTTATGAACTTTGAGCACTTGGCAGTTGAAATTAAGTAGACAAATCGGTTTCATATACTTATTTTTTGTGTATGTGTATGTTAAAAGAAAATGGTTGTTTGTCGATAACAAATGGAGCCGTTCACACCGGAATATAAGGGTTAACGGTTTTTTAGATGATTATATCGTGTTCATTACTTTTCTGTACTTTGATAGGATGTTCTGCTTGAGTTTCGTGCTGGTAAAATGCATATGGAAGGGAAACGGGTTGTGGCTGATCCACGTAAAGGACTTGTTCGCATTGGAAGAGTATGATCAATCAAATATGCACTTTTTTTTTTCAACTTTCAAAAGTTATTATGTTATATATTGGTTATTTCATTCTTTCTTTCATAGGTTAATGTATTGAAGTGTTGTGTTTTTACAGGGGGAGGAGGGACTAGTTCATATTCAATGGCTTGATCGAACTAACAACACTGTTGAAGATGTATCCTAACTTTTGCTATATACATCATCATTATCTGCCCAAATTCTATTGTCTCTTAACTTGTAGAATAAATGTTTATTCCAGTTTCACAATATAAATTTTACTTTTCCTTAACACAGCTAAAAATAGGATCAAATTGTTTTCCCAGAAGAAGCAGTTTTTGAGAAGGTATTTTTTATTTGAGCTGTTATTGTATTCGTGAGTCTTATGTGCATATTCACATATCGTATTTTTCGTTCAATTAGGTTGGTCAAGCTTCTGGAAGGGTTTATTTGCTGAAGTTTCAGACAGATGACCGCAAGTGTTTCTTCTGGATGCAGGTTATCTTACTTTTTCTTGATCTTACTATGTGGCTTTAGGTTGATATTAGACTGACCTTGATTGCTCAAATTTGTTCCAGGAGCCTAGAGCTGACAATGATGAAGAATTGTGCAAGTCAGTCAACCTGTACATCAATCAACCGATAGGTATTATTAATTGTTTCATCACTTTAATAAGATAGATTATAGATATTAATTCCATTAGTTCATATTTTATCTTGATGTTTTCTGCTTGCTTTCAAATGTAGAAGTCCCAAGAGTTTATGAATGGTTGCTTTCATTATTTAGTTTGCTTTAGCGGTTGCAGTTTTGAGTCGTTAACTTATGACTGCGTTGATTTGGGTTGTGTTATCATATTAAACGGTTCTACTGAGGTGGAAGTCTGCTCAAAGTCTATTTGTAATGCATGCAACCTCCTGAATTGTTTTATTCAGAGATTTAGATTAGCATTGCAATAATATGTTCTATTTAAAGTAAAAATAATGTTGAAGAATAGTTTCAAAATCATTTAATTGGCCTATATATATATATATATAAATTACACACTTTTCTCAGTCTCGGGAGTGCACTTTTATTGCGTTTTGCCCTAGGCGACAAGGCCATCCCATTGCGCGTCGAGTGCTTCTTGCGCTGTTAACCATCTAGGCTCTATGTAAAATTGGTGTGTTTGGTTGTTTTCAGTTGTTCTAAGCATAGTTGTTAATATCGACAAGGGACCTATATGCTACATAGCGAATAGCGATAAATAGCGACCGCTATTTTATATATAGCGATACACTAGAAAAAGAATTTTGAAAATTTTTATATGTATATTATATCAAAATACCTTGGCATATATGCTATTTTACATGTATATCTAACAAAAACCTATAATCCAGCTATTTTATAGCTATATCTAATTGCTATTTACATAAAAAAACTGTCGCTATTCACGCTATTGGTTGCTATGACCCAAATAGCGACGCTTGATCGCTTCGCTACATAGCGCGCTATAGCCGCTATTGACAACTATGGTTCTAAGTTCTATCAAGGTCATGTTTTAGTGGTACTGAAGTTAACTCAATGTTATCGAAGCACACATTTTAATGAAGAAGGCAAATGAAAAGTTTTCTCAACCCTGTGTGAACTACACACTAGTTAGTTAATAGTTAAGTATTGTTTGGATTTTTTTTTATCAATGATGTTGTCTATTATAATTTATAAAGGAAACATTTTCATGAAGGTACATACTGCTAACCATACTGTTAGAACTGCATATTTTACTTCTTGTTGATTCGCGGTTTAGTCTAGAGGGTATATAGAGAACTATTGAGGCAGAACCTGAAAGTAAATTTGTTAGCAATCTAAGATCTAGATCTTTTGTTCTTTCCAAAGAACCCACAAGCTTATCTAAGATCTAGATCTTTTGTTCTTTCCAAAGAACCCACAAGCTTTTTTTGTCGGTTGTTTTTGCAAATAATTACACTTCTCACACATTAAATTATACTTCATTATTGTTATAATTGGTTAATATATGTAGTTTATTTTAATAGAATGACCAAGATTCCTTTTGAGGTAAGGTCTTTGGTCTAAAAGTTCATATTTAGATTTAGTTTATTAATATTAATATCAATTTTAGAATATGTTCACTACTCTGTTTATATCAATTTTGGAATATGTTTACTAAAACTCTGAATTATTTACAAAGGTGATGCAAAGTTCTATGAAATTCTCCACCAACATATTTAACATATGAACTTTGATGTAACAGGTTTTCCTACTGAAGATGTGACAGGTTTTCCAACTGAAGAAGATGACACTCTCGGTGAAGATATTTCATCACGGTATGTGGATATACTAAAGCTTATTTTTGTTAGTTTGTTATCTTCTAAAATTCAGGACTCTTAGCTGATACATGTTTTAATAGTTGTCCACGGGCTTTATGACTGTAAGATTTATATCATAATTGGTGACGTTATTCATGATTTACTTTGATAACATGACACCTACCCATCTATGAGATCATTTAGGATTTGAATATACTACTCATCGTTCCATTCGTTAGGCTCACCTCATGTTTTTAGATACACTTCATAAGAATTTTGTCGTTTTGAATTGTTTTAGGGAGTGTTTAATCTCAATCTGAAATCTTAGAACGTATGCCAATTAAGTGTGCACATCTTCTTTACTAAAAGTAATGGCATTGATGGGTTATTTGTTATGGAGGAATGCAATGCAAAGGTCATACATTAGTTTCAACCCTTATTATTCTTATTGATAACCAATAAAGTTCATTGTTTTTTTTTCTTTCTATAAAATAAAAATTCAATTGAAACAACAAACTTATTAGTAGCAATTTAGACACAGTTGATTGTAGGTTCTTGAACTTTTAAGACTTTAGATTTTGTTTCTTGATTTCTATCTCTTTTCTCTCACTGGTTTCAATGTTTTTGAAAGACTTAAGAAAGATTGATATATTTAGTCTCAATTTATTCGAATCTTTGATTTTCAGCATCCTTGTTTGTTGAGAAACTTGTTGGTAATTTGATAATAGTAAACATCTGTTCAAATCTTCCTTTGATGTTACTCTTCAAGGTCTTTTACCAAAATACGGCTTTCGAAATCATCAAATGTGTTTGTAAAACGCTTGATTTCACAACCACCAACCTTCCAAAGTTGGATTGTAGTATCCACATCAATGATGGATCTTATTTTTTAATCTTCTTTTTTGACTCTTTTTACGTGCTGAGGTGTTCTTTATGTAATCCTGATAAATATAAGTAACTACACTAAATAGCACATGATCAATGCTTACAAATCTGTCAGCCTTGCTTTTTATCTACCCTGGCACTGACTTACCGAAAAAGTTAATTCTGAATTGCTTATGTTACATTTTTAGCCTTTGCATACTTTACACTTCTTCACTTAGTTTTACAAACTATCAATGTATCAAAGCTAATTTTAGTATATTTTCATCATCCGAGGTATGAATCACAAAAATTGACCTAATGAATCTTGATTACGATAATAGCCTTGGCAGTTTGTCGTGTTTTTTACATGTTTATAAGTAGTATAATCTTTATGTGTAAAATAGTCATATTGCTAGTTGAAAATACTAATGTACCATAATTACTATGTGTTGCTCTTGCTGTATGTAATGGCCTGTTGAGGGCAGCCATCATATGTGCAGATGTGCCATGATGTATGGCAGTCTGCAGTAGGCTCTTCACTTGTACTTTTTTTGAAACCTTTGTGGGCCTTTATTAAACTAATATATATAATATATTAATACGATTATACCCACTCACAGTGGGTTCGGTCTCATCATATCAACAGCTAACTACGAACTCTGCGTTATGATTGTGTTTATTTGCTTCTTTTGACTACTAAATGTTCCATTGTGCACAATTACATTTATTCTCAACATTCTTTTGCATTACATCACAGTTCATGTAAAAGAGAACTCATCTTTTAATTTACACATCTTAGCTCACTTCATGTACGCCTTCTAGGCTTGTTCAATGTTTGGCTGGGATCCACGATAGTGTTTACCAAACAAAAGCGAATTTGAAATTCGGATTGGGTTTCAGCTATTTGGATTGTTATGGGTTGAACTAAAATCTGGTTCGAGTAATTCTGAATAGAGTGTATAAAAATATATAGATATATGCATATATCTTTTTTTTATATATATAATCAAAGGATTAAAACTGAGGCCCTAAACACTAAAATCTCTACATGATTTGCTTACAGGGCTGGGAATTTGGTTGGATCAAGTACGGGAGCAGAAGTAATCAGTGACGTGTCCTCTTCCGGACCAGTTAAATTGGCAGATCTTCAAAGAATTCTCAGCAATATTGGACCCTCAGGTATGTCATAAAGTTGTTAATGTAACTCTTTTTTTTTTTTTGCTTACCATTCTGATCTGATATCTTTTACTTGAATGATGTTCAGGGGAGGCAGCAGATCCCGATGGAGGTAGTGTTGATTATAGCTCTTACGTAATTATTATATAATTACTTTTGCATGTGGAAATTAAATTTAAACACCTATAATTTGTTACAATTGATTAATGTTACCTTCTCAATGATCTGCCTTAATTCTGATTTAGTTATTGTGAACTTTTGTTTATAGGTTTAGGATTGGGTGATATCCTGAAGCCTGAACTTTTATTGCCATTGATGGAGACTTTGTCACTTGAGAATGTAGCATCTCATTTACCTGAGGTAACACAATCTTGACCCGTTTACATATAACCGGGCCGTGTTACATCTCAAATGGGTCAAGTAAAATTTTCTTTTAGCAAGAAGAGGAATGAGTCAAATGGGTTGAAACTCGGCTCAAATAAAATATTCTTTTTTCAACCATAATTAATGCATCAACTATTTATAGAAAATGAAAAGAAGTGTTTGTGGGTCAACCCGACCCATCCATTCTAACCTGTAATAAAACTTGTCATGTTACTGCAGGGTGAATGGACTCCAGAGGAATTAATGGAGTTGCTGCAAAGTCCTCCTTTTCGTCAACAAGTTGATTCTTTTACCTATGTGAGGATCCACATGTCCTCTCCTTGCTGCTTTTTTCTGCAATTTTTTTACAATTGGTATTTTAAGTTGATTTTGAACTGTGATCTGTGCAGGTCCTGAAGACTGGTCAAATAGATCTGACTCAATTTGGAGTTGACCCAAGTAAATGTAAGCAATACAATTTACATTCACTTGTTCGTAATTATAAAAAAACACGCCAATTTTTTTTCTATAGTCGGCAAACCGAGGGTGTTGGGTAACAGGTTAAAACAGATTGTTGACCTGAAAGTTTTTTTTATATAGGGAAAATCACGAAAATAAACATTGTTTGCGTTTGGGGGAGACGTAAATACGGAAATGAATGCAAGTTTTGCGTCTGGAACGTACGATAATATTCTTTTTCTTAAATATACACCAAATTAAAGATAATAAAATTCTCTTTAATGAACGTATGAAAAAGTTATGCTCGTTTAAAAATCGTGGTGGAAAAGTAAAAATAAGGTTTTAAGGATGAGGATGACACGTGCCAACTTCTTATCTGTTAGGATTTACGAGTCTACCCCAGACGCAAAACTTGCGTTTATTTCCGTGTTTGCATCTCCCCCAAACGCAAACAATGTTCATATTCGTAATTTGACCTGTCAAATGTCCATTTTCGTGATTTGTTTTATATAAAATTTTGGCGTGTCAAATGTAGCTACAAGGATATGGTTTCCGTAATATCTTGTATAACAAACGATTTAGATGTTTTATGCAATGAATAATAAACTTCACCGATTTCTCTTTTAGTGGGTTTTTGTATCTATTTTTATGCAATGAATAATAAACTTCACCGATTTCTCTTTTAGTGGGTTTTTGTATCTATTTTTCCTTTTTAGGTGTCGAGGTATTTTTTTTGGTTTTATTGCTAACTGTGTAATAAAATATGAATGGTGTATGTTTACAGACAAGTTCACAGTCCTATCTTTTCTTGAGGCTCTTGAAGATTCTGTTGCAAAAACATCGGATACTGATGATCCAATGCAAGATGCTGGTGATTCAAGATCTCAGACTTGTAATCAAACTGATGAAATGGATGAAGGTCAATAACAAAATTTGATTCAGCAGTTTGTTTTGTTCTCAGTGAGAGACATAACATTACAGATTTGTGGATACTGCAAATGTTCCTTTATTTATGTACACAAAAACTAGTCAAAATTTCACTTTTACATTTAATGTAGGGACCTTTCAAAAACCACAACTTAGCACTCTACAGTCTCTGCATCCCATCAAGGGACGGCGTTCACGCTTCATGAATGTGAGTGTGAGAGAAAGCAGTCGTGAGTCTCGTGGAGATATCCACGATCTTCATGATTCATGAGGGTGGGGGTAGTGGTCATGATGCCACATCGGCGCCTCATGGTCCTACACCCTATAGTATTATTGGTCTGAAAAGCAGATGGATTTTGAACGAATTTAGCAGACATCACAGATTCTTCAAAACATAAAAGAAAAAAAAAAAATAACTTCAGCTGCAAAAGTTTGAAGTGTTTTTATTATTTATAGATGTAGGTTTAACACATACACAATTACACAATATATAGTTTCTTATAGCTGGTTTCGCATCTGCAATAACATCTTCCTAATCCTTCGCTTTCTCCACATCTTGGAAAACGAAACTTGTGTTACTCTAGTCCGCTCCAAACCAATGAGTCCGGTTTAACAGTGATGTGATGGAAGCCGCCAGGCTTGTTGACCCGGTCTAGCCAGCCTCTTCCAATCTGGTTACTCAACTGGGTCTTGGCTTTACCTGCCCAGCTGGTCCGATTTAAAACAATGGGTTGTTCGCAACTTCTGTTTCACCATCCAGGTTCGCTACTTTTGTTTCGCCCTTGTTATGGTCCTTGTCTCGCCACCTTTGTTATTGACTTTGCTCTACCACAACAGCTTTAGCTGAATTAGGAAATTGAGTAACTACTCTTTTGGGTCGATTTGATGTCCTCTTCAACGTATATAACTAGAATTAGTACTTGCCGCGATGCATCGGGTTCTTACATAACTATAGACGAAAGCTAAAGCTTTGTTGCTGAAATGAATTCATGTAATAAACATTTGGATTTCATCTAATATGATAGTAATGTAAGAACCTAGCGGCGGGTGGTAAACCACGGAACATTTAATATTTTTCTAAATAAAAATTATATTATATACTAGGTTAGAAACTCGTATATTACACAGGGATGAACTAATGAAATATTAAAGTTATGAATAGCCCAAAAAAATAGTTGAGAAAAAAAAATATTAAATAAATGAAATAATCATAAAGTATATATTAATAAATAAAATAATAGATAGTTGAGAAACCCGAGTATAACCAGTTACTAATTCTTTAGTTATAGCTTAGTATCATATATGATCAAAACTTTATATTATTCTGATTATAATATAACAATCTAAATATATTTATTAATTAAATTTCAACTTAAGGCAACTCTCAACCGATCTGCCTTCTCATTTTAGACCACTTTTATTTAATTTTTAACCTTTTGACCTACTAGATATACTATATAACCTAAATCAACCGGTCCATAAGAAAAATGGGTTGAAGTTGTGACATCTATGAAACATATATAAATATATGCAAAAAAAAAAAAAAAAAAGTCCTGATACAAATCAAAATGAAAATAAAAGAAACTAATTACTTGAATACTTCTTTGAATATATAAATATATGATTGAATATATAAATAGGTAGAGGATAATGTTTTTTTAACTAAATCCTAAATGGTTATAAAAATTATTTTCAGTTTCTAGAATTCATAAAAAATGATTGAACAATTTAATTGATAAAAAATAACAATTGATTTAAATTCATTTAGTTACTGAAATAATAACCATTCATAATTAAATTTATAACTAATTTCTAAATAATTATATTCTTTTAATTTTAATATCATATTTTATTAGAAGAAATAAAGAGAAAAATAATTATTTAATATTTTTATTTAATAGGAGAGAAACGATAAAATAAGAATGACACCAGAGAATGAGATACGTTCTAAAAAAATATTATACAAAAGTACATATATATAGATATAGATTAATTTAATTTAAAAACTTTAGTATATTATCTTCTAAGATAAGATGCAAGAAACACGAGTTTCTATTAAAATCGATTTGGTAAATTCATGAATCAAATTTTTTGGACTTGTTCAGTGACTCATTATATGAACAATTTCATTTGTTATACAAAAGTACAGATATATAGATATAGATTAATGTAATTTAAAAACTTTAGTATATTATCTTCTAAGATAAGATGCAAGAAACACGAGTTTCTATTAAAATCGATTTGGTCTATTGATTATTTAATTTTTTTTGGACTTGTTCAATGACTCATTGCATGAACGTGGCTTACGTGAACAACTAGTAGACAAATTTATTTTTATGCACTATGGAGTGGAAAGATGTATTTATTACAAAATAAAAATATTTATTTATGTATAATGTTTAGTTACACAAAAAATTTATCATTTGAAAAAAAAAAACAAAGTTGCGACATGTCTAAACCCAAAGAATTATCACTTTGGTTTTCGACATCTACATCAAACTTAGAGGGTGACCTGAACTCTATTTTCAGGTATCTTTAAGCTCCTCAAAGTTTTGGCATGTGAAACAAACTCAATTTTTGTTTTTCTAAATAAACTTACTTCACATTGATAAGGGCATGGCCATTCTAACCAATGTTTTAAAAATCGGTAAATACCGGCCGGTTATACCGGTATTACCGTTTTCAGATGTAAATCTGGTACGAAACACCCCGGTAAATAAGTGAAACGGCATAAGGTTTGTACCGGCGGTAAAATCCGGTATACCGGTTTGAAACGTAATACCGGTACCGGCTCAGGGTTATTTTAGTTTGGGTTGCTCCTTTTTTTATATATGTTACTTATCTTATGTAATTTTTATATATATTATGATTATTCGTAACTAAAAGTTCTTATTTAATATTGTATAAAACGAAAATAGGTGATGTATTCAACACTCAAATGGCTTAAACATATCGTACACTTTCGTTTAAAAGAGTTTGTTGGAAAATTCAATTGTTTTCGAGTATCTTTTGGATTATTTTTTATTATGGATTTACTTTTGGATCATCTTTTAATATGTAATCAGACATTTTTGGATTAACTTTTGAGTTGATGTTATAATTTATGAAATTATAGAGTTAGCTAGTCAACCCGGTTGAACCGCTCGGTACAACCTGGTTCAACCGGTTGAAACATTTTTTAGCCTAGTCCAGTTTGATTTAAAAACCGGTTTTTAAAACATTGATTCTAACCAAATTTTTGTAAAATAGAACCATCTTCCAATGCATTTACTATTGTAGTCTAACTATAGATGCCTCTTGTTAATTGTATTGTTTCTATGTAAGAATATATGGAGTGGAGGACATGAATGAAGATGGGGTATTAAGCGTCATATCACGTGACAGCCACATCCGTAAGGGGATGTAATAAAAAAAAAGCACGGGTGGGAGGAGTGTGAAAGTGACGTTTTTATAAAAAAAATTTAAACAAAAACCAATCAAAACAACCCAAACAATACCCACCAATCAAGAGCTGCTACGTCACCACCCAATAGTCCTCCATGTTGTTGAAGAATCCCTCGCTCTCACCACCACGCCATTGTCCATGCTACCCTCGGGCCGGTGTGCCGGCCTGGTTGAGGCTTTCATGCCAAAAATCACGCCCACTCCGTATGGTCTAAGTTTCCAAAATATAAACTTCTGCCGCGCTTAACTTTTTAGTGCCAAATAACTGATTTTTTTATATTATGAAAGTTTTAAATCAGTATATAAATATATCTTCATTTGTTTATAAGAAATAAAAACATTATAAATACCGCAAGGATTTAAACTTGTGACCTTCACAATACGGAGACAGGAAGTTTACCACTACAACACTCTTAAACTTGTTACCGTGGGTTCTAAGACCATGTGTAGTGGTTTAGCCAAATAATGCCCCCACCATAGGGCATTATTCGACACGTGGCAGTCCAGTCAGCATGGGACGTTATTGCATAAGTGGCGTAGTGGGAATAATGCCCAAATAATGCCCCTTCCAATCATTAAAAAGGATAAAAAAAAGAAACTTACACACTTGGACCACTAATGCCCCTTCCCATTGGCCAGTCAAACTTACACTTGAACCACTTGAGCGTTTTAAATATAACGCTGCTCAACTTTTTTTTCAAAAAAATTGCCAAATAACGCCCTATGTAATGGGGGGAGGCGTTTTTGGGCGTTTTTTTTTTAATTTAAAAAAAAAACGCCCCACTACACATGGTCTAATAGAGTTAAGTTCCTGTAAAAATAAAATAAACGTACGAATTGAAAGAAAAGTCAAAAAAGTGTCGGTGTCATTTTGATAATTATCAGCAACTTCAAAATTATTAACTTCTGTAGAGTAATTTTGTAAATGTTCATGTAGAGTAATTTTGGTCGTGTAAGGTAATTATCAAAATTACACTACCCCCCCCCCCCCCCCCCCAAAAAAAACCTAAAAAAACCAAAACGGTTGTAAATGTTCATGTAGAGTAATTTTGGTCGTGTAGGGTAATTATCAAAATTACACTAACCCCCCCCCCCCCCCCCCCCCCACTAAAAGCTAAAAACTAAACCCCATAACTAAATGCTAACAAAATTACTATACAAGACATTTTCCAAAATTACTCTACAGAAGTCAAAATTACTCTACTAGAGTTTGATAATCACCCTACATTTCCCAAAATTACTCTACAGATGCTCAAAATTACTCTACAAGACACTTTTGCTTTTTCCCCAGTAATTTTGAAGTTGCTGATAATTACCAAAATGACACCGCCACTTTTTGCTTTTTCCCTCAATGCGTACGTTTCGTACGTTAATATTATTTTTATTTGATCCTTTACCCACTCTAATAATTCTTATGGGCTCACTCTACATATCGATTCATCATCTTTATTAAAATTTTTAAAATCAATGGATTCTTGTGAACCCGATCCATACAAGGTGGGTCCGCCTCTACCCAAAGTGGATTTGATACCCACTTGAACCATTAAAGATACTTGCATTTAGGGGAATGGGGTGGTCCGTGAAGGAGCATCCATCACGCGTGGTCAAGACTTGCACATCGCCGCCACCAACATCCACCACGCGTGGAATTTTAAACGCGTGGAACATGTCACGCGTTGAACAATTTGCAAATTTGAACGTTTGGCTCCTTTTTGACCGTTTTTTAACGGTAACTTTAATAAAATAAAAAAAACCTTTAAACCTTTTATATATACTTCTCCATTTTTAACCATTTCACCCACACCAAAACACAAACACATTTCACACAATCTACATCTTTCTCAAATGGAGTTTCCTACGGATTCGACGTTTCCGATGGACAGCGATAGCGATACCCAGTCGTCTTCCGACAACGAGACGCTTAAATATTTTGTGTCGATGTATAGCGAACTTGAATCTAGTTCGTCCCGCCCAAAGAAGAAGATGGTAGATCGTGATCGTATACATGCCAACGAAGTGTTAATGAATGTTTATTTTGTGGAGAATCCGCTCTACAATGCCGAAACGTTTAGAGATCAGTTTCGTTTACCAAATGAATTATTTTTAAAGATTGTTGGAGACATCGAAGCAAGCGAGGAATGGTTTCAAGAAGGTTACGATGCGAGGGGCAAACCAAGTTTCACGGCGATACAAAAATGCACGTCTGCCATTCGCCAACTAGCGACAGGTAACCCTCCCGATCAATTTGATGAATACCTAGCTATGGCGTCCAGAACTTCCCGTGAATGTCTGCATTTTTTTTGCAACGCTGTCATTAAGTTGTATGGTAAAAAGTTTTTACGTAAACCGACGAGACACGACATCTCACGTATTTACGCCGCACATGAGGCTAGATGGCATTTTCCAGGGATGCTCGGTAGCATCGATTGTACACATATCGAGTGGAAAAATTGTCCAAGAGAGTTGCGAGGGGCGTATGTTAGGAGTGACATCAAAAGACCAATCATCATACTAGAAGCGGTGGCGTCGAATGATTTATGGATTTGGCATTCATATTTCAGTGTTCCAGGTTCAAACAACTACATCAATGTGTTGCACACGTCGCTGTTGTTTCAAACCGTAACGGATGATACCGCACCCTTCTATCCATTCTTTGTTAACGGACGATATTACAGACGAGGCTTTTTTCTTGTAGATGGTATCTACCCATCATGGTCTGTTTTTGTGAAAGCTCCTTCATTTCCTGTCGAGGCTAAAGACATCGTGTTAAAAAAATTGCAAGAATCGGCAAAAAAATATGTTGAGAGGGCTTTTGGTGTTTTAAAGGGTAGATGAGGTATACTACGCCGACCGGTTTGTGCGATGAACAAGAAATCAATACATAGCATAGTATATGCATGAATCATATTCCACAATATGATAATCAAAGAAGACGGACGTGCAATATCTCCGGATTGGGTGCCGGATCCTCCTACACAAGTTTAAGTTCCAGAAAATATCCAACAAGACTTGCATGATAAAGAAACTCACTTTCGGTTGAGATATGATTTAATCGAACTGGTAGATTCTTTAGGTTTGGAGTTTCATGAGTCAGACGAGGAGTAGAGTTTTTTTAGTATTTTTTTTTAAATTGTAGCCTAAAATATTTCTAGAATGTTAAATTGAACTAGTATGTTTTAATTTTAATGAAATTTATAATTTTAGTGTTTTATTGTTAATTTCTAATTTAAAAAAAATTAAAAAAAGTTGTGAGTGATAGAATTCCATCACTAGTGATGACCACTGCCACTAAAAAAAGCTTATAAGTGATAGAATAGTGGTTGATGACATGACGTAACTTGATTGGATTTTTGTGAGTGATGAAATTTTTGCACAATCTTATTTATTATTGTTTAATCTTTAAGTTTTTCATATGGTGATTTTTGGTTAGTGGACCAAGCAAATGATAGAGAATAAAACATCAACAAAAAAGTTCATGAGAATCGAGGGCCTAAAATGTACCTCAAACAATCGAAACATTTCACCTAAAATTATAGTTGGGACGAAAACTAGCGTATGGTGTGGTTGCCAGGATGTAGGTACAAGAGAATGTAATGAGGATGCAAAAGGTGGTCCCATTTCACCATATATACTGATTTGGAAAGATGTTGACCCGTTATGGTTCGTTTTAATGGTTTAAACCATTTTTAACGACTCGTACTCGTTTTATACGCGTTCATACGGGCAGGGGCGGACCTACCTTAGGGGAAGGGGTAGCCTCCGCTACCGCTTGGCGCTCCGGCGGTAGTGTAAATTTTAGAAAAATATGACGTTTTGACGTTTTTTCGATTTCGTTACCGCTTTTTCATAAAACGTTACCGCTACGAAGATTTTCTAGATCCGCCACTGCATACGGGAAAACGAGTTCGTAACAAGTCGAACATAGTTGATATATTTTTAGTGAAGTTTACAAACTGATTTTATAGTAAAAAGATCAAATTAATTATTTAAAGAAGCAACATTTGACTAAAACATATATTTTTAATTTGAATCTCATAAAGTATATGATTTGACTTGTCAAATTGAACACCATAGACCTGATAATTGCGAGACGTAATCGAGGAGTTTTATTCCTCAAATTGTGAGGATCATCCAGGTCAGTTTATTTGAAAATGGCTGACCCGAGTGATCAGCAACGGAAGTCAAACAAAAGAGTCAAATTGGTGCAAAATTCGCAAGACTTGGAATGAATTAAACTAGGAGACTAGTTTCAAATGAAAGAGTATAAGAAGAGGGACTTAATGAACTTATAGTGGCCTTTGAAGACTCAAAGAGTAGGCCGAAATCGCTGATTTAGAAGGAAATCAGTTGACTTGAGAGTAAGTGTTTGAAGGTGTGAGAATGAAGACCATATGAGCTGCTATTTGCAGCAAATGAAGGTTAAGGAGACCTAGACAAGTGTCCTAGGAGGCTACTAAATGTTGCTGGATTAGTGTCATTGAGGTATCAATTGGAGATGAGAAGTGGCAATGGAGCTTGGTTGAGAGGTGTCAAAGAGGGTGAAAAGTGGCAACAAGAGGCAGAAACAACAGCTGGTAAGCATCAATCCGGTTTTAACCAAGGACTGAAATATGCATATGTATTCCGTTAACTTGAATGTCAACTTGTCTAGTCTAGTAATTTTTCTAGGCTAGTTTACCCTTTTACCATTTCAACCATGTTTTTAACTTTCTATAGTTTATGATCCTTAGGGTGTTAGGAGTGGTTAAACACTTGAGAGTGGCAAACTAAAAAATTGACCAATCGGAGTGCGCCATGTCAATCAGTGAAAAATGTTGGCAATGGTTTAGACATTTGGTGAAGTGGTAAACTTTTTAAATAAAAAAAGGAAAAAGATGTGATTGGTTGAGATTAGAATGGACCCCACCCCACACCCCCTCTCTCTCTCCTTCCTCCCTTCCCCGCGTCGGCTTCCCCTCCCCGCACCACAACCTTCACCTACTCGGCAAAGGCTCGGCGGCGGTGTTTGCCGCTCGGCAAAACCCTTTGCCGACCTTTGCCGACTACCGCTCCGAACACCCTTATACAATATAATAAGGTCAACCGTTGAAAATGCTTCGCATGCTTTGTATTAAAAAAATATTTATATGCGTAAGTGTATCCCTAGAAAATGATGAGAGGGGAAACATATAAAAAAAGGAGTTCTCTTGTACCAAACTTGATAGGAATCCAAATATATCACAACAAATGATAGGAATCCAAATATATCACAACAAAACATCAAATCTCAGCAACATCAATCAGGCATGACAATTGACAATATGTGGTTTTTTTAACCTGAAAAATTTAATATTAAGTCCAGAAACTACAGTCCAAAGAATTAACCATCAATCAAAAACTATGTCTAAACGTACAATAATACAATAAACATATTGCTCTGAACAATCTTAATAAACAAATAAACAACAAAGTTAAAAAAAGAAAAGAAAAGAAAGCACATTGTGACCACATATATTCATATTAAATTCATTAAACAACAAAGATAAAATAAATACGTTATGACCACCATATATTCATAGAATAAGTATCATTACAGAACACTAATTATTGTGAGAACAAAAAGAACAAATCTAAATTACTAAATTTTGGGATTTAAGGTTCATATTTCTTAAATTTCATGTGTCTTACATTCATATGTGTATTATATATACATAAAAAATCATATGTTTTTCCCTACATATAGTCTACATACTTGTAGGTAAATTAGCCTACACATAACCTACATGTGTGTAGGTTATTTAAAAACTGAAGATTTTTCATATTTTGTTTTAAATTCTAGTGTGAGAAACAATAAATCTTACATTTATAACATTTTCATTACTTTTTAGGTTTATAGGATCGAAAAAATGAGTGATTCATTTTGTTCTACGTGTTCTCGCAATATTTAGTGTTCTGCAGAGAACCTTTCCCTATATTCATATTCATATTAAATTCATTTTCTATTATGTCAAATCATCCGTTAATCAATTAACACACAAACAGAAAAACCTTTATCTTCAATAATATAAAACATGATCTCCAAATATCTTATTATCATCATATAACGACCCCACAAGATAAGGTGATGTAAACTCTAATGGGTTAACATTTAACAAAAAATTACATAAGGCAACCAAGAACAGAAAAAAAGTCCGTTCTATAAGGCCACTTGTTATACTCTAACATTCATAGGTGTTAATCCTAGTTGGCATCCGTTGACACTTGTTATACCGCTCCTGAAGGGTGTTAAGAGGCATTAAAAGCTTCATATGTTGAGAAGTTAACTAGGAGAGAGAGGAAGAGAATCAAGCATTGCAAAATTTACACACACACAACATGCTATATATATATATATATGTATTTTAATTAACTTAAAGGGCGTTAATGGGAGTTAAACCATTTTCTTGTTGTGAGGTGAAATGAAAGAGGATCAAGTAAGTGATGTGACGCCTATGTGTAGTTAAGGGATGTGAAAGTATACCCCATAGCCTAAGGGCCACCGGGGTGGTCGCGGCCGCTCACCCTAAAGAGAGAGTATAATACATAGACTTTGTATATAGATATGTATTTTCTTCTTTTAAGTTTGCAAGGCAATAATTATTAAATATCATGACAAAATACAAATAGTTTCTTTACTAATTATGTTTATATATTCCATGCTATTGTTTCTCTTCATTTCGAGGCCATCAATTAACATACTCGAGTTAAAAGATGTACTTAATTAGTAGACGTTGATCCGAGAACACCGCCTTTGGCATGATGTATTACAAGTCTGACCCACTAGTTCCCCAATTTCGGTCTCACTTTATTGCGAGATTCATTTTAGTTACATGTAAGGGCATAAGGTTATTCAAATAGCTCGAAGTTTGCTTGGAAAAAAACCTGGAAATAGCTTGTTCGAAATCGACCTAGTTGTAAATGAACTTGCTTAGCTTGGTTAATCAACGAACCAAGTTTGAGCTGGCGTTTGCTTGGCTCGGTTTGGCTGATGAAAGTTAAGCCCAACTTGGTTCATTTTTACCGACAAACATTTAATGATCCGTCGCTAATCACCAACATATTATATATACTTTTTCATTTTTATTGGCGATGGATACCGAATAAAGCGTTAGTGTAACGTTCATAAGTCAAGCACTCGCCGACCCCTTAAATGTTTAGATATGACATTGTTGCGTTAAGGTGGGTAATGAGTGTCATCATACATTAACGTACTAACTACTAAACCTAAAAAGAAGGGAGGTCTTGGGTTCAAGTCCCATAGACGACATAGAATAAAAGAAATTTGCCGTTAAAAAAAAAAAAAAAACTACTAAACCTAAATTCCACATAATTTTCTTTTCTTAATTTTCAAGTATGTCTAAATAGGCTGTCTAAAATATATTTATAAAAGATTTATTTTGTACTAAAATTTATCAGCCATAATTATCAGTCACTGTTTTATACCGCTTTTTTAAGAGCATATAGTACAAGGGTTGGTCCAGATAATACTTCAGTCATATTGGTCACTCCTCTTGGTACCCCTCTTATGGTCCCTGCATTCATGCTTGCAATTATATAATAGGGAAAATTACAAAAATGAGCAATGGCTAAAATCATTTTTTATTTGGTCATCTCATGCGTTCTTGAAGCGACGCATCATGCATGGAATGCGTCTGGAAATGCACGGGATACATCTTTGAAAATCCCTTCACTGATGCGTCTGGAATGACAGGGGATGCTTTTGGAAGTGCATAGGATGCGTCTTTGAGGTCACTGATCACTTAATAGGTTTTAAAATCTCTTGTATGAAGCAAATGCATAGCAGGAAGAGTCGTGTAACATGTTTTTTTTATTATTTTTTTCTCCAAGTACGTATAAATTGTTCTAAATCTTCCTTTTGCGGTCCAGATAATAAACTAATTTGGTTATACTTTAAATACAAACTATACCCCTTTGAGGTCGCACGTTATTCATTGGTATTTTTTTTTAGTGTCGATATTAGCAACCATAAATTACGTCGTAGAAATTGCAATGGATTATGTGAAATCAAAATATTATTTTCGGTTATTTTTATTTAATTACAAAAATATCCAAATCATTTACTACATATACATTTACAACTTGAGGAAATAGTGCCAGGCATTTGCCTGACACTTCCCTGTTGGACCAGCCCATTTTTAATTTAATTTTATTCCCAGTTTAAAGTTACACTTTCGTACTTTGTTTAAAATTACGTTTTTGCCCCCAGCTCAAATTAAAATTATAATTTTGCTCCTTGCTTAAAATTACGCTTTTGCCCTCGGTTCAAAAACTCACTTTTAATTTTGTTCCCACTTTAAAATTACGGTTTCGCCCTCCGTTTAAAATTACGTTTTTGCCTCCAGTTCAAAATAAAATGTTGTTTTTTCTGTAGCTCAAAAATACGATTTTGCCCTCAACTCAAAATTACGTTTTTACTCACAGTTCAAAATAAAATTATGCCTTTGCCCCTAGCTAAAATTTACGATTTTCCCCACGATTCAAAATTACGATATTACCCTCAGTTCAAAATTACGTTTTTGCCCCAGTGCAAAATAAAAATATGGTTTTCCCCTAGCTAAAATTTGGGATTTTACCATCGGGAAAAAAATTGATTTTTCCCCAAGTATAAATAAAAATATGACTTTGCCCCCAGCTAAAAATCGTGTTAAGGAGCTCCCTAACACTCTTTTTACTTTTTCTTTCAAACAAAACTACAGTACTGTTTTTTTAATTGGTTGAAAATTATTTGGCCATCGCCCCGGGACTCGGGCGGGGCATCATCTAGTAGATATACAAACACAAACCAAACATTATTTTTTTAAATTATCTAAATATAGGATGATGGGCTCGTCTGATAGACGAACCCGGGTTCGAGTCTCACAATGAAAGATGTTGAATTACGAGTTAGTTAAAAATAAAATAATAAAGTTGTGACATCGAAGAAGAAAAAACGATCCTCAAACTCATTATTTAATATTAAAATACTGAGATGGTTAGTGCTTGTCCGGATACTATATATTTATTCCAAAAAAAAAACAATCATAAAACACCCATTGGGTGGATTAATGTTATTATATATGACAACCTTATTTACTTTTGGCTTTTTATTTGGATAAAATACTGCTTGATAGTATGCAATTAATGGGTGGAGACAAGGCATATTTATTTATGATTCCTTTTTATAACTTATGACAACTCTTGTATATAATATTAAAATAAAGGCCTACATATGATATACCCATCCATCCTTGTCTATGCATGTATAAAATTTGGCAACCCCTTATATCAACTCTTCATATCTATCTATCTAGCTATCTATCTCTCTTGTATCGCATATCTGCGAGTCTGATAAGAAAAATCGATAATGTGGAAGCTTAAGTTGTCGAAAGGCGAAGAAGATGTAGGTGTCACAAGTGTAAATGATCATATGGGTAGACAATTTTGGGAATTTGATCCACATGCAGGGACTCCTGAGGAACGATCTCAAATTGAGAGCATGCGGCAAGAATTTACTAGAAACAAGTCGAATGTGAAGCATAGTTCTGATCTTTTGATGCGTTTTCAGGTAATGTTTTCGCTAGTAGATGATAAAGTTATCATGATTGTTAGGATTTGGAGCTCTTGGTTTAACATATTGAATGTAGTTTTCTAGCGAAAACCGTAGTGAAACTAAAAAATCACTAGTAGCGGAAGCAAAACGTGATGATGAAGACGATGAAGACGTGGTGAAGACGTTGAAGAAAGCGTTGAAGTTCTTCTCAACTCTTCAAGGTGAGGATGGGAGTTGGCCTGCTGATTATGGTGGTCCTTTGTTTCTCCTTCCTGGCTTGGTAAGAAAAAAGTTATAATCCAATTGTTATATTTGTCAAGTGACACTAGTTATTACTTATTATAATACAAAAACTAGCAATTAGACTCGCGCGCGTTGCGGTGCGTGTACATCGCAAACATCAAATGGATTAGTCCAAACGTTATATGATGCGTTAACTATATAAAATTTTCAAAGTTAAGGAGGTGTAAAAATGAAGTGATAGTGTAAGGAGTAAAAACACAAAGTTTAAAACTTGAGAGGGTGACAGGCGTAAAAATGGAGTAATAGCGCAAAGGGTAAATACGCAAAGTTTAAAGGCTTAATGGAGTGGTGACAGAATTCAAACTTGATGGCTAAAAATACAAAGTTTCAAAGTTGAGGGGTCGTTATAAAACATATGGGTAAAAAATATAAATAACCAAATTATGGGTAAAAATGTAAATTATAAAAGTAAGGGGTAAAAAAAGAAAAAGACTATGGATCAAAAATATAATTTACAAAACTATAAGATAAAGATGAAAATTTCAAAGTGTGAGGGGTGTGGATGGAAAGTCGTAAAAATGTAAATTATAAAAGTAAGGGGTAAAAAAAAGAAAAAGACTATGGATCAAAAATATAATTTACAAAACTATAAGATAAAGATGAAAAATTTCAAAGTGTGATGGGTGTGAATGAAAAGTACACCGACTTTTCATTTTAAGACAGATAGAATATACTATATTTGTCAAGTGACACTATTTATTACTTATTATAATACTAAAATATGCAACTATGCTAGCGTTACGTGACAAATTGATTGTCATATTTGAGAAATGAAAACAACAATAAATTAATAATGCTACCATTTTTAATATTATTTGAGATTACGTGACTGATTCAAATACCAACATATATATAACTATACCTTTTTAAGTGTAGGTTTACAATGTTAACAAAACGTGAAAAACAAAAGGAATTAATTAAAAAGCTTGAGATCTGGTGCTACCACTAGCCTTGGTTAGCCGATTCAGTTGGTAACAAGCCAATTTATAGAGAGATAGTTTAGATGGACTCAACTAGATCAGTTACGTAGCTGCTTTGTATATATCAATCTGATTATGAAAAAAGCGTTCATAAACATTTAAAAAAAAACTTTGTATGACTTTTAACCTCTAAGCAATATTTAGTGAACTGTGAACCCTACCGTGCGTTTACTAGCCGAACCGATTCGGCTACTCTCGAAAATTAACTAACGGCATAACTAATTTTATAAATTATCTAATATTTCATAATATTTAAACCCTAAATTTACTAAATAAAAGATAGATACGATTAATTGAAAAGTGTAATGCATAATAAGTGATTCAAACTTATATGAACTTGTATAAAAACTTGTATTGATCTTAGAGAAATAATTGCATATGAACTTGTATAAAAACTTGTATTGATCTTAGAGAAATAATTGTTCAAAAAACTAAAAAAAAATTAATCAATAGTTTGGTTATTTATATAATTAAAAGTTTACAACATAATAGTGATCGACTGGATATATGTGTAATCATAGTCTCAGTGGTTTTAACTACGTTTATAATTTCTTGTAACGATGACAATGAGACCGGTACTGGTAATACCAATTCCATACCAGGCTTAATACACGTTAGGTATATGTTGGGTAATTATCCGTCGGGCATCGGACATACACATACTTTCGGGTACCTGTATACCTGTTAGTTTATTAAAATATACTCATTGAGATTTCTAAGTATAGTTTTTTTCTTACCATTCCAATCTTATATAATTTTATGTTTTTCACAACTACAATAAGTAATGATACAATTAATTACTTACATATATATCATTATCACTATAAAAAGTTTGAAATATTTAAAATATATTAAAGTCATGATAGCTATAAATCTCAAAAGATAAGTTAATACATTTTCACATAAATGAAACTATTAAAATGAACCGTTAATAAAATATAGGGTTAATACAAAATATATATAAAAATAAAAAATAAAAAAAGTTCAGGTTTATTTTTCCGGTATATGGTTCGGGTAAACGGATGTATATATGTTTCCGGATAATTGGGCATGGTATCACCTGTTCTCATACCCCTCCCATACTCGTAAAACTTTTCATACACAGTCCCATACGTGTGCCAAATGTTTTGGGTTTGCCCATGAGATTCAGGTTCGATTGCCATCCCGATCTTCACAGTCTCTACTAGCAGTTGCACCTTGCTAGTAGTATGTTTATAATACAAATAAAAAAGTAGTCGTACTTATAACAAAGTTTCCTCAAATTCTATTGCAGATCGTTGGGTTGCATGTTATGGGAGCAAAGGAAGCAGTTTTGTCCATAGAACACACAAGGGAAATTCGTCGTTATCTTTATAATCATCAGGTACTATTCTGCACCACGAAAAAAGAGAATATATATATATATATATATATTTTTTTTTATGTTGAAATGTTTTAGGTATATGAGAATTTTCTTTTGGCAAGTTTTTATTTAAAATCTAAGGGTCGAACCTTGAAGCAACGATAAGGTCGTTACCACATGGCCGGCCAGGTCACGGGTTCAAGTTGTGGAAACCATCTCTTGCAGAATTGCAAGATAAAGATGCATACATCATAGAGTAGTGGTGGAGCAACAATTTTTTTTTCCTATGGGCCCATTTTTTTCGATACACGGAAAAAGTTAAAAATTTAAGTTAAACACTTGAAATAAACCAATTGGGCATGGGCCTGCAATGGATATTTTATTCTTATAAAGAAGCAACCTAACTATGCATACATGTGTTGTAATGTAAGCTTAGAGAGTTTTTCAAAAAAAAAAAAAAAGGAAATTTTCCTTTTCAACCTTAAAGTTTTAATGTCTAACAATTTAAGTTTTAAGTTTAATCTTTGTTTCCTTTTTAACCCTAGACTTTTAATCTTTGATAATTTAAGTTTAAAGTTTTAATCTTTGGTAATTTAACCCTTTTGATTAATTTGATTTTTCCCTTCTAATTCAAAAGTTTCTATCTTATACGATTTAACCCCTTTGATTAATTTGATTTTTCACTACTAATTCAAATTGATAATTTAAGTTTAAAGTTTTAATCTTTGGTAATTTAACCCTTTTGATTAATTTGATTTTTCCCTTCTAATTCAAAAGTTTCTATCTTATACGATTTAACCCCTTTGATTAATTTGATTTTTCACTACTAATTCAAAAGTTTCCATCTTTTGCAATTTAACCACTTTGATTTTTTTTACTTATGTGTGGTAATCTTGGCTTTGGGGGTTTTTCAAACAAAAAATGGTAATGCATATGGTTGTTAAAACGTTGGCTTTTGGGGGTTTTTAAAAAAAATTGATTTTTTTACTTTTCACCCAAAAGTATTTCATAAATTACTTTTAATCCAAAACTATTTGTTTTTTTTACTTTTAACACAAAACTTTTTATCTTTTGCAATATATCTCACAACTTTTTTTTTTACTTTCAGCTTTGGTCCTTTATAGCTTTTGTTTTTCGCAAATTTTTCGCTTTATGCTTCGTTCTAAATTTTGTGACTTAACACTTCGAAACGTGCGTCTTTGGTTTAACGTTTTTACGTTTCGTCTATTTTTCCCCGTTTGACAGGTTCAACATGACGTGCGTGTCATAAATCGACTTAGTTATAACTAAAGAATCCCCGCCGCATTGCGGCGGGTCGTAATTCTAGTTAGAATAAAAAAGTAAAAAACTAAACATGGGTCTTTAATGATTTAAGGTCCACTATTAAAAATTTAAGTAACTGGGCTTATTTTTAAACTATAAATTTGTTTATTATGTAAAAAGCTTAAAAAAACAATGGTCTTGTACGTAGAAAACAACGGTATCGTTCGTAAAAAAATGGTGTCGCTCGCAGGTTTCCCATTATACGGTACACGAAATTCAAAGGTGTCGGGCGAACCCGTACACCAAAATGTGGCTCCGCCATTGTCAGAGAGCCTCGTGCACTGGGTTTGTCACAATTGTCTTGAAGATCCAACAAGTTTTGCATTTTAGATAACCAGTCCTGGAGACGCACTGAAATTAACCAGCCAAATACTACATAAAAAAAATATATATATACATGTGGTGACAACATGATAAAAATAAACTGATGGATTCCTGATTGCCTGTAGAATGGTGATGGTGGATGGGGTTTACACATAGAAGGTCACAGCACCATGTTTTGTACAGCTTTGAACTATGTGAGCCTAAGGTTGCTTGGAGAAAGAATGGATGGTGGTGAAGGAGCCATGACCAAAGCAAGAAAATGGATTCTTGATCATGGTAGTGTCACACACATACCCACATGGGGCAAATTCTGGCTTTCAGTAAGACTCTACTCCATTGTTGTTAAACTTCTTGATCAAAGCGTGTGTCGTTCGAGACTCATTGAGCCGTATTTACATGGACCATAGGTATTAGGGGTGTATGAATGGAGTGGAAACAATCCTTTGCCACCAGAAATGTGGCTTCTCCCATACTTTCTACCTTTACACCCAGGTTCCGTTTTCTTCGACTTTCAAGTTTTATATAACAAATGGCGATAAAATACACATGTTTTATTCAATTTGATAATGCAGGAAGAATGTGGTGCCACACAAGGATGATATACTTGCCAATGTCGTATTTATATGGTAAACGGTTTGTTGGGCCAATAAGTTCTACTGTTTTATCGCTAAGAAGAGAGCTATATAACACTCTTTATCATCAAGTTAACTGGGACTTGTCAAGAAACCAATGTGCCAAGGTAAATTGTCTTTTTTGGTGTTAGATAGTTCGGGTTTGTGGATGTCGTCGTGAAATAACAAATGATCAACTAGCTAGTTAACTCTTTTGTTGGTTGCAGGAAGATTTGTATTACCCTCATCCTATAATACAAGACATTATATGGGGCGGTTTAAACAAGATTGCCGAACCTCTATTGATGCGATGGCCATTGTCGAAGCTTAGAAAGAAAGCATTGAACACTGCTATGCAACATATCCATTACGAGGACGAGAACACCCAATATATTTGCATTGGACCCGTTAGCAAGGTACGCACATGACATAAATCCAAGGTCAATGTCGTATTTGAATTTGATGCTTGATTTGTAGGAAAAAGTAATATTCTAAAAGAAAAAAAGGGATAAAACAAAATGTATTTTGGTGTTAAATGTATTTTGTGTATTTAATAACTCAAAAAGCAAATCTTTAGAGATAATACAATACAGCATAATTATCAAAGTCTACAATACAATGCAACATATTTTAGGTTGAACCTAGAGTATAAATTACATAATATGCTTAAACAGGTGCTCAACATGTTATGTTGTTGGGTGGAGGATCCAAAATCAACAGTAAATAAGCTGCACCTGTCTAGAGTAAAAGATTATCTTTGGATAGCTGAAGATGGCATGAAGATGCAGGTTATTTTTGAGTCCCTTCACTATCTTTATGTTTTTAGTATTCTCATTCTCTACATATAAAAATGCAACCAAACTTTTGCACCCTTAACTATATCTTTATTATGAGATCAGGGATACAATGGATCTCAATTGTGGGATGCCGTTTTTGCTGTTCTAGCAATATCATCAACCAATCTGGAAGACGAATATGGTTCAATGCTTCGGAAAGCACACAGCTTCATTAAGAATTCACAAGTATATCAATTTTACTTCATTAAAATTTTAATTTTAATAAGTGGTGATCATTGTATCCATGTTTATGTGAAGGTCAGAGAAAATAGTTCGGGTGATATTCAGTCATGGTACCGACACATAACACGCGGAGGGTGGCCATTTTCTACTCCAGATAATGGTTGGCCTGCATCTGATTGCACTGCAGAAGCTTTGAAGGTATGAAGTTTCAACTTTCCATATATAACGTGTTATTTTATCATGGTGACAATGATTAATGAAATGATGATAATGTTTGATGTTAGACGGTGTTGATGCTTTCACAAATGCCATATCACCTAGTTGGGGAGGCAATAGCACCCGAATGTCTATACGATGCCGTTCATTTGCTTCTAACACTTCAGGTAACATAAAGACCAATATCAAAACAAATTTACTTTGTCCACAAATTTGATCAACTTTACTTCATTGCATGACTTGTATAATTTGTAAAACTTACAAGTGTAAAGTGCCGGCACTATTTTTGCTCATAGGCCGGCACGAAGAGGGGGGGGTCAACCATATCAAAAATTATAAGTGTAAAAGCCGACCCCTTTTAGCCCTTGATTCGCCGGCTAATGCTCCATTTACACTGGAAAAAAAAAGAAGGGGGGGGGGGGGGGTCCAAATCAAAATTTTACAAGTGTAAAAGTTTGGCCCCTTTTAGCCCTTGATTCATTGACTAATGCACCATTTACACTTGTAATTTTTTTATTGGTTCTTTGGGTGAGATATGGACCCAAGTGTATTTTTTGTGGGCTAAAAAGGTGCTTGAAAGTTGAAAGTGGGAATCTGGGTTAGTTAAAAAGGTGGCTCTCACTTGTCCTTCTGTTATTGGTTTGCTCATTTTATAAATCTCAAAAGTCAATGCCTATTTTGATAAACATGTCGGTCAACATGCCTATTTCCATGATTTTCCCTAAATAATATGAATGTAATTTGAGCCTTTAAAAAAATAATTTACTTTGAAATTTACTGAAAATAGCAACTTACTTTCAGTTTTATCAATATAAGCTAAAAAAATTACATTATGCATGGTTGCAGAATAACAATGGAGGATATTCTTCCTATGAGCTTATGAGGTCCTACCCATGGTTAGAGGTTTGTATGTACAAACAATGTATATATATATATTAGTGTCTTAATTTGTACATTATTGACTTTCAAAGACTGAGCGTATTTGCGTTTTGTAGATGATCAATCCGGCTGAAACTTTCGGAGACATCATGATTGATTACCAGTATGTTGCATGCCTATTATGCTTTATATGGAATTTGTATATATACGTATTCGATCATGTTAACTAGTGTAAAACAGAATAGTAACTCCTAGTTAACAGTAATTCTACTTTTATGATGCTATCACACCAGCTTCGAAGCACTAACTCACTATCATCTACTGCTCTCTTGATGATTCAAAGTACTTACTATAATGTTTATTCAAAAAGTTGCTGCCCGCCACACAAATTCGTTCCAAACACCTTACTTGTTGACTTATGTTCCTTTAGCAATATATTCCAACATATCGTTATCTAAACGCTATTTTTATAGGTATGTGGAGTGTACATCGGCTGTGGTGCAAGGCCTAACATCGTTCATGAAACTATATCCAGGCAACCGAAGGAAAGAAATCGAAGCGAGCATCAATAAAGCCACAACATTTATTGAGAACATGCAACTGCCCGACGGATCATGGTTACTCTTCTCTTCTTCTATCACTACAGCATATATATTGGTTACATTTACACACATTTGTGGACATTTCGCACATTTAAAAGTGCACATTTTGAAATCCACACCTCTTGTTCAGTGCAAAACTTCTTATACCTTCATATAATTCGATGCCACTATTAAAAAATCTTCCTTTTCTACATGCTTATACCCATGGACAACTTAACCACAAGTTACACTCTTTAAGCTGTAAAGACCAAAGGCGCGTATAGAGATATCGATTGCATATGTTTCCTAGTGGTTTATTTGACAATCCTAATGGGTTGCATACCTTTGGGATCGCGGTGTAGGTATGGATCATGGGGTATTTGCTACACTTACGGAACATGGTTTGGAATAAAAGGATTGGTTGCAGGAGGTAAGACGTACGAAACTAGCCATTGCATTAGAAAGGCATGTGCTTTCTTACTCTCAAAGCAGCTTCCTTCTGGGGGGTGGGGAGAAAGCTACACTTCTTGCACGCAAAAGATGTATACAAATATCGCCGGGAACAAATCCCACATCATAAACACTTCATGGGCTTTGCTAGCTCTAATTGCAGCCCAACAGGTATGTATCTATGTTACAATTTAAAACAATATTCATGGTTAATTTATTGTGCTTCTAGTTTATGCTTAGATTATAATTCATGGTGATCATTAGGCAAAAAGAGATCGAAGGCCTCTTGATGTTGCCGCAAGAGTACTTATTGATTACCAAATGGAAAATGGAGATTTTCCTCAGCAGGTAATATATTAACTTCAATACGTATATTATATATATTTTTATATGCATGTGTATGCAAGTGAATCATTAATCTTGTTTAATAAAATTTATTTCGCTTTTCAGGAAATTATAGGGGTGTTTAACAAGAACTGTATGATAAGTTACTCATCTTACAGAAACATATTTCCGATCTGGGCTCTTGGCGAATACCTTAATCGTGTAATTGGGAAGAAATGCACCACTTGATATGCATTATATATACATGCCTTGTCTTCTGTCTTTGTGTGCATTGTGTAAATGAGTATATATCTCTAGACTAATATAAATACATTATATATACTGCTCACAATATGCTTTTTTCGTCATGTACATAAATGACCGATGACCAATCACCAAGTTACGCCGTTCTATCATGTGTGTGAGCGAGTACTAAGATTCAACCCGTCCACAACCTAACATGGTTGATAAAACCTTAAAGATGTTAATTAAATAAACCAAGTAGTATGTTGTGACACATATAAGTGTGTGCTTGACCTCTACATCAACATTTATGTCTTTTGTAATGGTATATTGCATACAAGCTATATTTTGATGTACACCTTTTCAATAACTACCTGTAAAAGTCTCACGGCCTAGAAGGTAATTGCGTAGTTAATTGAGGCATTTTTCACTATAAAGTAAAGGACTTTACGTGACGAAAAATGGCTGTAAAGGCACCAACCGTCAGTGAAGATCCATCAGAAAACTGTGCGTGAGTAAAAATTTTATGGACATGGACAATTGAGACGAATTGAATTTACCAACGGATGTTTACTAACAGATTGCGTATTATTTAAAAAAAAATTGCGACAAATTTTGATAAAAATCAGTAGCTAAAATTCTTACCGAATTAAAATAACTAGTTTTTTGTTTTCCAGTTTTATTTATTTATAAATATATAAATAATATATACAAACACAAATCAAACCAAAAGTTTTAACAAATTCATATAATTGTAGGTTTTAAATATTTCAATCCAAGTCATTACAACATTCTCACATTAATGGGTTCTTGCAAGCAAATTGTTCTTGTATGCAAATTTAATTTTCAATAATAATTCTCTATAAAATGATAAGACATTTTGAAAAGAAACAGACACAAAGGGTAGTATGTGTTAATTTCTAGAGAAAAACATGATATAAAGTACAAATAATTGATCAGATTTGACGTTCATTTATCATTGACCATAATTGACTATCAATGACCCTAACTGACCATCAATGAGCAATATTGACGGCCATTAGCCATCATTGGTCAAACCGACCATCATTTATCATTGCAAATTGCATTGATTTGTTGTAAGTGTTGATTTTTTTTTATAAATACATCAGGTTTGGATTTAATGATTAACTACAAAATTTTGCCAACGCATCAATTTATTTCAAAACATATTGGAAACTTATATGGGGAAAGTGAATATAGGACTGTTGCATACCTAAGCTTAGATGTGAAACCTCTTAAAACTACGTCGTTTTGATTAATTATATCAAAACTAAAAAAAAAATTACTAACTAAAACTAGTTTTTGCTTTCAATGAGATGCAGCCAAAACCTAAATTAATTTCAAGGGAAACATGAAGGCAAATAAAATGATAAATTTATATTAGTTCGATGTTGCGTAACAATAGATATGGAATTTCCAAGTCACAAAATTATTTCAGAGTTGTTAATTGATTTGGTAGCGCAAACAGTGTATCGAAATTCCATATCACAAAAAAATTAATACTTTTCAATTAAATTGATTGGGCATAGCCATAGAAATGAAATTCATTTTCAGTTAAATTGATTTTGATTGGGCACAACCATATAAATGGAATTCCTAAATCACAAGAACATACACAGTTTTCAATTGAATTGGTTTCTACGGTTTCGAAAAGGATTTCATTCAAAAAGCAGCCATTATAGGGTTTGGTTTCTTTCTTTCCACTGTAACTAGTTTAATACCCGTCCGTTGGACGGGTTACGCTAAGGTAACAAATAAAGACAATGTATATTCATGGTGTTTTTGTTTGCTTCTCCTTTTCCTCTTTTCCCTCTCCTATTTGAAAATACTACAACCATCGAACTTTTCTTTTTCTTCTTTTCAAACCAGTGAAACGCATTCTCAAAACACATTATCCAAACACTACAAAAATGACATATTAACTTTTAAGAAGTCAAAAACTTAAAAGCAGCTGAAAATAAATAATCCCGAACACCCACATTAAGTGAACACAAGTCTAAAGAACATTATAAACAAAAGCACCATTTTTAACAAACAAAGACAAATTTCCCCTATATTAATTTGCAATATTTCTTTGTGTGTGCTTTCACTATTCAACTTTATACCATTACTAAAGCATTTCATACAACTTATTCACCTACATATTTCACAATTATTGTTGGTATATGTAAAAATATATAGTTATGGTCTAAAACTAAAACATTAGATTTTTAAACTCAATACTTTTTTTATATAATCTAGATACTAAGACATATGAGAAGTAATACTAATACAGGATGAGCTTGGAGTTGCTTGGGATTGAACATTAAAATTTCTTATAAGATTATTGTTTTTTGATATAGCAAAAAATTATAAAATTCATTTATGGGTTTTAACCTACTTAAATAATATACTAATTATGAAACAAAGATATTTACTAAAGAAATTTGCATTGAGCTCCTAAAAACAAATTGCCTGCAATGAAACCTTTACAAATTACAACCCATTAAATAAAAACAGGCTACATGTCTTCTTCTATACGCTTCTTTTTCCACCAAACAAAACAAACACACAAAGCTTCTTCTTGGCTACCAGCTACAACCAAATCGCCACTCTAATCGCCTTCTAGACGGAGCCATTCCTGGAAGCTCTCACCACTTATATCTCCATCGACGCCACTCTCTCCTTCGGCTTCCGGCGATCTCAAATCTCTTACAGGTATAATCGCATCTTTTATTCAGTTTGTTATGGTTTAGAGTTGTGATTTACTCTGCAAATAGTTGAATCGTATTGTGTTTTTCTGAAAACACCGTTACATTATGTGCAATAAACCGGTAACATGGAGATGCAGACAGTTCAGGTGCGTTCTAGCCAAGTTAGGGTTCCGGCGAGTTTTCCGGTAAGTCGTATTTCACCTGTATGTTCTATTCTTGGGTACATTGGTGTTCCACCGGTTCTGATTTAGTGACACTTGTTAATCGAGCTATGTAGACCTGTTGATATTCCGTTTATAAACAAAGGTTTCACGACAAGCTTTAAGCCCCAAAATCTGATTTTAGGTGTAACAAACATGTTAATAATATGAATTTTGAAATCTGAATGAGAAACGTGAAAGAGTAATGCTTACTCTGAGGGTGTAGTAAGTACTAAGTAATCAAACTGCTCTGATCACCTTCAATGGCAGTTGCCTTCATGAAAAGGTCAACTTCGGTTCTGGAAATATTCCTGCAAGAATGGCGTTACAGTGGTATTCATCCTCTTGCAGTTGTTTCTAGATCTGATTTTTCATACAGGCAGTGGGGATAAGCCAGTAAATGCAACGCTTGGTCAATGCATGTAAGTAAGATATCTTTTACTTGAGGTAATGATTCAAGATATAATAATAATAATGAAAGTTGTTTTGTGTTTGTTAGGATAATAGTCTGTCATGTACTATGAATGCTTTCTTTGATGTCATCTTTATATTAGCTCAAAAAGGACTTGCCCTGGATGTAAGTGTTTTATCTCATACCTTAACAAAATTAGAAAATCTGTATAAATATGTTGAACTAATAATCTGGGCATAATAATTTTAGGTGGGGATTTCGATATTCAAGATGTTATTATAGATGACACGACCGAAAACAGTGTTGTTGGGGAACATACCTGGTATTGGCATATTTAGCCCGAAGTTTCTTGATTCTAACCATTCAGGCTCCAATTTTTTTGCCTGATTCTAACCATTCAAGCTCTAATTTGTTTTGCCATCTCAAATTATCTTAATGAAAGGTAACTTAATTTATCATATGATTTAGTTCATCTAGAATTTAAACTTTAAGATTCTGGCTGTTGTAGAGAAGGATTTGTTGCTGGAGTATAACGCATCGTGTTTGAAGACATTCGAGGCGAATAAATTCGCTAAGGTATGACTTATATAAATTATAATTGATAATTGATTAATTAAGTGTTAGTTGCAGTTATGTGGATGTGCCGACTGTGGTGTCATCGAAGCTTAGAATGCGTTTTTGGATGTGCTGACGGTGGTGTCATCGCCACAGGAATCACACTGTTCTAAAGGTATGAAGGTTTCTCATAAGTGTGATTCTAAAGTACAATTTATTGCTGTAGAGAATTGAATGCTCGGTTTTATGCTCAGATTTGATACATGAGATTCATATTGTTGTTGATTTAAAGTTGAAATGCATATATGTCAATGACTTCATCCTATTTCCAATTTAAAAGACATGTTTTCTATTTATTGCTTTTCAAGCTTCTGAAACTGAAAATAGAAAAATACATTTTATAATGTAATTACATATATATATATATATATATATATATATATATATATATATATATATATATATATATATATATATATATATAGGGTAGGGATCCTAAGAGAAGTCCACCCTATTTGAGAAACTTGAGAAGCAATCTGGACCACACATTTTCCCTAAGCAAAAAATGCAAAAAAAGGTGAAAAAAAATGCAATTTTTTTTTTTTTGGGAAAAATCGCTACTTTTTCTTTAAGGATTAATTTTTTTATTTATTTTTAAAAAATAAAAAAAAATTTGGGATTTATACACATGTGTATATTGTTAATCTTTTAACTATACATATATATGTATATTGTCAATTATACATATATGTATATACATGTTTAAAATTAAAAAAATATGTGTTATAAATCCTAAACCTTATACCATAAACACTAAAGCTAAACCTTAATGCTAAACCCTAAACCCTAAAGCTAAACCCTAATTCTAAACCCTAAAGTTAAACCCTAATTCTAAACCCTAAAGCTAAACCCTAAAGCTAAAACTAAACCCTAAAGCTAAACCCTTAATGCTAAACCTAAAGATAAAGCTAAACCCAAAAGTTAAAGATAAACCCTAATGCTAAACCCAAAAGCTAAACCCTAATGCTAAACCCTAATGCTAAACCCTAAATACTATTACTAAACCCTAATGCTAAACCCTAAACCATAAAGCTAAACCCTAAATACTAATGCTAAACCCTAAATAACACTTATTTTTCAATTTTAAACATGTATATACATATATGTATAACTGACAATATACATATATGTATAGTTAGAAGATTAACAATATACACATGTGTATAAATCCCAAAAAAAAAAAAAATTAAATCCTTAAAGAAAAGCTGCGATTTTTTCAAAAAAAAAAATTGCATTTTTTTTGCATTTTTTTGCTTAGGGAAAATGTGTGGTCCAGAATGCTTCTGAAGTTTCTCAAATAACCTACTACTTCTCACATGATCCTTATCCTATATACATATATATATATAAGGTAAAGAGTACTGTACAATATTGCTTATCGTACATTACGTACGCTTCAATCTCAGCCGTCAGATCATCTTCACGCATTTTAAAATCGCATGTTGTTTTTTTATAACAATTTCGCATGTGATAATTTTTGATGAATTCGCATGTTGTTTTTTTGTACCAATTTCGCATGTGATAATTTTGATGAAATAGCATGTTGTTTTTTTTATAACAATTTCGCATGTGATAATTTTTTATGAATTCGCATGTTGTTTTTTTGTACCAATTTCGCATGTGATAATTTTGATGAAATAGCATGTTGTTTTTTTATAACAATTTCGCATGTGTAATTTTGATGAAATCGCATGTGTTAATCTGTGTGTGTGTTACTGTTCATCTTCTTCGATTGCTGGTCGATCATTGTCAGTCTTCTTCCGTTTGACCCTTACAACTCCCAAATTAGTAGTTCTTATTATCGATATCGCACCAAAAGGAACGAATGGAGGTTGGGGAAGAAGAATTTCAGGTTTTTGAATTTGATTTAGGGTTTGATTTTGAACTATCATCGGTCAATTACAGAGCAATGACGTTTTTAACCTTCCTGGTATGATTTAGATATATTAAAATGATTAATTTAATCATTTAAATTAGTTTCGCCTGCGTTTGATCGATTGAAGATCGTACGGCTGAGGGCATCGCGTACATAATGTAGGATAAGAGGTATTGTACGTTAACCGGCCTCTATATATATATATATATATATATATGGGAAGGTTCATTTGAGAAGAAAAAGAAGAAAGGGCATATTAGTAAAATACTATTTCATTTATAACTCATATCATTAATTTTTATCTCTTTAATTAATTAGTCAACTAATCATTAATTATTCTACATACAATCTACAAAACCTACACATATCAAAATTTTCCTACATATACCCTACACATTATAGAATTTTATCCGACACAGGCGAAATTTATCCTACACACCTCGTAATTTATCCTACACAACTAGTAATTTATTCTACACTTTAGATTAAGTTGGTTTTTTTAATTTGGAAAAAGTATATATTTTGAAAAGGAGTTACAAATTTAATTTAGTTAGTTATTAAAGGTGAAGAATACAAATTAATTATTTATGTAAGTTTACCAATATACCCTTATATTAAAATTAAATGCAAATATTAAATGAAGTAAAATGAAGCATTCTTATTGGCTAAAACTTCTTCTTTTTTCTTCTTACAAAAAAAATCTTCTCATTTGAACCCTCCACTATATATATATATATATATACATATGTGACAATGACTTAAAAATTAGACCATATGATATTAGGGGTGCTAAACGGGTCGTGTTCGCGGGTTGATGGGTTCAACCCGACCCGAACCCGAAAATTTTAAATGACCCGACCCGAACCCAAAAAATGTGTCATACATATGAACCCGAACCCGGCCCGAATATTCTCAGGCTGACCCGAACCCGACCCATTCAACCCAATTTTTTTTTTCAGCAAATTAATATATTAAAATTAACATCTACTACAAAAAAAAACACAAATTTATATAATAAGATTACATTAAAATCATAAAATCTTATGTCAATTTCCCTTTTTAAGTTATAATTATGACATAAAATTACACACCTAATTATATTTATGACATAAAACATATTGTAAAAATATAATTTTAATATAAATGGGTTAATGTCAATTTCCCTTTTTAAGTTATAATTATGACATAAAATTACACACCTAATTATATTTATGACATAAAACATATTGTAAAAATATAATTTTAATATAAATGGGTTAAACGGGTCAACCCGACCAGGTTGACCCGAACCTGACCCGTTTAGCTAAGCGGGCTCAACCTGAAACTGACCCGAACCCGTGAATTTCGTATTAGGTTCGTGTTGTATTTTCAGGTCGTGTCAAAAATTCACACCCCTATATGATATTATTGTGCAATTGCCAGTTGTTATAAAACTCTTACCTTCCTGTGCATATCAGATTTGCAGGGACTGAAAAATTGACCATATGAAATAATCTCCATGTTTCCATTGTCAGATTAAATAATAAAAATTCAGGGAAAATTAGAAAACATATTAAACACTTAAACCATGATAGTAAAAAAAAAATACCTTCTGAGAATCTTTGATTGGGCTACGAAATTCCTCTTTGTTGGTTGTCATGGCATTTTAACCCAGCTGTAATTAAGAAATTCAGAAAACGGATTAAACAATCACATCATGTTTAAATTGATAATATGTGTGTTATGGAATGAGCCATAAAATTGCTTCTTCTTGCCTGTTGTTTTGTTGGTACCCTTCATTGCATAGTTAGTTATTTTGAATAGGTAGTAGTCATCCATAGCTATATGTGAAGGTAAAAATAGACTAAACACTGAAACCATGTTTAAACTGCTAACTTGTGTGTGGAAGTAAAAAAATACCTTCTGATAATTTTTGAATTGGCTAGGGAATTGCTCCTTGTTGGTTGTCATTGCATTCTTACTCAGCTGTAATAATTTGATAGAAATTTTGAAAACGTATTAAAAGATTACACCATGTTTAAATTGCTAACCTCTGTGTGTGTGTCAAAGAAAAAACAATACCTTCCTGTTATCTTTGAATAGGCTGTAGAATTGTTCCTTCTTGGGTATGGCTGCGTTGGTACTCGACTGCAATAAATACGTGCGTTAACATATATAACAATATTCATTTTTTGGGTTAGTGGTACCTTCATTGCATAGTCAGCTGCTTAGGATAGGTGGTAGAAGGCATCAATGTCATCAATGGCTGCAAATGTGGTGTTGTTCGAATGGGTTAAATGTGAAAATAAGACAGATTTTTGTGGTACCTCATTCTTCCTATATAGCCATCATATTGGGCAGTTACATTGTCCACTACCCCACTAACTTGCAAAAAATAAGGAAGACTTTTTTAACCGTCAAATTATAACTTGCACTTTTGTTGGACCCACGTTCTCATAATGCATTTTTATTGGTCCATCTTAATAAACTGCAGGTAACCGAAAGATCATGGCTGAGAGAGTGTAAAACCGACACCAACTGCTGCTTCTAGAAGGAATTTAGTGACTTTATACGGCTGAGATTAAAAGTTGATGACTTTGAACGGCTGTAATTAGCCCAAATGGCGGTTACAAACAACGGGAACAATATAATATAGAATTTATGATATAATGGGGCAGAAATACATGGGGCAAAACCACCAGATCATGGGGCAGAAATGTATGGAACCAAACCACCACCGGAAACTACCAGTAACTTCTCGTAACTCCTCTCAACCGCCGCTTGTAGCGGTTATTTTTGCTAGTTTATACGGACAGGATTTAATCTCAGCAAGATCTAACGGCCAAGAATGATTTCAGAGGTGGTTAGACTTAATGGGTTTAATATATATATATATAATTCAATTTCAATGAAAGCACAGGTTAGTGTTAATAATTAAATGTTTTTAGATTTAGTTATGAGATAGATTAATCAAAATGGCGAAGTTTTGATATAAATTAATCAAAACGACGTAGTTTTGAGAGGTTTCACATCTAAGCTTAGGTGTGCAACAGCCCCATATTCACTTTCTCCAACTTATAATAAGTGATAGACTAGTTGAGGAGCCAAATGGTAAGAAATGACAAAGAATAGGACTTAGATTCCACACTCTGTTTTTAAAATTAGGGTTTGATGGGATACTTTCAATGTGTGTTTTTAGTTAAATGTCATTTTAGTCCTTGTGGTTTGGGCCATTTTGCCAGTTTAGTTCGAAGGTTTCATTTTTCACCTGTGGGTTCAAAAAAGTTTCACCGTTGTCACTTTAGTCCACTGGGTTAACTTCATCCATTTTTTCTGTTAACGACAAGGGCAATTCAGTCATTTTATTTGTAATTTTGTTAACTAGAAGGGCAATTCGGCCATATAAAATGACCGAATTGCCCTTTTCGTTAACATAAAAAATGGATGAAGTTAATCCAGTGGACTAAAATGGTAACTGCGAAACCTTTTTGAACCCACAGGTGAAAAATGAAACCTTTGGACTAAATTGGCAAAATGACCCAAACCACAGGGACTAAAATGACATTTAATTTTACTTTTTTGAAGTTCTTTTTCATGAAGTCCTTTATAATTTTAAAATTTTTGGACGAAAAATCAGAAATTTTATACTTCTAACTGAAACATTGGGGGGGGGGGGGGTTGCACCCCCGGGTATCAACTATCCTTCGCCCCTGCATTTTGGATACCGATTCAGTGCAGAAAGTATCCGTTTGTAAGGAGTGTGATGGGGACACTCACAACCTTCCAAAATGATCTTATGATGCCCCATTTAGGTAAAATGGTTTCTAGTATAGTTAAAAGAGTTAAGGATCTAGATTCTGTTGTAAAAAATGCGTGTATTCACCTGGGAGTAATTTCGTAATATCGGTGAGATCTCTTTTTGAAGCGCCTGATAAACAAAATAAACATGTTCAGTTTGGAGATTCCACATTTTATTGCAAAACCAGCCATGACCGAGTTAAGTTGTTGTGTTAATCTTGCAGTTCTATAAAGTTATGGGTTAGAATCTGTTCTACAAGAAGTTAAAGAAGAAATTAGTACTGAAGAAAACATGTATTTTTCAAAGATACAGGATTGTAGAAGCCTTGTTCAACTGTTACATATTCAAGTTCTCAAATTGTGCATGGGCGAAGTGGATGTTGTGTGCAAACAGCAAAATATAACCAGACAGTCAAATCTCTTGGATCTGTTGCAGGTAATTTATACACATTGACCGATGAATTAGCTTTTCTTTCTTTTGAACAACAAATTTGGATCACTGACAGACCACTGGAATATCAACGTGCCACTGACGGACCACTGGAGCTTCTTAAATTATTTTATTCAAAGATTTGAATTAATATTCCAATAATATTATGTCTGTAATCATAACTGACATTAATAATCTTTATTAAACGTACAGAAAGGCGATTGCCAGTTAGCCCAACCTGAGCCGTTTTCACCTGCATATCTTGCCACCACCAGTTTTTATAAGCGTGATTTTCTTTCAACTTAGCAAGTAGTGTCTGTATATGACATTTGTCTTTGCATGTTTTGGATGGTTATTAGTTTTTAATAATAGGTCTAGTATCATAACAGCGAGGTACGCTGGTTAATTGTCCATTTTGGTAAGTATACTCGTTACTCAGTTCTGTTCCAACTCTGTAAATGTTTTGTTGAAATGCGCTAATTTGGTACTGTCATCACCTGATGACCAGTTTCTTGCTTATGTGCCGTTTTGTTGCTTATCAGGTATTTGCTACAAAAACATTATATGTCAGAAAACATCAGTCATGTAGCGAAGTAATATGAATCAA
Source organism: Helianthus tuberosus (assembly GCA_030545235.1). Taxonomy (NCBI): domain Eukaryota; kingdom Viridiplantae; phylum Streptophyta; class Magnoliopsida; order Asterales; family Asteraceae; genus Helianthus; species Helianthus tuberosus. The sequence continues at coordinate 28,256,648 of CM060407.1, read as the reverse complement.
CTTCCAAAGCTTTAAAAAAATTCGACTACTGCTTCACCTAGGCTATCAACATGTACTCCAAGATCATCATCTGTAGATATACAGAAGATCTATTACACGGTTGATGTCAAAACTGCATCAAGTTTGGGGTAAAGTTTGAGTTCTTGTTTTGAATTCTATTTTGATTGTAAGTTTTTAAGGTGAAACCACAACATAACATGTGATGTTTTGGTTTGTATAAACCGTTGGTATGCACAAAAGGCCTTGTCTGCAGTGGCGAAGCTTGAGATTTCCGACACGGGGGGGGGGGGGGGGGGGGGCGGAAACGTATATACCCAAAAATTTCTATACGAAAGCTACATACATAACACTACTAAGCAAAACGTTAAGTTTTTTCAAAAGTTACACTACCGCCGGAGCGTCAAGGGATAGCGGGGCCTACCCTATTTACAGCTATGATGGAGATGTGAGCTAGTTTGCCAACCTTAACAGCTTCTTTAGATGAATAATTATGAACCATTCTAGGATCAAGGATTTCTAAAGTTTACCTTATGTGAGCCAGAAGCGGTCTAGCCCACTCGACCAGGGATTGCTGACTGCTAGTTCGGCTCTTGTCAATGGCTTGTAGCGCCATCAGCAACTCAAGAAGCACCACCCCAAACGCATATGTATCACTATTAGCTTTTAAGTGTCCTGCCAATGTCTTCAGTATTCAAAAGTAATTATCACATAATTAACTTTGGAAAGTCACTTCAAACAAATTTAAAACTGAACAAGATATTCACCATGTGTTCATGGTGAAGATGAGTGGAGGTGGAGCATAGAGGAGTCAGGTTGCTTTTCTGTAGAATCAGTTAGAGCGGTGCTAAAAATAAAAGTTTTCTTGGAATCACAGGCGAAAAATTTTTATGGGTCAAATAGGTGCCAATAAAGGTTGCGTGTTTTGTATGGAGGCTTATTCAAGACAGAATTCCACTCCCGAGATATTTGAGGAGCAGGAGCATTTTGGTCAACTCTGCAGATTGTACTTTATGTTTGCAAGAAGAGGAATCAGTTGAACACGTCTTTGGCTCATGTCAAGTGGCTAATGCAGTTTGGGCAGGGGTGGACAGCTGATGCCTTTGGATCCCGACAGTTAATTCGGTAAAAGATAGATTGTTTGTTATGCTTGCTGTTGTATTTGTTTTCGACCTGTTATGCAGGTGTGTTTTGCACTTTTGCCCAGCTTCTCGGTGGGCTGCTTGTGTTAAATGTTATTTAGCTGGCTGTTTTGGTTTCCTCCTTAATTGGTGTATAGCCATATAGGCATTATTGCCTAGTGGAGATGGATATGATCGGGTGGTTCCGCTCGTGACACGATGATACTCCAGTGGTCCGTTAGTGATCCAAATTTTGCGTTAAAAACGTCATTTTTTGGATGTTGTGCAACTTAGACCAAAGACAATTCAATGGGAAAAGTTAATAGGCCAATTTAAACTTGCCATTTTAACACAAATAATATTTACAAAATCACCTACATATAAATATATCCTAACACTAATAATATTTACAAAATGACCTGCATATATACAAACCAAACATATTAACAAATTCATAGAATTGTACATTATAAATATTTCAATCCAAGCCATTACAACATTCTCACATTAAATTCAATTTTATGATAATATTCCAAGTAAAATTAATATACCTTCAAGTAGCATTAATTTGTTGTAAGTGTTGATTTTTTTTATAAATACATTAGGTTTGGATTTCACGATTAATTAAACATTTTTGCCAACATTATTCCATATATAAAGAAGCAATATTTTAGTGCATCAGGAATTGTACATTGTGTTTTGGGTATTTTTCAAAAAAAAAAAACTTGATTTTTTAGTTTTAACCCAAAGGTTTTTACCTTTTGCAATTTTAACCCTACATATTTGTTTTTTTAACTTTTTTCCCAAACCTTTTCATTATTTGCAATTTAACTTCACAACTTTTGTCACTTATACTTTTCATCTTTCGCAAATTTTCGTTTTACGTATAATTCTAAATTTTTCGAGTTAATACGACGCAACTTGCATGTGTGGTTCAACGTTTTTACCTCTATTTTCCCATGTTTGACAGGTTCGTCGCAACATGCATACCCTACGTCGAGTCAGTGTTGGTGGTCGATGACGGTTGTGTGACATTAGTACTAATTGACACCGTTTTACGCCCCGCCGCAACGCGGGGTGTGCTTTGGGGGGGTTTTAAAAAAAATGGTTATGCATATGGTTGTCATAACGTTGGTTTTGGGGGTTTTCCAAAAAAAAAATTTGATTTTTTTTACTTTTCACCCAAAAGTATTTCATAAATTACTTTTAACCCAAAACTATTTGTTTTTTTACTTTTAACCCAAAAGTTTTTATCTTTTGCAATCTATCTTCACAACTTTTTTTACTTTCAACTTTGGTCCTTTATAGTTTTCATTTTTTGCAAATTTTTCGCTTTATGCTTCGTTCTAAATTTTGTGACTTAACACATCGCAACGTGCGTCTTTGGTTTAACGTTTTTACGTTTCGTTCTAAATTTTGCGAGTTAACACGATGCAACGTGCGTGTTTGGGTGAACGTTTTTACATCGTCTATTTTTTCCCGTTTCACAGGTTTAACATAACGTGTGGGTCCTAGATCGACTTAGTTATAACTAAATAATCCCTGCCGCATTGCGGCGGGTCACAATTCTAGTTCTCTTTAGTTCGAAACACAATAAAAACTTATTTGAAGTGATGAGACTAGTTGAGGGGCCAAAATGGTAAGAAAAGACAAAGAATAGGACTTTAGAAAGTTAGAATCCACACTCTGTTTTTAAATCTAGGGTTTCTGTTTTTACTTTTTTGAAGTTCTTTCCAATGATATATTCAATGAATTTTAACCCTAATTTGCATTTTGCGCTTGGTTTAACAATATTTCTGATTTGAAGAAAATCTGAAAGAAAAGGGAATATGTTTGGTTTCTTGATTAGGGTTTTAGTGAATATAATTTTTGTGCCCATTTATTCCATGAATTTTCTTTTCTTTTATGTGTTATTATGAAAAATTCTCTATTTTGTGATGATTTGGATATTCTTGCAGCTTGTTCATTGTTCTATTGTGCTTATATAATAGGAACAATACAAATTTAGTTTTTTTTTTCAGTTTTATACCTACTTGATATAGTTACAATGTTACATTATCAGCTGATTATTCATATTGACAAATGACATTGTTGGCATTAGCATACTGTAATCTTCTTTTATTATGTGGTATTTTAACGTACAAATAATTTTTTGCCTTTTTCATGCTATTCGTACGTTTAGTACGTTAAAGTTATTTGTACGGGAACTTTACTCTGAATTTATTTTAAAGTTTTCTGCTTGCCACCACTAGTTTTAGTGCCTGTATATGACATTTGGGTTTACTTGTTTTTGGATGTTAAATAGTCTTCATCAATAAATTTGTATCATAATAGCAAGGTACTCTGGTTGGTTGTCCATTTTGATAATCATACTCATTACTCAGTAATGTTCCAACTTCGTAGCTATGCGTTTAGTTAATCTTGTTGATAAAACGGGGCCTGTTTTGGAAAGCTTAACAAATAGAACCGCAAACGATACGCTTAGCATTCTGTCTTCATTTTGTCTGAACTACAATTTACGAGTTTAAAGATCCTTTGCTGGCACACCTTTGTCAGTTCACTTTATTCTATACAGCCCGTATAACCTTATACGGCTCGTATACACCATGTGAGAATGAGATTTTACCATGTGGGATTATTAACTCCCTAAAAAATCCTTTACGATTGTAAGCTGTATATATTGTGTCAAGAACAGTACATTTGAAACAAGAATCACAGAACAAAAGGCTATCATTTAGATCTTATACAACAAGTTTGAATCATAAGATACTTTATACATGGTTTATTTTCTAAACTGTAAAAGCTTATATCTTAATCACCTTTGGAAGTCTCATTTCAACTTTAACTTATATCTTGATTTTCTAGTTTTTTTAGGATCTGCGGTGGTCACACTCTCCGACCCACTTTGGAAAGATGCATCGGGGGTCTGAACCGATTCAAGTATCTTAAGAATCTTGCTCATAGGGGGCCTCATAACCGGGCTACCATGGAGACACAGGAGAGCTAGATTGGTAACCTTAACGACATCTTTTCGAGAATAATTACGCTCCATTCTAGGATCAATTACATCTATTATTGCCCTCTTGTGAGTCATAAACTGATTAGCGAAGTCAGGCAGGGAGCGCATATCGCTAGCTCGGCTATCGTCAATGGCTCGTAGCCCCAACACCAACTCAAGAAGCACCACCCCAAGCGCATATGTATCACTGTTAAGTCTCAAGTGACCTGCCAATGTCATCAATATTCAAAAGTAATTACTACATAATTGACTTTGGAAAGTCAAACTTCATACAAAGTCAAACAGTATTACAGTAATAAGACAGTAACACTACTCACCAGTCTGGGCGTAATCGGGTGCTGTATATCCCTCGGTACCTACAACTCGAGTTGATATATGGGTGGTCTTTCCCATAGGCGCATCCTTCGCAACCCCAAAGTCGGATAGCTTTGCATTAAAATTCTGTAGATTTACTTTCGTATTAATAACAACTAGTATCAAGGACCCGCGCTCTGCGGGGACCTTTAAACCGAACAAAAAGTAAACGTAAAAATGACGAATCATGCACACACGTTACAGCGTGCTACCTCGCAAAAAATAGACCGAAAAAGTAAACTTAGAAAAAAATAACTAAGTTGACTTAGGACCCTCGAGTTTTGAAGGAGTAGTTAAACCGTAAAAATATAGACGTAAAAACGTTGAACCACATGCGCGTGTTGCAGCATGTTAACTTGCAAAATTTAGAACGAATTGTAAAACGATAAATTTGTAAAAGATGTAACGTATAGGGACCAAAGTTGAAAGTGGAAAAGTGTTGGGGTTAAAACTAGAAAATGTTTGTGACATATATGTAAAAGATGAAAACTATGAGGTTAAAAGTATACAAGATGAAAACTAGGAGAGTTATATAGAAGATGAAAACTATTGGGGTTAAAAGTGTAAAAGATAAAAAAACAAAAGAGTTAAGGGGCTGTTTGGCAAGCCTCTTAATGATTCATTAAGAGGCTGGCCTCTTGTTCGGACAGAGCTTGGGTGTTTGGTTGCCAAAATACCAACCTCTTAATTGGTATCATTCAGTCTTAACCATCCAGAGATAATAACACGCTGAAAGAAAAAAAAGACTCCTAAACCCTTTTCCTTCTCTTCTCCTTCTCTTCTTCTCTGTAACAAAAGGTAGGTTCACCATTTCCCCCTTTCCCCCTTCATCAACACCACCTCCCGCCGCCTCCTCCTCCTCACTTACGCTCGCCACCGAACAGCCGGCTCCTCCCTCTCCTCACCACCTCCTGCTGGAAAACGGCCGATTGAAAGTTAATCGCCATGGATCTGTGTGCTGTACAGATCAAAGCTGCAGCTCGATGCCCCTACGTATCGAAGAACACTCACGTTTACGATAAACCTAATTCTTCTCCATGGAGATCGAGGAAGGTGTTCGAGATCAGTGTGACGAAATCAACGGTTTCTTCTCGTCAATCGCTTGTTGTGCGAGCTATGGGGAAGAAGAATTCGGAGAATAATTCTGATTCTTCGTCTTCTACAGGTGCGATTTATGTTTTTGTTTGATAAATTAGGGTTTCTTTAAGTTCTGATTGTGTTATAATATATGATTTGGATTTTGTTTTGATAAGTTAGGTTCTTGTGTGAATGTAGCTGTTTTTGTTATTAATTTTGGTTTCTGATTGTTAGGACATTATTTTGCTATGAATTTGTTGTAAACTGCAACTAAAATTAGGGAGTTTGTAAATTGTAATTGCTAAATTGAAAGTAGATCTGTATGATATTTTTATTAGTAATTTAAATTGTTTTAGTTAGGTTTTCTAGCTGTTGATGATGATATTCACTATAAGTTAATGTGAAAGCATTTGGAGAGTGCTTTGAATTTTCCAATTATTTTGTTTGGTGACGGTGTAGTGGTGGTGGTGGTGGTGACGGTGGAGTTGCAGTGGTGTTGGTGGTGGTGGTGACGGTGGAGTTGCAGTGGGTGTTGTGGAGGTGCAACGGTGGTGGTGACATGTATATATATTTAATAATAAAATGGTTTTTTTAATTAAAAGGGGTAAAAATGTCATTTTACACAGTCATTCAGATGTGCAACCAAACAGCACTTTACTGGTTCAGCACTTACTGGTTCAGAGCCTCTTACCCATTCAGACCTCTTATTCATTCAGCACTTATTGATTCAGATGTTGCCAAACAAACTTAGGGTAAATTACTTTTTGAGTCCCTATGTTTTAGTGGTTTTAACTAGTTGAGTCCAAAAGCAAAAAGTTTAACGACCTGAGTCCCTATAAGCATTTTCATTAACTATTTGAGTCCTTTTGGGTCCAAATTTTAACCTTTTGAGTCCATTTTTTTGGACTCAAATCGTTATAAAATGAACAAAATTGGACTCAAAACGTTATAAAATAAATGACTAGGGACTCAGGGCATTAAACTTTTTGATTTTGAACTCAAGTGATTAAAACCACTAAAACACATGGACTCAAAAAGTAATTTACTCTAAAACTTAAAAGTGTAAAAAAGAAGTCAAACAAAATTGAATAGTGTTTGTGTGAGAGGAGTTATTTATTATTATTATTATTATTATTATTATTTTTGCAAATTAATATATAGGTAATTTGTTTACACCTTTTTTAAAAGACAAAAACCGTAATCTATTAAGTAAAACATGTGTTAGTGACTAACCTCATCCAACAAGATATTTGATGACTTGAAATCCCTATAAATAACAGGCCTTTCAGTAGTATGTAGATATTGAAGCCCTTTTGCAGCATCCAAAGCAATCTTCATTCTTTGTCCCCAAGACAATGGATGAATTGACCCTTTTTTCAATGCTTTTCCATAAAACCAATACAATGAAATGCTTATAAGAATAATTAGCTTGCACAAACACAACTCTGGCTACACCACATGTGGTAATTTTGACTTATTTACATATAATAAATATAACTAAAATGGAAACGAGTGAATTGGATTCAACAGGTTAAAAGTCGCCCAAAGTTAATTTTAATGCATAAAAATAGGCTCCCGCTGACCCCAAAAATCTTATTTTCACACCCCTACACCTATTATTTTCATACCTATACGACCTGTTTAGAGATTCGGGTCGTATAGGAGAATGTTTCAAAAAAATGTCCAGAGATTTTTTATTTTTTTTTGTCTCCATCTATACGAGCCGTAAGGCATTATATGACCCGTATAGAATGTTATAGGACCCAAACCTCATATAGATTGTTGTACCAACATATTGAAAGCTTTATAATAGTTTAGTTACTCACGGGCAAACATGAGATCCTCTAAGCTCCCAGCTGACATAAATTCATAAACCAAAAGGCGGTGTGTCCCCTCACAGCAATATCCAATAAGCTTCATAAGATTCGGGTGTCGCAGACGTGCTAAATAATTGAGTTCAGTCTGTAAAGCAGAAACAAAATCATCAGTCAACAAATCTAAAGGTTTCAAAGAGTCCAAGTTAGGGACTAAACACGTTACAAAGTACAACCACAGTGACCATCAATGCAGTTTTGGCAAAAGTTGGGGATTAAATACGTTACAAAGTGCAAACCACCGGAACCATCCGTGTAATTTTGGAAAACAACAAGGACTATTTATAATGGTGGCGTGGTTTTGACCCATTTGGACCTGTTTTAAGTTAGCAAGTTTTATAAGAGCTGTCATTTTGACCTGTTATATAAATATATAATGACCCAATGTATCATTTGAGTTGACTCAAATGAACCCATATGCAATTTCTTTTGCTCAAATCAACCCATTTCTTGAAGAGCGGGTCATGATTGCCACCAATAGTCGAAACTCGAAACTGAAAAAAAATTGGGAAATTTTGCAAATTAAACATACCAGCCATTCCTTTTCACCTTGCATTCCCATGGGATTAAGCTTTTTAATAGCAACTTCAACTCTATTATAACCAGATCTCACACTTTCATCTATAATTCCTTTATAAACAACCCCGAATCCACCCTCGCCTATAACAAGATTACGGTTAAATAATTCGGTGGCCATTCGCATCTCATCGTATGTAAAACTATCAAGATTGGTGTATCCAAGATTCTGTTTAAGGTCTTCAATATCTCTGCTGATCACCTCTACACTGCTAGGACTTTCTAGATTCGATGAATCGTCAAAACGCTGTTCTGATGGTTGGATTTCGTCTGCAATTTTTAACATTCAGTCACAAACTAGAGTCTTAATAAATGCAAATATGATTCTAGTTTTCACATCTGTTTTCTGCATCTAAAGCTAGTAACTGAAAACCAAAATGCAGGATAACAAAAGTTGGAGTTAACTGCCATTTTGGACGGAACTGACATGTTTCAAGAATGTCAGGGACGGAAATGGTACAACTTTGAAATGAAACATGTTTTTGAATTTCTATGTTCTTGTTTCCACAAAGAAACAAACATAAATCACACTTCTAGTTAAAGATGTTCAAAAAGTTGGCAGCTCGCTTGAAATTAGCTTCTTTGTAAACGGTTTGAGCCAAGTCGGCTTGGTTTGTAAACGAGCCAAGCTAAGCTCAAGTAGTTGGCTCGCTCGTTAGGCCCATTTAGCTGGCTCGTTGGCTCGTTTAAGCTATAAGCCCAAATTTTAGTATATATACATCATAACCGAATTGTATAACACAAATTCTAATATAAATTCGTATATATGTTAAAAAAAAAAAATTATTTCCTGTTTACACACACATATATATACTATTGAGTGAGGTTAATATCAGAAGAGGATTTTAGTGCGAGAAATGCGGGAAGAAACCTAAATTGTTATTTTTTTATTAATTATTCATATATTTTTAGAGTTTTTTTACCTTTTACAAACATATGTGTATGTTATAAACATTAAAAAAACAAAATTAAATTAGTTTTTTTCATATGTTTTTAACTTTTAAATTTTTTCTACACATTTTTTGGATTATTTGTAGGTAATATTCCAACACATAACTTGAACATGTGTAGGTTGTGAAAATAAACGAATTTTCTTCCTCAATTTTTTTTTTTTGAATTTCAAGATAAATAAACAAACATTGCATTTCAACAATTTTCTTATATTTTAAATATTTTCTATTTAAAAACATCATTTATCTTCTTCTCACACTTCTCGCATTTACTTGTCTTCTAAATGGAACCTTCCCCTAGTATAAATACATGTAGTAATATAAAAATAATTTATTTTCAATAAAGGAGTTGGCTTGACAAGCCACGAGCTGACTTGAGCTTTTTAGGAGCCGAGCTTAAGCTCAACATTTCAGCTTGTTAAGATAAACGGTCCAAGCCCAAACCAAACTGGCTTGGCTTGGCTCGTTTACAGCCGTACTTCTAGTTAGACAACAAACTGTTGTGCCTTACTGGGATTCAACTATTCAAGATTAATAAACCCTCTTTTAATTTCCACTATAATAACACACCCATGAACTTAAAATGATACTATACACTTATATCATACCAAACAACACAAATATGACCAGTCACAGATCTAGAAAATCCTTATAGGGGCAACATTTAAAAAAATGGGTAACAAAATCGAAAATACGTCAATTTCTTCCAAAATTTACACTACCACCCCTTGTTACAAGGTAGGTCCGCCCCTGAATATGACAGAAAATCGTATAGAAATACCTGGCTCAGGCTGGAAAGAATGTTGTTCATCAAGATCAGAACTGAAACAAGCACCCATGAATAAACACAAATTCACATTTCTCACCATCAACACAATGTTAATGAACCGCAATCACAAACACACTTAAAACAAGATATTGAAACATCACTCTCCCTCTTTTTAACTTCAAAAAAATTCTTTACAGTTTCTCAATCTGGGTTTGTGAAATATCATTGAATGGCTGGAGATTACAGTTGCTTTGTTGGAAATGATATGGGTGTAACTAAATTGAGATGAAGAACAAAAGAATTGGATGAAAGGTTGTTTTTTTTTTTTTCAAGAATTGTAATTGTTAAGAAAAAACAAAGAGATTGGGAGTTGTGGGTTTTGGTTGCTATTTTAGTTTGAGGGTTTAGGTTCGTTGGTTGAGGAGAAAGAAAAAAAAAAAGATCGGCACCGAAATGAGGAAACATGACATTTGAATATGAAAGTTTGTTAACGTTCAAAAATTAGTTGATGTGTGATGTCACAATATCATTAAAAATCAATTTTTCTCAAAACACTTTAAAAAACGTCTTTACGTCATCACACTCTTTTAATTTTTTATTCTTTAGTTTACAAATTTATACTATTAATTTTTACATTTTTACTATTTAGTAATTAATTTTTTATTCTTTAGTTTACAAATTTATACTATTAATTTTTACATTTTTACTATTTAGTAAACAAAAACTCGAGGATAACTCATTGGTCCCACCAAAAATCGTATGATCCCGTTCCTTGACAAAACAACACCCTCAAAACTGACCCCCTAAAACCGACTGAATAGCTAAAACCGACCAAAGAATGCCACAAAGCCCCCAAAAACTACCTGAACATCACTATTTTGGGTGCCATAAGTAGATGAAAATTAAATTGACATTCATTTTATGTTTTCACTATGATATATATGACATACAACTGATTATATGGTTTTCGTGTCAAAATTTATCCTCAAATAATGCACCCCATTGAATATAAACAATATAATAACCCTATCTTTATTTGGAAAAGTAGAATTGTTGCATAATAATATATAATCTTTATTAGCTTACTTTATAATAACAAAAATAATAATTCATTCAATAAACAAAAAATATAACATTAAACGTTTTGTAAATCTCATGTTAGACGTGGGTAGAAGAGACGATGAGAGAACTTCATACCATTACTTTGCTTTTGTAAATCTCACATTAGTCCATTAATACCATCAACGCATTTTATGGACATTGCCTGTAAATGAGAGAACTTCACAGTCAAACATGTTTGGTGGTCCAATGATGGGTGGCTTCTTGGTAATTCTCCACTCCGAGCAACGAAAACCAAAGTAATGAGCTTCTTGCAGTCAAATCTGACAAAATTTGTAGGTATGTTTAGTTGGATGTTACGAAGAGAGTCTTTTTAAGGAAATAAATAATATTACACAAAATATTGTACAATTAATTGTATTCATAAGTTTTCACTTTGCATATCAATTGTACAAGATGAAAGATGTTAATGGGGTTCGGTTCGGGAGAAGCTGGCCACGTGAGTTGTTTCCCAATACTATTGAATTGGTTTCACATCTCATTAATTTGGAGAAAACGATTGACATCAACAAAAAACATTATGTCGATCTCTTGGACAGTATAGAATTGGTTTTACACCTCTTCAACTCATTGTTCTAGAATATATATGACTTGTCCTATGTGTGTTTGCTATCCATGTGTAGTGGTAGTGGGTTATAATGCCCCCACCATGGGGCATTATCCGACACGTGGCGTCCTAGTCAGCGATGGGGCATTATAGCAAAAGTGGTGTAGTGGGGCATTATGCCAATAACCCCCCTTCCAATTAAAAAAAAAAAACAAAATGGTCATGTGTATGCTTTCGGGTCCTGTGCATGTTAAAAAAAAAGGAAAATGGTCATTACTCCATTGGCTAGTCAACAAACAACAAATGCATGTTGTCAGGGCATTTAAAACAAAAGTGGGTTTGTCAAAAGTTGTCAGGGAATGCTCAAAACTGATTGGCTAAGACCATATGTGCATAGCGTTTTAATTAAAACGCCAAAACGTTTTTTTTTTTCAAAAACCACGCCCAATAACGCCCTATGTAATGGGGGTCCGGCGTTTTGGGGCGTTTTTTTTGGATTTTTTTGAAAAAACACGCCCCACTACGGATGGTCTAAGGGTGTACGCGGTGCTCGCGGCAAAGCTTGCGGGGAGGACTTTTGCCGCACGGGGGAACCACCGCCATCACCAAGATTGCCGAGCGGGGCCATCTTTTGCGGCGAACATATGCCACTTTTGGGACTTGAGGAAGAGGGGTAAGTGGTGGGGCCCAGTATCTTCTCAACCAATCATCCATCTTTTTTTTAAGAAAAAAATGGTTTGGGGGAAACCACCCATTGTGTTTTTGTGCAAGAGGAGAAATGACATGACATATTATGATTGGTTCATTGGGTGAATTTTTCCCCCCAACTCATGAGGCATGCACCCCTTACACCCTAAACATACTAATCAATATTGAACTTTGAAAATTCTTTAGGTTAAGTTGTGATGGATTTTGTTGAGAGCGAGTGAAAACGTCATTGTGGTGATGGTGATCTCGATGAATATTTTCATCCTTGAAGGTTGTAAAGGATCGTGGCGGTTCCCAAAACACAAAGTGACATATCTGTCATGAGCCATTTCAAAACAACGAGAAGTTAATTTTTGTCTTATAAGTTTGTTGAAACTAAGGTTACACACTTAACAAAATTTCGTGGATTTCGGTGGTCTTGACTCTTGTGCCTTAAATAAGCCTCCTTAAACACTTGTAGGTACATTATAGGAGAGGTCTCATTTTTAAGTTTTGTTTTTACCGGTTTCGTACCATAACCTCTTGAAGACAAGGTTTGATTCACTTGATCGTGTTAGTTAGCATGGGTATTGGTGAAATCCCATAAGTTTTCCATTAATAGGTTCTCACGGTTAGAAAAACACTCTTAGATATAAAATTTTAGACCAAAGTCTCAACATAGATCTACCCTATATTATTTACTTAAATCTATAATAAGCAAATTGATTTTGATTGAAACCAAAGCAAACCGAACTATATAGCTTTTTATTACTTTTTTGGAACTTCACCAAACTTTGCTAATAGTTATCCAAACTGATTATTAGGTGTTAATTAACACTAATGATTATTTGCTGGATTACAGACTTGATTTTCTTTTGTAAGATTCTGCATTCAATTCAATTCAATTAAACTATTGCAATATACATATGATGTGATAAAATATGAACTATGAACAATTACATCCATGTTGTATAGAGAGGTGGTGGGTCATGTGAGAGGAAACTAACTTTTTTTCAATTAATTGTTTTTCTAAACGACCAATAAAATAAGTATATATAAAAAACCATTACACCAGCAGGCGGCCTCAGCCTAAACAACCAAAAACAAAAATATTACATACTCATACGGACCATACTCAGTAAATCAAAATTACACCATCGACTCCACATCATACCTTGCGTTCTAGCAAGGGCGGAGGATAATGGAGGCCCGAGAGTGCCCTAGCCCGCATCGATTTTTAGCGTGTGGTGTTAATTTTACCGAAATATTTCGAATTACTTTTTTTAGTGTAAATATTGGATTTTTAAGGGTCCGCCCCCACCGAATTTTCGTTCAAGCTTCACCACTGCGTTCTAGACCGATTTTTTAGCCAAAGAAAGCCAAGAAGCTTTAGTTCTTCCTCCATCCTAGCCAAATTCGGTTGCTTGTGTTTAAAAACTACGTCATTACGGTTTCGCCATATGCACCAAACTGTAGATTGCAACAACATATACACCGCTTTCTTCCACTTAGCAATGAAAGTCAGGGCCGGACCTATAGTAAAAGTAACCTAGGCTTAGGCTTAGGGCCTCCAAAAACTAGGTCCCTTATTCAAAAGAAAATTAATATGTTACCTATTAATATTAGTGTAACCTTATTGTTTTAGATTTGTTTGATTCCTTATACAAGCAAACCACTGCTTGGTTTCAAATACGGATAAAAGAGTATCGTTTATTATAATCAAAGAAAGAGAAATGACCCCAAAATTTCATTTCGCCTTAGACCATACGTAGTGGTAGAGAAAAATAATGCCCCCACCATGGGGCATTATTCGACACGTGTCATCCCAGTCAGCATGGGGCGTTATTGTGAAAGTGGTGTAGTGGGAATAATACCTAATAATGCCCCTTCCAATTATTAAACAAAAAAGGAAAAAAAAAAGAAAAAGCAAAGAGATGGTGATTGGTTGGTCAAAGTTGGACACATGCAAAAAGTGGGAAGTTGTCAGAATGCTCGACATTGATTGGTTGCCCCAATTTGTACATAGCGTTATATTTAAAATGTCGGAAACCAATTTTTGAAAATTAAAAAAAAAAAACGCCCCATGTAATGGGGGAGGGGCGTTTTTAGACGTTTTTTTCAAAAAAAATTTAAAAAAACGCCCCACTACGGGTGGTCTTAGGCCCAGTGGCGGATCTAGGATTCCGACCAAGCGGTAACGTTTTATAAATAAGCGTTAACGAAATCGAAAAAAACGTCAAATTTTCCAAAATTTACACTAAAAAGTCAAAAAATTTCCGACCAAGCGGTAGCGGAGGCTACCCCTTGTTAGTACATACATCCGCCCCTGCTTAGGCCTACAAAAACCATGGTGAAAGTTCACTAATCATTAGAATTTGAATAAATTAACTGTTTTGCAAGTTGGAGTAAAACGCAAGGGGTTTTATGTAATTTTCCAAAGTAAAACCAGACCCGTTTACATTAATCGGGTTATACGAAATCAAGCAAACCGCTTTATTAGGTTAGGGTTCGTATCAAATTCTAAACTCGCTGAAGAACGTCAACTGAAAATGGCTGATGAAACAAACAAAACAGTAATGTTTCCATTATTATTATTATCAAAAAATATATATACACACACATACACGCATGTTTTCGAAATTTCCTTACTAATTGCCGATTTTGATTTTGTGTTATTAGGCGTTTGTGGAAATTCAAGGTCGCATGATTGAGACAACTGCAAAATTGAAACAGGTTTATCTTTTTATTTGTTTGATCGTCAATTGTGTGTTTTTTTCTTCTTCTTAATGTTCGTTTATTGTTGACATGTAAGTTATAAGTCACATAAAAATTCATAGAATAATACATTGTGCATTGTGAAGTAAGTCGAGTCAGGCGTAACGATGTGCCAGTGAATACGTTGTCATACGCTGCACCATTTCGCATGTCTATGTATTGTTATTCGTGTATTATTATATTATTCGAACGGAATCGCAAAGCGCGCTATATTTCCTATAGGTTTCTAGCATCATTTACCCAATATTTAGACACCATTAAGCTATATGTATATTTTAATATATAATGACCGATGTGTACGACCTGAAAAGCATGTTGTACAGCCTCCTGATCTTGCTGCACAAAAATGTGGCATGTGGATGACATGGCGCCTCAAGGTCAAATTTTCGCCCAAAAAACACGCCTCACCTGCGCTTCCGATAAACCTCACGCCTTATGTAGGCTGAAACGATGAACTTTGCGCTTAGTTGCGCCTCAGGCACACTTTTTTAAGCCAAGGGAATGAAAATGTTTAGGGCCTAGGTGAGTAAAGGTGAATATGCAAATAACAGTAGATACACGACCAAAGATCCGTGCATCTCTTGGATGCATGAAATTGTTCTGACATGACCATATAGGTATCTTGGTTTAAAAAATCGCGCCTTAAGCGCGCCTAGGCGCAAGGCGACCCAAGGCGCCAGCCAAATCGCCTTAAGTGACACAAGGCGCACGATGTACAAAAGGCGCAGGTGAGGCGCGCTTTTTAGCCTAAAAATTGACCTGAGGCGCAGGTGAGGCGCGCGCCTTATGTGCATGGTGTGTTTCTGTGCTGCTGAGGGTTGTACAACAGGCTTTTTAGGCTGTACATTTATGTTTTTTTCATTCTAAAACATATATAAAAGCTTAATTATAGCTAAATCATAGGTATTTGATGCTAAAAACTTATGGGATATATAAAACAAATTATATAATCACTTTGCGCTTTGCGTACGAAAAGCTCACCGCTTTTGCGCTTCGCTTTTAAAAAATCGGTTTTAGACCTCATCGCTTTTGTGCGCTTACCGCTTTTTTAAACCAAGATAGGTATATAAGTTATAAGTGTATAACACACTCAAATAAATGGTTACTTTCATGTGTTTCTCATATGAAACTCATGTATTCTTTTAAATTGTTCTGACATGACCATAGAGGTACAAGGGGATTTGTTTTGAAGATGAAATCACATAGGTGATGAATATCTTTGTAAAGATGAAACTGATGATTCGATTAATGAACAATGATCTTATCTTTGGTGGTGTAGGCATATTTCTTGGACCAAATCTGAGAATCTGATTTTATGTAATAAGTAACAAATTTGAAAGTTTAGGTTAATGTCTGATATTGCTTAAATTTTTTATGAATCTTGAGAAATAGACATCCTATATTGTCTCTGTTTTAACTGTCTTTTTATAACAAAGTTTACATTAATCAGATTTAAAGACATTTTTGGTATAATAATTCTTTTTATCTTAGGTTCAAAACCAGATGCGAAACAAGGAAAGTGAAAAGAAGCGTGCTTATTTAACCTTGGAGGAACTACGACAGCTGTCTGATGACACAAACACATACAAATCTATAGGTACATAATTTTAACTACAATATGCTTAGTAGTTAGTTCTCATGGCATCATGTAATTGTGTGTATTTTCTTATACTGAAATTATGTATTCTGTATCTGAAGTTATGTCACCGAATAATGCGTTCATTATATTAATATTTTAAAAAATCATGAAAAAGTAATTTTTTGGGCGTCTTATATCTATAAAGTCATGTGATAAACAAATCACTCATTTAGCCATGAGATCTCAAACGCGTACCTACTTTTACTCAAGTATCAAACTTTATCCCATCAATAATGACAACTAATGTGATATACGACACCATATTGCGTATAGATTTGTGTATATAAGTATATATTGTTATTCGCGTATAGAATGAAAATAAGGTTTTAGGCAGGTAAAAGTAGATACTTGAGTTACAGTAAATACGCTACCAAATATCTGCTTAACTCATGGCTATATGTGCGAAATTGTTCCTACATGACCATAGAGATGCATGGCTACTTTCTCGATTCTCTCTTATTATATTCCTCCACTTATTGTATTTTGTCTTACAGGGAGAACGTGAGTACTGGATAATGTTTACACGCATACTGCTATACTATTCTTCATTCAGGAATAATCTCCTACAATGATTTTGCTTTTGTACAAACCTAAATCAGATTAATTTGTGATTCCTAAGCACCAATTTTCATCCCTTTAGCAATTTTTTATTTTTTTGAAGCATTAAAACTACCATTAACAGAACTTTCTTAGACATTATTTTAACACATCAACAATAAAAAACAGTTCACAAAATATTTAAATCCTTGTATGGTATTTCTCCATAGCAATATGGAGTAATTTATGCTTTGAGATGGTGAAAATATCCCGTCACCAACTTATATATTTTCTTACGTATTATAACCAGATTCGTCTTAGAGCCAAAACATTTTTTAATGAATGAACAAGAAAAGAAGCTCAAGGATAGTGAAACTGCCATAGCCTCTTTACAGGTTTGATTTCCTCTTACGTCTTTTTACCAAACAACAATATGTTTTTTTTGCGATATGGATACTGTCTACTTGTATATAATTTGTTTTCTTGTTATCTATATACTTAAGCTATATTAAAACTTAAACAGACTTCAAAGGAGTACCTTGAGAAACAAGTGGCAGATGTGGAAGCTAACTTGAGGGAGCTTCTGCAACAAGATCCGGGTCTTGCTCACCAGATAATGTCCATGGCTGCTGTGTAAGCATTTTCAATCTATAATTTGTTATACATACAATTACGAAATTCATATAATGTATGTGATTTTTTTTGTGACATTATGTTGCATTGATTGTGATTGGTCTAGTACCAAATTTATCGTTTGAGCTTTAGACATCTTTGTAATCTGAAATCTGCAGTTAATATTTTTACTTTATATACATTGTAAACATCAAATCTCTCTCCTCTTTCCTATCTCGATTTCAATCCAGAATTTCCGACGTGCGGTTCTTCCTGAAGAACCCTAGCTTACTTCCTCCGGATCTCGCTTCTCGCAACAGGTTTTGGTGCGTGTTTTGTGATTCCGATGTTACAGAACGCGATAGCACCTTTATGTTGTGAGCAAGTTATTGTTATTTGATCCGTTGAATCTGTTTTTATTATTGCGAGAATGTAGGTAGATGCTATTCGTTTATAGTTGTTGAGCATTTACATGAAGGTAATTGTAGAAAATTAGGTTTAAAAGTTTGCAGTATTCGATGTTACAGAGCACGATACCTGTTTTACATGGTGATTGGTGAGCAAGTTATTGTTATCTGATCCGATGAATCTGTTTCTATTATTGAGAGAGGTTTATAGTTGTTGAGTATTTACATGAACATAATTGTAGGAAATTAGGGTTAAATGTTTTCAGTAATCAGTTTTGATTGTTTGATTCATGTTTCACTCTTCGAGCCGGGGGTCTCACTGGAAGCAGCCTCTCTATTCCTACGGGGTAGAGGTAAGGTAAGGCTGTCTACATCTTATCATCCTCAGACCCTACCTTAGCTTTGCTATTGGTGGGATCATAGTCACCTAATTCGCGGTTCGCTCCGGTTCGGGTACGCGATTCGGGGGTTTATTTTTAGGAGCCTTTGTACACTTCTTATTTTTAGAAGCCTTTGTACTTGATCCTAAACCACAGTTTTTTTTATAATACATTGACTGTTTCAAAGCTGTTAGTTTTTGTTTTATAATACATAGACTGTATAACAAAGCTGTAGTAATTCATGATCAACAACTTTATAATAAGGAGTCAAAAGATCTATTTTTTAATCAGCATGTCAGCAACTTTGCCAAAAGCCATTTGAAGGTGTGAAATTGAGGATGAAATCAGCAGACATATATACATGATTCTAGATTTCTGGGTTTTGGTAATTGGTTAGAATTATGGAAACGTCGATACGATATCTCTGTTTTTTCCCGCTTTTTCACAACCCGCCAATTGTACGTGTTAGCATACATATTCCTGTCGAATCCAACCCTAATTAATACATATTGAACCTAAAAAATCTCTATTAGGGCAAACGGAATTCAATGAATTGATGCAGGAAATTCGCAGAATTGAATAGCATGATGCGCTGAATTGATGGAGCGAATTCGCGAATTGGTACCGTATTATACGCATACGAATTCCGTATGGTACGAAACGTACCAAAACGAAATTCGCCTCTTTTAGAGCGAATTCTGTGACTATGGGTGGGATTTACTGAGTATGATGATGATAAATTGTAAACAGTTTTAATCAGGCCTATCATGAGTAATTGATGGATTCACATATTTTTTCATCTAGTTGATTATCATACATACCATTAGTCCATTACTATGCCTTGTATTAGTATTTAGCATACATGAAGACTTTTTTTATATGTATTATGATAGGCAATTGATTCTTGTTTTTAGTGAAATGAGGACTAACGGGGTTGACAGTTGTCCAAAGTTTGTTTTCAACATATTCGACATCTTGAATGTTCATTAGGTATATTGAATAAAGAACGCTGCCACCTTGTAAGCCACTGAACTGCCGCCTCATTCGTGCACGACCAAATCCTGCACGTTTCTGAGACCTGTAAGGACATAAAACGCCATCCGCTTGAGCATTCACAGACGTTTTGGTCTACTGATCTATCTGTTAAGTCTAAGCAAGCCACCAAAGGTTGTTTGATCCATCCTATCTACATTCTTTCGGCTGTAGATTTTTGTGAAAATCGTATTTTGTTATTTCATTTGACGACTTCCAGTTCCCTCTTGCCTTTCATTAGAATCATTATCAAGCATCTTTACTTTCTTCGAAATAACTGAAGATATAAACGAGCTTGAGTTGAGGCGTTGAGCTCTGGCTTGTGAGCTCATTCCAAGCCTTCAAGATATGTTACTAGCTGAGACCGGCTCGGTTTTGAAACAGTAGGCTGAAACTGAACTATTGAAGATAATCTCATGATATCTTTCATTGTAGACATTTGTCCAGAATAACTATTGAAGATATAGTTGCATAATATTCTTTTGTTTGTTCAAATATGCCTGACATATACCAACATATTGTAGAATAAGTTCTACTTAGATAATCAATTTTTTTGTCAATTGTTAAATCTTTACACAAATGGATTCAAACAATTTGTAACGAAGATCGAATTGTTGATATTGGCGATGAAGAAGACAAGAGCAAATCACAATCATGATTACGTTGCTTTCTAGACGTGTATCGTCAATGATAAGATATATTTTCAACCTACACATATATTGTTTAACAGTGTGTTTTAAAGTTTTAGGTACTATACATATACATCAACGAGAGCGGTATATTTTTTTCAACCTACAGATATACGGTTTAATAGTGTGTTTTAAAGTTTTAGGTACTTGCCTATATACATCAACGAGGGTGGTATATTTTTTTTCAACCTACATTATGACAACACGTTTTTAAACTACGATATACGTATGTATACTCTTTAACAGTGTGCATTAGAAAATTAACCTGATCGATGAATGATAGCAGTGAAATCAAAATATGATTATGAGTTAAAAAAAATTAACCTAGGATATATAAATGATTTTGCGAATAATAGTAGTGAAATCTAAGTTTGATTATGAGTTTAAACAAACAAAATTAACCAACTAGATCAACTTTTCTTGAATAATTAATTTTATTGCAAACAATTTTTTGTCAACATCTTGTTTAAAAGATTCACCATTTTGACATCTATCTCACATGTACATTTCAAACCAAGCATAATTTTCCCTTATGGTATCTTCACCCTTGTCACTCTCAAACCCTTGACCTCTTTATATATACACTCATTATTTACATTGTAAAACACACTTAATTAATAGAAATTGTAAAAGAGTTTGGAAACACTCCAATAATGGATATCTTCTATGCATCTCTTGTATCTCTTTTTGTCCTTATGGTTTCTTTCTCTCTTCACTTTTTCCTTTACAAGTCCAAACCAACACAAGATGGAAAAGTACTTCCACCCGGGCGAACCGGGTGGCCTGTAATCGGAGAAAGTTTCGAGTTTCTCTCGACCGGATGGAACGGTCATCCCGAAAAGTTCATATTCGACCGCATGTCGAAGTTTTCGCCAATAGTGTTTAGAACATCTCTCATGCTAGAAGATGCTGCAGTGTTTTGTGGTGCACAAGGTAACAAGTTCCTGTTCTCAAATGAAAACAAACTTGTACAAGCATGGTGGCCATCATCAGTAGACAAAATCTTTCCTTCATCCGACAAAACTTCGAAAATAGAAGCCATTAAAATGCGAAAAATGCTTCCGAATTTCTTCAAACCCGAAGCGCTACACCGTTATGTCCCTGTTATGGATGTCGTTACGCAACAACACTTTGCTACATGGTGGGATGGGAAAGATGAAGTGGTGACCTATGAGCTCACCAAAAACTTCACTTTCTGGCTTGCATGCAAAATCTTTATTAGCATTGATGATCCTGAACGGGTTCGATACTTATCCGGCCCGTTTGAGAGCATTGCGTTGGGGCTCCTAGCGATCCCTGTTGATCTTCCGGGGACACCTTTTCGAAGAGGGATCAATGCTGCAAGTTTTATAAGGAAAGAACTTTTGGCTATTGTGAAGCAAAGGAAAGTTGATTTGGCTCAAGGGAAAGCAACACCAACTCAAGATATATTGTCACATATGCTTCTTACTAGTGATGAAGATGGACAATTCATGGCAGAATATGACATTGCTGACAAGATCTTAGGGTTGCTGATCGGCGGTCATGACACCGCGAGCTCGGCTTGCGCGTTTATCATTAAGTATCTTGCTGAGTTGCCAGAGATCTATGATGGTGTCTACAAAGGTATACAAGATTTCATTGATTAGTATGATCAATATATACTCAAAATTTATCTTAGAAATATATAACAATAATAATATATGATATGATGAATTCTTTTTTTGTTTCTAGCTGGTCTAGAAAAATATAAGCGTTTCTACGAGGTTTTTGAACTTGTTTTGTTTTCTAGGGAGTCTGCTGGTCAAAAGAGGAGACTCATCTTTTTAGTTTTGTCATTTCAGCGTATTCGAGGAGTTCACTTGTCGCGTGAATATCTGGTGTCAATTTTTTTAAGAGTCCGCTACCTGGATAGCGAACTTTCTAGAAACTAAATCTTTTTAAAAAATCTCATGGAAACACTTATCATTTTGCTAAAACACCTGAAAATAATAATAATAATAATAATAATAGTAATAATAATAATCATAATGATATGATATGTGAAGAAGTACATATTCATGCATGCAGAACAAATGGAGGTTGCAAAATCTAAAGCAGCTGGAGAACTATTGAACTGGGAAGATCTAGGGAAGATGAAGTACTCATGGAATGTTGCATGTGAAGTTCTTAGATTAGCCCCACCACTCCAAGGTGCTTTCAGAGAAGCCATTACTGATTTCATGTACAATGGCTATTCTATCCCCAAGGGCTGGAAGGTAAATTATCTTAACATACAATGTAACAAAAAATCTCATTTTTATATATTAGTTTGGTAACAAACTTTTCATTTTCTTTGTATAGTTGTATTGGAGTGCAAACTCAACCCACAAGAACCCTGAGTTCTTCCCCGAACCCACGAAATTTGACCCGTCAAGATTTGAAGGTAAGGGACCTGCGCCATACACGTTTGTGCCATTTGGAGGAGGACCACGAATGTGTCCCGGAAAAGAGTATGCTCGACTAGAAATACTCGTGTTCATGCATCACCTCGTAACAAAGTTCAAATGGGAGAAAATGATTCCTGATGAGCAGATTGTGGTCAACCCGATGCCTAGCCCGGCCAAGGGTCTGCCTATTCGTCTTTACCCGCATAAAGATTGAAGATGGTGCATTTATATGGAACAAGGGTTGATTAGTAGAGTTGCATAAATATAAAAATGGAATGGTTTTGCATTATGTAATTTGTTTATGGGTTTCTACCCCTATTTCTGTATTTCAATGTGGTTATTCTTTTCAATAAAATAACAAAAATAAAAACACTCGTTTAGTATGTGATAATAGGTTTAAGGGTTGAGATTATGAAGATATGGGGGGGGGGGGGGGGGGGGGGGATTGAACACCCTCCCCAACCCCTCTATATATATATATAGTAAGGATTATTTCAGAACTCTAAATAATTGCAGAACTTACCGAACTCATAATAAATAATCATTTTAGTTATATATTTTTATATTTAACATTGTTTAAGGGTATTTGTTATCATTTATTATGATTCCATGTGGTTTAAGAGTAGTTTTATCATTTTTTTCATATGAAATTTTATAATTACATATACGTAAATTGGTTTCTTTACACATATGTAAATTAGTTTCTTTACACAAATAATTTGGTTTTTCATATATGTAATCATAAAAATACATATAATAAATCATAGAAGTATGTTAAATATATAAATAAAATAATAGTTTTCTTATTCATGTGATATTTATTGTAACATCATTGTGATAGATATACATCAAAAGCGAAGTAAGTGGGCAATCCATTTCATTATGTTGTGCATGGTTTGGTGGTTCGGTTATAATCCTTAACCGAAGCTGAAACCAAAGTCAACGGTTAGTCTATTTCATTAACCAATCGGTTTTTGGTTTATTCGGTTAGATTGACAGTTATTTGTTTGGTTCATTTAATTTCAGGTTAATAGCAAAAACCAAACTTGGGCTAAAATTTTTGCTTAGAAATATATGAAATTGATGTATAAATACATGAAATGAAAGTATAAATATATGAAAAGGAGATTGACGGTTATTTGTTTGGTTCATTTAATTCAGTTTTTGTTTATTTCAGTTCAGTTTCATCTATTTTCGGTTTTGAGAAAAAAGTCGGAGGAGTGGGGCCTCCAAGGTGTGAAATTGAAACTTCAGGCAAGCGAGGATACGCTTGCTGAAGAGCGCCGCAAGTGGCGCGTTGCTTGTGAGAGGGAGAATCAGCGGATGTAAGGATTATTTCAGAACTCTAAATAATTGCAGAACTTACCGAACTCATAATAAATAATCATTTTAGTTATATATTTTTATATTTAACATTGTTTAAGGGTATTTGTTATCATTTATTATGATTCCATGTGGTTTAAGAGTAGTTTTATCATTTTTTTCATATGAAATTTTATAATTACATATACGTAAATTGGTTTCTTTACACATATGTAAATTAGTTTCTTTACACAAATAATTTGGTTTTTCATATATGTAATCATAAAAATACATATAATAAATCATAGAAGTATGTTAAATATATAAATAAAATAATAGTTTTCTTATTCATGTGATATTTATTGTAACATCATTGTGATAGATATACATCAAAAGCGAAGTAAGTGGGCAATCCATTTCATTATGTTGTGCATGGTTTGGTGGTTCGGTTATAATCCTTAACCGAAGCTGAAACCAAAGTCAACGGTTAGTCTATTTCATTAACCAATCGGTTTTTGGTTTATTCGGTTAGATTGACAGTTATTTGTTTGGTTCATTTAATTTCAGGTTAATAGCAAAAACCAAACTTGGGCTAAAATTTTTGCTTAGAAATATATGAAATTGATGTATAAATACATGAAATGAAAGTATAAATATATGAAAAGGAGATTGACGGTTATTTGTTTGGTTCATTTAATTCAGTTTTTGTTTATTTCAGTTCAGTTTCATCTATTTTCGGTTTTGAGAAAAAAGTCGGAGGAGTGGGGCCTCCAAGGTGTGAAATTGAAACTTCAGGCAAGCGAGGATACGCTTGCTGAAGAGCGCCGCAAGTGGCGCGTTGCTTGTGAGAGGGAGAATCAGCGGATGTAAGGATTATTTCAGAACTCTAAATAATTGCAGAACTTACCGAACTCATAATAAATAATCATTTTAGTTATATATTTTTATATTTAACATTGTTTAAGGGTATTTGTTATCATTTATTATGATTCCATGTGGTTTAAGAGTAGTTTTATCATTTTTTTCATATGAAATTTTATAATTACATATACGTAAATTGGTTTCTTTACACATATGTAAATTAGTTTCTTTACACAAATAATTTGGTTTTTCATATATGTAATCATAAAAATACATATAATAAATCATAGAAGTATGTTAAATATATAAATAAAATAATAGTTTTCTTATTCATGTGATATTTATTGTAACATCATTGTGATAGATATACATCAAAAGCGAAGTAAGTGGGCAATCCATTTCATTATGTTGTGCATGGTTTGGTGGTTCGGTTATAATCCTTAACCGAAGCTGAAACCAAAGTCAACGGTTAGTCTATTTCATTAACCAATCGGTTTTTGGTTTATTCGGTTAGATTGACAGTTATTTGTTTGGTTCATTTAATTTCAGGTTAATAGCAAAAACCAAACTTGGGCTAAAAATTTTGCTTAGAAATATATGTAATTGATGTATAAATACATGAAATGAAAGTATAAATATATGAAAAGGAGATTGACGGTTATTTGTTTGGTTCATTTAATTCAGTTTTTGTTTATTTCAGTTCAGTTTCATCTATTTTCGGTTTTGAGAAAAAAGTCGGAGGAGTGGGGCATCCAAGGTGTGAAATTGAAACTTCAGGCAAGCGAGGATACGCTTGCTGAAGAGCGCCGCAAGTGGCGTGTTGCTTGTGAGAGGGAGAATCAGCGGATGTTCGCTGCGCGCACTAAGATCACAAATCTCAAGGTGCGTGTTGAAGAGCTGACGAAGTCTGAGGCAGACTTCAAAGAGAGATATGAAGAAGCTAAGTCTCATGAGGCGCGCAAGGTTAGCCAAGCGGCCTTGAATGTAGCTCAGGATAATTACGCTGAGGTTCAATCGACAGTGGAGCCCCTTATCAACAACCTAGACTGGCTTCAGAACTATGGGATTGCCCATGTGAGTTTCTCCATTTTTCCCTTATCTGAATTGTTAACTCTTTACTTATATGTTTTCATTTCTTTGGACAGATTGCGAATTCCATCTTGAATTCCGCTGAGCTTGACGGGGCAGTAGTTGCGCTTACTGTGGCCCCTCGAGCTGCCGATGATCGCGCAAGTTATGTCGAACTGAGCGTACTATCTAAACTCTAGAGGATATGTTTCGTTCTTGCGTAATCGATTTTGGTGGGAACTGGGATATGCACTTGCCTTTGATCGAATTCTCGTACAATAACAGTTACCACGCGAGTATTCAAATGGCACTTTTCGAGGCATTGTATGGTCGTAAGTGTCGTTTGCCTATTTGTTGGCACGAGATCGGAGAAGCTCAAATCACCGGTCCCGAGTTTATACAAGAGACGTGATGTGCTGAAAGTGGTTTAACAAAAACAACTAAATTAAACCCTAAACTAGACTCTCTAAGCTTTAAATTTATAAGACTAAGACTCTCTAAACCCTAAAACACACAACCGGCAAGTGTACCGATCGAATGTAGTATAGCCTAAGGAAGTCCGAGTATCGAACCCTAGAGACTCTACTGATTACGCTAAGACTCTATCTAGACTTAAATGACACGACTTAACTAAATGTTTGTTGATTGGGGGGGGGGGGGGGTTCTAAAAATCCTAAGAATGCAAATAACAAATACTAACTATACTAGACGAACTAGACACGAACTCACACGAAGGCTCTGACCAGTGATGGATGAAGACTACCTAGGCTAGACGCAAGCTAAACTCAGAATGGATCTCTATTCGATGATTTTGTGGTGTGGAACCGGGATCTTAAGATACTAAACCTATTAAGACACCACTAAGCCCCTCAAACACTCTCAAGGCGATTCTTGTGGCACTACCTAGGCTGTTATGCTTACCGGTTTGCTAGATTTCTTTTCCGTCCTCTAGTTTCTTGAAAGTGCCTATATAAGACGCTCTACCTCTCAGCGCGAACGTCTAAAGCAACTACGGGTTTTAATCTTAGTTTAATAGACAATGGAATGTTAAGGACTTATAACCAAACCGAGACCTATTAATAACCTCGAGCCTCTCAGCGACGAGTTTAGCAGCACATTTGATTTTATAATATTACCGAGTATTACTTCTAAGGTTACTTAAGCTATTTTCACCCTAAAGGATTAATGATTTATTATGTGATAAAGACCGTCACCTAAATCAAGAAACCCTAATACAACCCTATTATGTGATAAAGACCGTCACCAAGAATTATACGAAGCAATAAACAATAATAAAATAATCGTCAAGAACGCATATGCACCAAGTTAAATTCCCATAGCTTTTACAATACAAGAAAAATCCACAATCACGCCAAAAATCGAATAAGAAAAACCAAACTTTATTTAACTATTGTCATAACCTAGGTAGTTAAAGGAAATTAGCCAAGAACCATAGTCACTAAAAAGAAATAAGTCTCAAATAAATAACAAATCATGTTCATTGGTTCGTATAATATA
The DNA here is from genome assembly GCA_030545235.1 of Helianthus tuberosus. Classification (NCBI taxonomy): domain Eukaryota; kingdom Viridiplantae; phylum Streptophyta; class Magnoliopsida; order Asterales; family Asteraceae; genus Helianthus; species Helianthus tuberosus. Next base: position 28,229,330 of record CM060407.1, on the reverse strand, counting down.
AAGTAAATTAAAACCAAAACACTAACTCGTTGTGAACCCGGACTTAAATCTTGATCGCGGCTTTTAATCTTGAACCCTTCTTCTTTTCCCTCTTGATCGAACCTTCTGTTCTCCGTTGCGTCTGATCTTGTCGAATTATGTGCCGCCCCCTCTTAAAATCACGTCTGATGTTGCGTGTTCTTTTTCGTCCTCTATCAAGTAAAAATAATATCCCCTTTATAATTGTCGTTCCCCTCGTATCTCAAATATAATGGGCTTTGGCCCACCTAATAACCACCAACAATCACAATATATAAAATAAGGCAGCAGCCTCTTTGAATTTTTGAATCTGGTCCAATATTGTCTACGTATGGGCTGCTACCCATTCTTCTCACAGGTGCGGCCCACTATGGCTCTCCTCTAAATCGATGCCTCCAATGTCTGCCATCAATATTGATGTAGTGTTGACTAATCTTGTAACCTCACGTGATAGAATTATTGTGATGATGAACTATGATGTCAACTCCACTATTTTTATAAAAATAGAGATAGCGGGCTCGACCCCCTCACAGAAAATAGCGCCAATTTTACTCCGGTCACTGGCATTCTACTCTGGCCAACTAGCAGGTCATTTCCATATTACTCGTTTTCGCTCCATTTGCACAGAACCTGTCCCACCACAATATAATATAATAAAGCACTAAAACTAAATAAAAATAAATAAAACTTATACAATAATTATACATTTTACACGGGACAATTATGTGTATTTTACCCCACATCAAATATCCCCACACTTAACCTTTTTTCGTCCCCGAAAAAGAATTATGCAAACGGAATCATAGTCGGAATAATCAAACGGGTCAAAGTATAAGTTATTTTATTAAAATCGAAACTCGTGTTAGCTGCGATTGCAAGTATATCGATCCACTTAAACCCAACCCGGTTCCAAGCCCTTATCATGCAATTTAGTTCAAGTGCGGTCAATCTACCTAGGGTCTCACACTAAGAATTGCAAGTCCACCTAATCCCCCCTCAAGCTTATAGGACAAAAGGAACAACCACTTGGTTATTTCCTAACCGTTTTATAACAAGATCCAGAGAGTTTAAAACCAAATCTATTTTTCCAATTTTTTTTTCGCTTTTTTCGCTTTGCTTTTTGCTTTTTTTTTTTTCTTTCGTGAGACTAGACGATGCTTTCCCTAACCAAGCGGTATTCCGGCTGTAGAGTCGCTATCCCCAACCACAGATTACTTAGGTTTCGGTACTTTTATTCGGCAAGTCGATTTCACACATCCCAGAGGCATTCCGGCTGTAGAGTCGCTATCCCCAACTCGGATTACATAGGCCTGTGCTACTTTCATTTAGTTTCTAGCTCACTTTTTATTTCATTTTTTTTTTCAGCGAGATAATGACTAAAAACTCTAACGATCTTAGTTTATAACGGCATCCCTTATACTATTTTTGGCGGTTTCAATTTCCCCACTCTCCCTAGATGAGAACCCACTAGTAGACCGACAATTAGGTATATTTTAAATCAAAGGAACCTAGAACCGAATCGAGCCTACCCGCGCATCCCAAACTAGACACAAGCACAATTATTTATTCTCATATTATCATTATTTGAACCCGAACAAAAACCCGACTTTTCTATCATTTTCCGTTTTTATTTTGCAAACTTCTTATTTCAAAAGACATTTTTTTCATTTTTTCAATTTTTTTTTTTTTTTTGGATTTTTGAATTTTGAATTTTGATTTTTTTTTTTTTTTTTTTTTGTATTTTTCAAATTTTTATGACTCAAACTAACCTAAAAAGCATTTACCCATCCCCACACTTGAGATTTGCATTGTCCCCAATGCAGAGACGGAAACTAAAAATAAATAAGAAAGAAATAAAATACAGAGAGAGTTGGAAAAGACTTAGCTGGTTAGGACAAAAGTCAGTGCCAGTTGTACGAGTCTTGAATCCAACGAACGATCGTATAGCATTTCATTCGCGATCGTTGCCTAATCTGCTTGGGTTTTATCAATATGTCAGCTCCGAAATCACCCGAATGGAGATTGAGTACAGGTGGTACAATCCAAACCTGCACAAACAAAAACAAAGCAAAACCCAAAGCAGTACCGACTCTAAAAAAAATGACTCAAAAACTACTAAGACTCAATATACAAAAACTACGACTCTATACAAACTCTACAAAACCTCCCCACACTTGAACTTAATCAGGAGGTTTCTCTTTTATCTGAACCCGATCTAACCCATTTAATTCCACCCGGTCTTCAAACACATTTAAAAATATTATGGTGGAATTATTAAAGAATTTTAAATATTTAACCGGTTTAAAATACCAAAATTTGAACTTACCTGGCAGGAGCCGCTGAAACACGATCCCAGGTGTTCTTCTCATTGTCTTCTCCCGTGGTTTGGAACTTTTTCTTGCATTCGCTATCAGTACCACGGGCCAGCTGTGGTGTTCTTCCTGTTCCACCACCACTTCTTCTTTTTTGCTGTCCGTCATTGGGTTTCTTGCAAGTAAAGCTTCTAAATATGCAAGGTCCCCCTCTAGATCAAATGTACCTACTTCTTCATCTACAGGCAAACCCTCTAACTCATCCGCAAATTCTCTCTCCCAAAACAACTCATCCTCACTTTCCTCATCCTCTTCATCTGACAAATCCCATATTGGTTCGGTGAGATAAGTCTCATCATCAGAGACATCCAGGTCAATTGGATCACCTGCCATTAAGAGAGTAGAAAGAGCAGAACAAGGTAGAGAGATGTTAGGATCGGAGGCTCTCATGATTGTGTTTGTTTGTATGTTTTGAATGATTTGTAAACATGAAAACATGTAAAGTGCAGCGGAAATGAAAACAAACTTTGTAAACACAATCAAATGGAGAAAATAGTTTGATAAACAATTGCTTCTCATAGAGTCAAAAGATTTACAAATCAAAGCAAAAGATTACAGATATGCTTACAAACTAAACTCCCCCTCAGCCTGATGCCCCAAGGTTGATTGCACACAAGATGAAAGGATTAGACATGAGGAGAAGAACTCGCTCAGTCAATCAAATGTAACAGTACAGGGTACTGTTACATTTATAGGCAAACCAAACCACTGAGGTATCTCAGCTGACGTCACCATGAAAGCGACGTCTAACAGACTAACAAACTCTATCTACTGATCTATACAACCTCTGCTATGCTAACTACTGATATTTCAATACATTACATAAGATGAATCAAACTGCTGCTGCATCCTTCCACTGTTGTGAACCCAGCAGTACTTGTCATGATCAGCAGTGCTTGACTCAAGGCAGTAGATTGGGCAGCAGGGCTTAAGTCCTTCATCAATCTTTGACTTGATCAGCAGTTTCCAGTGTCAGCAGTTGTTGATAAAGGCAGTACTTTGGAGTATATCAGATGTTATGATCACTTTCAAGGGGAAAGTCTAGTGCAAACTGCTGCTTATGGTTAATCCACTGTTGTGATCCGGTTTTGGCTTTACATCATCTGTTCCTCTGTAGGGTTCAATTCCAACAATCTCCCCCTGGAACAGATGATGCTGTTGATGCAGATTTTGTGTCCGATGCTTGTCGAATAGATTAGATTTATTATTTTACGCTGAATTTGTAATAGTTAGTGAAACGGTCTATCGAACGTGTATAGACCCACTCGTTTGAAGTGGTCAAACGAGAGGGTTATTCGGTTGACCGTGTGTGTTTGAAAGACAAAGGGGTGTAGCTATAAATAGCAACCCTTTGCCATTTGAAACACTTGTAGATTTTAGGAGGTTCAAGTCCTCACCAGGGAGAGATCACCACTTGATCTCTCCCCAGAACCAAACGGCTCTGGTAAAGGTTCGGTTAGCTTGTTAATCGGGCCGGCTTGCTTTGTTATGTTATCAAATCTATACAAGTAAGTATTTCATCCGTCTATGATCTTCCCGTCTATGAACATAATCATGATAATCACGGTTTCGGTCCAGAAAACGGACCTACAATTGGTATCAGAGCCATGGTGCCCGATTTAGTAAATCTAACCGTTTACTAAATCACATGTGCTCTAGATCTGTGATTTTCGTGCTTTTTGTTCAAGATGCAAAAATGGTGAAAATGGATAAAAACTCAGATCTGGATCGACATATTCAGATCTAGTTGAAACAGAACATATACGAGTGTTAGTTTTTCTGTTTTACACCAAACAAATCAATTTTTCATCATCAAATGTGTGTTTTCGTCAAATCTGCAAAAAGTAACAGTCGCTGTGTTCTTGAGATATTCTTGGCGGCTGCTTAAAGAAACTAGGGTTTCTTCATACCCACTCCCGACGAAACTGACCCCATGACGAAACACCACCTCCACTTTCGTCGACCAGGAAGTTGTTCTGTTTCGTCACACACAAAAGGATTTCTGTTTCGTCGGATCAACAAACTTCAGTTTCGTCGACATCTGACCAGTGGTTACCAGAGATCTGTTTCGTCGGACTACATTAAGATTTCAGTTTCGTCGACTTCACACAAATCCTGTTTCGCCGGAATCCTTTCGTCATCAGAAGGTTGATTTTGAACAGGCGGAGCATCCTCTATCTGCGTGAATACAGCCCTGTGATCTTGTTGAAGGGTTACTCAGTATGAGAAACCTGCTGCTGTGCCGTCACCGGTGCCATCAGGCCCACTGCCATCTGCATCTAAACCCATGTCTGCATCGGGTACTAGGGTTGAGGGTACAACTGATGTATATATGAAATTGAAGGTTTTGATTGTTGATGCTGGGTATCGCCGAGCTTGTGTATTATAGAGATGAGAAAATACATGTAAAGAAACTCTGTCAAAATTCCGTCAAAACTGTGTTTGTATCAGTTTGTATCGGTTCTCATCCCGTTTAATCAATTGAGTGTGTTTCATTGGTTAATCCGTGTTCTTTATCAACTGTGTTTGGTTTGCACCGTCACGGGGATTCCGCACCCGTTACCGTGTTTGTTATAAACAGGGAATAGGTTTCTCGTTATCGATCCTCACCGGGAAAAACGGGACCTATAATTGGTATCAGAGCTTTGGCTCTAATCCTTGTTTAAAACCAAACAAGTTTGGGTTTTTATCAAGTGGTTTTTAGTGTTTTTTTCAAATTTTGTTCTTTAAAAAAAAAATTATATATTTTCTGGAAAAATACTTCTAAAATCAGTATTTATGTTGTTGTTTTGCTAAAAGTTTGTTCAAAAACCTTGTTTGTTTGAGTGTTTACATATTAGCATTTGGTTTTTGTTGAAAGTTTTAAGCATTTTCGGGTTTCGGAAAATTATTCGGTGACCGGAATTCATCTTGTTCTTCAGTATCAAGTTGTTCTTCAAGATATCCAACTTTTGATTATTTGTGGAGTAACTGTACAACTTGTTTGTGGATTAAAATTTTGATTTTAATATTGTTTGTTTGAAAATTGTGTATTGTTAATGATGGTTTGTTGAATATAGGAATCTTGATACTAGCAAGTTTGAAAATTGAGGCAAAGTGTCAGAAGGTGATAAGTGTTGAAAATATCTCAAGACAAAGATCTAAATTCAATTTCGTCTGGTATCACAAATAAGATATTCTGTTTCGTCCATTAATTAAATTTGTGTTTCGTCAAAGTGTTTTGGGCTTCACGTGGGCTTGACAGTTTCGTCAATCAACAAACAAAAATCAGTTTCGTGGGCTTCAAACATCATTGGGCTTAAATCTGTTTCGTCGAACTGGCTCACAAGACCTGTTTCGTCGGGTCTCAAATAACAGTCAGTTTCGTCGTCATTTGTCATCAAGTTGTTTCGTCGACATCATAGAGGATTCCAGTTTCGTCGAACAAACAAAACAATTCTGTTTCGTTATCATTCTGGTTTCGTCGTTTGAATCAAACAAAAGCATTTCGTCGAGATACTTGTGATTTTTAAACAGAAGTGTTCTAAAAGTGTGATAACACTGTGTTTTCAAGTATTTGATCAGGTTTTTCACTCACGTCTATTAAACATGAGTTATACGAGTCTGAACTCACAACTAGCTCAAAATCAGATTTCGATGGCAGATTATCTTTCACAATCAATATCCATATACAAATCTCAAGATCAACCTCCACCTCAAGTTACCACTGCTCAACCACAGTTCAATCAAAGTGCTTACCTTTGGCCCCCTAAACCTCAAGCTCAACCTCAAAAATGGTATCAAAATCAAGCTCAACCTCAACAAGGCAACCAAAATCCTTTCATAAATCAAACAAGTACATCCACGTCCAACTCAAATAAAGCCGTTGACTCCTGGTCTGTAAAATTGGGAAGTGGAGATCAAGGAGGAACTGTGTTTCATGCTAAAATTGTCAAGAATGTCAATGATGGTAAATCTTCAGGAAAAGATGACAGTTCAGGATGTAGTGGCACTGATGAAGATAGTTCAGGTGTGAGTGATAGTTTGTCGAATGGTGCCAAGGAGATGAAATGTCAAAATTCTGACTTGATCAAGAAAGCTGATGCTACATCAAAAGAAATGGAGAAGATTCTCACTGAAGATGGATCTTTCTCTTCTCAGACTGCCTTTATGGCTAATGTCACAGTTTCTACAAGTCAGGTAACATCTGAAACTCCTAGAATTTGTAATGACTGTGCTTATATGAAACAGGAATGTGAAAGAGTGAAACTTGAATGTGACACAATTCATAGTCACAATCAACATTTGGTTGTTGATATGTCAAAGTGCAAAGAGGCAAACATGGCTTTAACAAGAAATGAAAAGGACTTTAAATCTTTAATTGAAAATTTAAAGAAAAGTGTTTCTGAAACTACCAAAGTTGTTTATCATAAACAAATTAGTATTAACAAGTACATTAACATCGTTGAGGAAACCAAAAAGGAATTAGCCATTGCCAAATGCGAGCATGATGCTATCAAGCAAAAATTGGAGAGTTATTCTAACTCCCGGTTTGTGCTCGATCACATAATTGACGTTCAACAACTGAAAGGGAACGTGAAAGGTGTTGGGTATAAGAAATGTCCGCCCCCTTTGAGACACAATTATGCTCCACCACCTGATGAAGAGGATATGCCTCGTTTTGAACCCAGTGTGCCTCTTAATTATGAGGAATTTACTACTGGATTAGGGTTCAAACCGGACAGCTCCTTGGGAACCTCATCTGTTGAAACAAAAACTTCAACAACAGTGAGTCAAAGTCCTCCAATTGTTGAGGATTATGATTCATCTGATGATGAAACAGATGCTAATGACCAGGATGAATCACTTGACAAGAAAAAGGGAATAGAAATTCCAATTGAGAATCATATTCTTTGTGATCCTCCTATTCCTGTTGTGCAACAAGTTGCCAAACAAGTGATTAATCCTGTCAAGGACGACAAGAAACCTGTGTCTACTGTTAAGAGTAACAATGTGTTGTATACTTTGGTTGGTGATTCCAAAATTTTTTCGGATAATGATTTTCCAATTAAAGACGTCAATCCATCATCGATTGATAAAGTTTTTGAAGATAACACAAGCAAGTTTTTGGGAAAGACGATCCCGGGAGTTATTGTAACTCAGTGTGATCATATTCCAAAAGCTAAAGTTAGGAAACAATTTGGAAAACCAAAATCACCAACAAAGCAACAACCTGTAGCTCCTAAGGGTAAACAACCAGTTCAACGAGCTCAAAGGTCAAATGTTTCTAAATCAAAATTTGAAACAAATGGAGCTCGTTATCAAAAGAAAAGCAATGATGTCAGATTTGTGGCATCTGAGGGTACTGATAAAATTGAGACTTTTGCAAACAAATCAAACACTGATTTTGTACAAAAAGTCAAGATTTTAAAGCGAAATAGTCAAAACAATTACACTCAACAAACAAACGGGTGTGAAGAAAAGCCAAGTACCTCAGGTTCTACGGGTTCGACATCTGGCCGTCGATCAGATTCTCCTAAGTTTGTTGAAAGGAGAAAATGTTTTAAGTGTGGGAAGTTTGGGCACATCATTAAAGAATGCACAAACTCGCCCAAACCAAATTTTGTAGAAAGAGCCCCTTCGGAACAAGGTCACTCTCAACGTCGTCCTGTTTCTCCAAAACATGATAAACGCACTATTAAAGAACAGGAAACAAAACAACGACGTAAAAATGTAAAGGTGATCGAAAAGGATTTAAACCCAGAAACTGTTAAAAGGAAACCAATTTTGTCACAACCGTTAAAACCGGAGATTTCTAAATCTGTAAATAATACACAATCCGGTAAACAAAAAGAAACTTGGAAACCTAAAACTGGCAAAGTTTTAGGGGGAGCCACTCAAATTCCGGGTTATCGGGAAATCGAAGTCACAATCTTCGATCATGCCGGAAGACCCAAGTCTGTGAAGGCTTGGGTCCCCCTCTCCAACTAATCTCTGAGTGAGTGTGCAGGATGTTCCAGGAGGAACTTTCGATAATCATAGGATTATTGATAGTGGAATGTTCACGCACAAGATCGGCGACAAAAGAAATTGTTGCCTTTGGTGGAGAGAAAAAGAAAAGAAGACAGAATTGTCTGTCGAAAGAGATTGAAAAGCTTCGACAAATTGAAAATCATTTCAAAGTTTGATTGTTCAAGGCTTTGATCGGGTCCCCAGGATAGATTCAATCAAAATGTACGCACCTGCAGCACGTCTGAAGTTCAAAATCAACAAGATGAACGTGCAGTGTACATTTCTTCGCGGTGTGATTGAAGAAAATGTGTTCGTTGAACAAACCAACCGGGTGTGCGGATGCCTTGGCGTGGATTGAACAACCGCACACTACTTCTGAAAGAGAAAGACAAAGACCTTCGCTGGTGCAATGTGGAAGACCAGCCGGACCCAAAGGTTTCTGATCTTGTTGCTGTGAAGAGACTTCTCAGTAGCTACAAAGAATCGACTTTGAAGTCCACACCGGGTGGATATCTAGTTTGGGAGAGCACTCAGATTCTTTGCAATGCATGAAGCAGTTGCAGGATACGGTTTTAAATTTCTAATCTCTCCTATACTTGTCGATATTTAATCTGCTTTATAAATTGTTATTATCTCGTACAGCACTCTTTGGCCAGACAATGTTGTCATGGTCCGCACCGCTTACCGACATGCCAACTGATTTTTCCAAAATTCGATACAACATTTCTGATTCAAAAATTAATTTTTGGTAAACGGCATTGAGGTAAAACATGAGTTAACCGACATCGGAAAATCGTTTTTGTATATATCTTTGTGTCTTTTAAATTTATCTTAGTTTGTTGATTTTAAGGGGGAGTATATCCAAATTTGAAAATTCAAAAACATCGAAAAATTTCAAAACGCAAAAACAATAGAAAAACAAAAATGAGTTTCCTGGCGAGAAAAAGAGAAAATGATAGTAGATCAGTGGTCTGTCGAAACCTTTTTAAACTGAAATGCAAAATGAAAAATGTTAAGCAACTCTATATAAGATGTATCGGTAGGCTCACAATCATATTAAAGTGTGCAGGGTGATACAAACCTTTAATCGACTGAAGACCAGGTGGGAACCACACATTGGCATATGGTCTTAGTACCGAAATTTCGTTTGAGAGATTGCCGAGGTTCTGAGATATTCGGTCTTTATGCTGCTTATCATCTGGGTATCATGGTTGTATCAAACCGTAAAAATAACGGAGACGAAGTCTAAGATCTTCCATGATACTATACATACGTGTACATACTGCATACGACCTCAATAAGTGATCAACAATCACATGTCCAAACAAAATAAGTGATTTTAT